>JAZKJV010009269.1:600000-902791 GCA_037367405.1 Ottelia alismoides
GAGAGCGTAGGAGAAGAGGAGCAGAAGATTTGGAAGATCCTTTGAGGACTTTTAGCATTTTTTTCGATTATCATTCTTGTAATAAGTTGTAATAATTTCCAGTACTTTGGACACTTAACTATTTCGGGGTCTGTTTCACCAAGTGTCGGTGCACTTGGGGGACCTCACCGTATTTTGTTTTTATCGCTTTATTTTCTTTTGTTTCACATGGATTTTTGTGCTTGAGCCCCTAGATTTAGGTTTCTATTTGATTGAGCCAGGTAGCATTAGGTCCAAAGCCTCTAATAGAATATCTGTTCCTGTAGAACTTTCCTGGACTTAGACAAATAATTCTGTGCTTCACAATAATAGAAGTTCCTATTTAGGACGGTTCTCGCATTGCATTCATATAGATTAGTTTAAATTTATGCGCGGATCATTTTGCATGTAGACTGTTGGAGCAAGGTACACCTTCTATCTCGTGCATGCATTCATAGATTTCATCGTGCATCGATTTTTCTGTCTTCCACCCTCTATTTTTTTGGGACTTAGGAATAAAAAGGAAATCGAAAAATTCGTTAGACGTTTCATTGAAAATATCCAAAAAAATAAAAAATCAAAAATTTAAAATTTGGGACTGCTAATTGAACTTGACCATAAAATTAAACGTAACTAATTCATCATTATTTTGGGAGAGCAATCCCCTCATTGTATTTGCATTTATTTGTCCATGTACACACTAAGGTTAGTGCCCCAATCCCATAAACCAATCTATGTGTTTGTACAACTATTGTTTGATCACCTAACTCTTAAAATTGACAAGATAAATTGACCGCACATTTGCAGTCCTCACTTTGCATTGAGTAGGTAAATTGAGGGTTTACATTGTGTTTGTATGTGATTGGTGTGAGTTGGTTACGATCATCATCTCTAGATCATTAGCAGCCACCTTTCATTTCCCTTCTTGTCTTCACTCTGTTTTCTTCTCTTTCATTTTCCCATAATTTTCCACGCAAAGGAGATATTTAATCCAAAATAAAATGCATAAAAATAAATACACATAACTAACATAGGTATTTATGTAATATAATTAAAGTTTAGGCAGTACAGTGTAAAATATATTTAAGTTTTGAACTATTTGTACAAAGTTAAGTACTAAAAACGAAATAACCAAACTCGTTGCTCGGGACAACGAAATTTAAAATTTATTAAAAATGATGAAACCACATGATCTAAGAACACTTCTTATATCGTTTCAACTAGACCACCATTAAACATTAAGGTTACCTCTTAAAGCATGGTTGTGATCGAGTCTCTAAAGGAAGAGACCTCCTTCCTCAAGTCTGAGCCAACAGAGGAGATGCTTGCTAGTGCGTTGATGAAATACGTGCTCCTCAAAATCCGTGTTGATGATCCAAGCGAATCTCCTAATCTCATCACACGAGATCCTGCATCTTCTTCATTAGCAAGGCACACTGAAGGAGACAGAGATCCACGAGCAGTCGAAGCAGCAGCACAATGACGTAGGACGACGACGGTCTTCTCTAGGTCAGCATATGGACGGCCACGTATTGAGAGAGAAGGAGAGATGGTGTGTAGAGAGAGATGGAGAGAGTTTAATTCCTCTTGGAATTATGGGTGTAATCTCAAAGGCAAGGGCTATCCTTCCTTTTATACTAGTTGAATGCACATGGATCTCAATCAATGTGCTCTCTTAATCTATGATGTAGATTAAAAGTTTATTAATGAATGGACATGATTTTTTGCTCCAAAAATAACAACAATGAGTTTAAAACAAATTAATTGTATACTTCTTCAAGATAATAATTACTTCATTTTAAATTTAATCAATATACATAGATAATTAGAAGACTAAGTCTCTTTACTAAATATAGGGTGGTCGTCCCCCTGAACAAGTCAAGGTAGACCGCTACCAAAAAGAGATAAAGTCTCCTTTTTATCTATATATATATATATTAAAATATGTAATAATAATTATTACATTTATCTTCACAAAAATAATTTCAAATTAAATTTGCGAAAACTTCAATCACGCCATTTACAAATATGAATCATATTCATATATACAACATATATGTAAATTAGATTTACAATTACTTGTTTATTGTGAATGCAATTCACAATAACATATAATTTGTAATTCTATTTACAATTATGTCTCTCCAACATATTATAAATCATATTTATAATATCCATGATTATTATGGATAGAGATATCCACATTAATCATATCTTTGATAATTAAATCACTTTTAATTATCCAAGATGACTCTTCTCATGTGCCCAAATATCATGAATGACATTCACATTATTCACATCTTTGATAATAAAATCAAGTTTAATTATCATAGATAACTCTCCTTATATGGCCAAATAATATGAATCAAATTCATATTATTCATGATAATTAAATCATATTTAACTATCAATTTCTCAATGCTCGGATACATTATTAACAATGAAATTATCCTTGAACTCTTTCAAGGATAATGTGCTTTCTTCACGGATACTTGGAGATAAGGACAGGGCGATTGTAAATTGCACGTAGTGACTTGAATATTGTGATCAAATCTCAAATCCAGATCTTACAGACCTCTCATAAATATTTGATTAAATCAAACCCGTAAATCTAAACTTTCATTGCATCTGAATCACATTCAGATCACTGTCCAACATTTGGACCAAGATTAGACTACTTCTCTATTGAGAGGAGTCGCTAAAATCCAAACATGTTTCATCACTCCCTAGAAATGGAAGCGTCATAGTTATACAATCATTTATGATCACACATCACCCTCAGGTATTCCTAATACATGTACATCTTGCATACTGGAAGACCTAGAATAAACTCGAAGTTTAGATCTATTTAGACTGTCTCCTTCAGGATTTTATCATTAAATTTCTCATTAGATCATTGGGAGTCAGAATCGATCATATACTTTCCAAAAGCATATATCATACCTAGGTATTGATCATACTTTCTAAAAGTATATATCAAACCTACAAATTCAGTCAAGCTTCTAAAGCAAGATGGTTGTGCATGGAATTTGATTCCCAATATCTCATGAGTGAGCTCATGTCTTTCGGTTCAGTAAATGAACATATATAATCCCTTTGAGAGATCGTAGAGATCGTATTACTCATATGCCCATGTATACACACCAGCGCGCTAGTGTATAGACCTTAATTAGGCCATCAACCTATCGTTCTGCCAAATGTACATGTTCAGATATATAGTAACACATCTGTCTCCGGTCAGAGAATGTGTGCATATATCGTGACAGCATATGACATAGGTCTTTGGTTATCTCGATCTCGTTATGTCAACTCTTTAACCTAACTAATCTGATACCTCTGATTCTCTATTCCTATGCAGAAGATATGCATCAAGAGGTCAGTCAGATATCAGCCAAAAGATAAAGGATTGCTATCTCCTACTTAAGCTAGAGATCATTTCTTAATAATCATTTGATAGTGCTTGATGAGTCCTCAATCTAACTCTTTAGATATTCATCCAAGCACCAGCCTCTATGATTCAACAATTGAATCAACAATTGTATGATCACTATTATGTCCATGGTACATTACCCTAATTGTACTAAGAAACCTATTATGCAAATTAGTTATTCTTTATTTCAGATCGGGGAATGATATTTGCAATAACATTTTTTGCATAATGGCTTGTCGTGGGCTCGCATGTTTAACAATCTCCCACTAGCACAAAGACCAATTAATGGGCTAATCTTTAAACCCACATTCATGTGACAATCGTAGTGTATTTAGAAAAATAACTAGGTAAGCTAATCAGTCACTCTGTTCTCGAGAGACTACGCCAAGTCCTTTTATGGCACTTGCATATCTCCTAGTCATAGTGCTCGCATCCAATGCGAATGTTGCATTTTGTGCAACCAATACTCAATCTTGTTAAAGCAGCTCTAGTGCCTGTGACACTACAACTCAATAATCATTATAAGCAGTTTGTAATTTCTAGTATCTTTATTAGAATATCCTAATTCCCAGAGATCTCTATATCCCAAGGTATTTGCAGTTAATACCTATTAGATCACTATCTATAAAGTCTTGAGTTATTGAAGATAAGACTTAGAGATCACTATCTTGAAAGTCTTGTCCTCTTTGAAGATATTGTTATTATTGCAATCAAGTATTTTATCTCCATAGTAGGATTAGTAACAGTTTACTACTTCCACTGCATGGCAGACATCTGACTTTGTACATATCTAGCATGTACAGAGCTTCCCATAGCTAATGACTAGGGCATGTAGCATTGGTATTCACATCCTCAACTCTTTAAGGTGTTATCCCTTTAGATAGGTCAGTACCATATTTCAAGGGAAAGAAGCCTTTCTTGGAATTTTCCAGAAAATGGAACACGTACAACGTGTACCACTAATGTGACAATCCCAATACCCTCTTCTCTTTACTTCTAAACAACTTCAGAACAACTTCAAAACTAAGATCTAAGATGTATCCTTGAGATAGTATCTCAAAGTAAGAAATAGTCATACTATAAAATACTTATTATCATCCTTATATCATTCTAAATGACTAAGATATCATCTACATTTAGCATGATGAACACAATGGCACTCCCACGAAGCTTCACAGGGTTCATCAAGATTCTATTTGAAATCATAACCTTTATAATTTCATCAAATCTGATGTTCCAACTACAATAAGCTTATTCGAGTCCACAGATGGAGTTATTCAGCTTGCACACCTTATTTTCCTCAACTATGAAGCCATGTGGCTACTTCATATGAATATCCTCGATGAGGAATTCATAGAGGAATGCAATCTTGACTTCCATCTTGAAGATGTCATAGTCAAGTAGTGTAGCTATAGCTAGCAATAATCTGATGAGTTTAAACATGGTCACTAGAAAGCAAGTCTCATCGCAAGCGATGTCTTCTTTCTGTGTGTGTCTTGAGGATACGAGTCATGCTTTGCGTACCTACCTTCTCATCAGGTTCCCTCTTTCTCTTGAAGTTCCATTTATACCTTAACGGGTCTTACCCATATAGGTGGATCTTCGAGGGTCCATATACAACATTTGTATATGAAGTCTACTTTAGACTTTATTGCTGACATCCATCTCTCCGTGTTATGATCCTCACAAGCTTCATCATATGAAGCAAGATCATTGTCAGATTTAACTGACACATAGAATCCATCCTCAAAGTAATTTGAAGAGGTATGAGTGTTTCATCTTTAATTATCCTTTTAATTTTTGATTTCAAGAGCCTCATTATATTCTCAAGATTAAATGAGTTCATTCACTTCATTTTCACCTTGATTCTCAATAAAGTCATCCTCTAAGAATCACATTCTTATATATGAATCTTTTAAGAATCTCAAGGTCATAAAGTAGGTATCCAATACCATCCTTTATATTCGTAATGAAGTAGCACTCTTTGGTGCTAGATTCTAGTTTACATGTATCTATTACAAAGATATGGACCAAGCAACCCTAAATCCTCAAGTTTTCAACACTAGTATAGGTTCCAAACCATAGCTTATGAGGGGTTTGAGGTTCAGATTTGCATAAAATCGTATTAAGGATATATTTTGTAGTCTCTACTACATATATACCTAGAAACTAAGATGTAATTATGCTTGGACTCATCATTGATCAAATCATGTCACGCATGATCCAATTTATCTCCCTATAACTTTATTGAGTTTAGGTATATTAGAAGGAGTGAGACATGAATGATATTCCTTTCTCCATAAGGTATTCCTTGAACTCGTCTAATAGGTACTTGCTACCTACGTTAGATCAAATTCATTTCATATTCCTTCAAACTTAGTTCTAGACCAAAATTGTGAAATCTTTGAACATTTGAAAGGTTTCTAAGATGAAGAGAAGAAGTTTCATATCACAAATAATCATCAATGTATATCACATATCATTAATGTTTATTATGATAAAGATGATTCACATACATCAATATGTATGGGATCTTGAATACCTTGGCATCTAACACCATTCCCAAAGAAGGGTGCATTGGACATTTTTACTTTGAATATAATGTTCACAAGTATGTAAGATTTGAAATTTTAGACATTTTAAAGTTCCATCTCTTACTAGTCTATTGATCTCATCAATAGACTTATGTCCAAGTTTTGATGTCAGATCATTGTTAAATGATCTTCATCCTCCTATTGATCTTTACAGGTTTAACTTTCAGTATTAGAAATGTTAATGAACCATTCATTAATTTTCTAATTTTGTAGAGTCCTTTAAATACCATATTACTATCTGAAATATATCCATCATAACTCTTTATGATAGGTCTATTCTAAATTCATGTTTATTTCTGACATTTAAAAATAAACAATGAGTGTATTCTAATATAGGTTATATTGACATTCTCTAAAGGCGAAGGGCTCTCCCACTTAAAATATGAAGTCTATCTATCCAATACATATTGTTGCAACAATTGCATCAATATCCATGTGGATGACTATTAAACATTATGATCAAATATTTTAGTCTTCTAAAATATATGCAATCAATTGCAAGTGTTATTAGAAGAATGAGATACAATTATCAGACTTTGATCTTATCAAATAAGAAAATCAATTTCAATGATTATATGTAGATTATTCCGATGCATTAACCGAGTCTTTATCTAAGGATTTTAGATAGTCTAGATAGTCATACTATCGATACATCGGCTTGTTGCAGTATCGGCATTCATCCAACTCTTTAGAAGCCATATGTATGGAAGTCACCGAAGTATAGTTAACTCTTTGACTTTCCTTCTTACATGGGTCATACCCATGCTTCCATTATGCTTCCTTCATCTATTTGCTTAAGATGAAGGATCTCTTATGTTGAACTCAAAAGATTTCAATATAAGATTTTTTTCAACATTTATACATGCTTCATTCAATTCATACAATATGAATATTATGAAGCTTCATGAATGACTTCAGTAAAGATAGTAAAACGATAAAACTCATCATATCTACATACATCTTAACTCTTAAGGACTTTGGTTCACGTAGGAACTCAAACATTTTTGAATACATCATCTCTTATAGAGTCACCATTCTGCATGATGTAGTGAATCGTGTCATTCATGATTAAATGTCGAGAGCACATATGTTTGCCAGAACATCTTTTTCGATTTTTATAAGGATTACGATCATCATCGACATGTCACTTACAAAGTACATTAGATGAGAGATCAACATTATAGAGACATACAAACCCTAGGGTTGTAGTCATTGTTAGCAATGTGAGCCCGAGGCGAACCATTCCTATAATAAATGTTATTGTAATAAATAATTTATCGATAAAAGTTATTGATTATGTTTCACTCCCTTTCTAAAATTGATTGAATGAATGCACTATAAGGTCCCTCTATACGATAAGGGTTATGTATCATGGACAACTTGATAATCATACAGTTGTTGATTCAGTGATTAATCATAGAGGCTGATGCTTGGATAAATATCTAAGAAGTTAGATAGAGGAATCATCAAGCATCATCAAATGATTGTCAAGTGATGATATCCAGCCTGAGTAGGAGATGGCAATCCTTTCTCATTAGGCTGATATCTAATCGACCTCTTGATGTAGGTCCTCTGCATGGGAATAGTGATTCGGAGGTTTCAGATTAGTTGAGTCAATGAGTTGACTTAACGAGATCGAGATATCCAAAGACCTATGTTGAATATTGTCACAACATAGGAAAACATCCTCTGACTAGAGACAGATGTATTTTTATATGTCTGAGTGTGTACATTTGGCAGACCAAATAGGTTGATGACCTAACCAAGGTCTATACACCGGCGAGCTGGTGTGCATGTAAGGACATATGAGTAATACGATCTCTCAAAGTGATCATACAGGTTCACTTGTGAACCAGGAGACATGAGCTCACTCATGAGGTATTGGGACTGATCAAATTCCATGCATGGTCGTCATGCTTTGGAAGCATGAATTTGAAGGTAAGATATATGCTTTGTGAAAGCATATGATCTGTACCAAATCCCAAGGACCAAGATTGAGAAACTTAGTGATCAAACCCTGAAGATGATAGTGTAAAACTTATCTATATCTTCAGGATGATCATAGGTCTTCCAGTATGCAGGATGTACAGGTATTGGGAATACTTGAGGGTGATGTGATCATAAACTATTGTATAACCATGATGCTTCCATTCTGAGGGAGTGATGAAACAGGTCTGGATTTTAGTGACTCCTCTCAGTAGAGAAGTAACCTAATCTTAGTCCATATATTGGGCATTGATCTGAATGAGATTTGGATGCAATGAGAAGATTAGGTTTACGGCCTTGATTTAATCAAGCATCTATGGGAGGTCCATGGGATCTGGATTTGAGATGTGATCTCAATATCCAAGTCACTATACGTGGAACAATACAATCGCCCTATCTTATCTCCAAGTATCTGAGGAGAAATTGCATTATTCTTGAAGGGTTCAAGAATAATTCCATAGATCTAAGCATTGAGAAGTTGATAATTAAATGTGATTTAATTATCATGATGTATGTGGAATTATCCAATATAATTAAATGTGATTTAATTATTGTGGATAAGAATAATGTGGTTAGCAATATCCAATTATTTATAATATATTATAAATGTGATTTATAACATATTAGAGAGAGTTAATTATGATTTATATTTGTTGATTAATTATTAATGTGTATTGGGTACACATTGTTTAATTAATTGAAAATGTAAATTATATTTTTTTGGGTTGTGAATGTGATTCCCAATTTTCCAATGGCGAGATTGCAATATTCTCAAAATTAATTATGAATTATTTTTGGAGAATAAATCACAACAACAGTCGTTGGATTAAATAATGGAGAATTTTATGGAGACATGCAATCTCATGAGATTTCATGAGATTGCCTCACTTGGTAATAAGTGGACGGCTACCAAGTCCTATATGGAATTGGTGGTCGTACACTATATTCCATGGGGAGATGAGATCTCCATGGTAATTGTCTCCGTATTTGATTGGTTTAATTTTAGGATTGATATATATTTGATTTGTCAAATATATTTGATCTAAATTAAATCATAAGTTGTTGGTTTTTACCAACGACAATCTTGACCATTGGATTGATCATAAATCAATCTGATCTGTTGATTTTATGAGTCCCACAGATTGAGATCCATGGATCTCAAAACCCTATAAATAGAGAGGAATACCATGCTCTCTAAGACTAAGCTTTTGGAGCACATCTCTCTCTCTTTTCTTCCTTCCACACGTCATCCCTCTCTCCCTCTCCTTGGTGGTCGTCCTGTCTGGTCTCTACATCTGCCCTCCGCTCAATGGTGTCAATCGTGTAAATCCCGCGGATGTCATCAACACAACGCCAAGTCCCGGAAGAAGGAACATCAAGGTCCATGCTTTCCGAGTCTTCCTCAACAGGGAGGAATTCTCGAGTCTCAGTGGAATCCAATAAGCAGCAAAATTCTCTGATAGTATCATCAAGGTTATGGTCCTCGAGGTCAGCCAGAACAGGTGTAGTCACATCAGGTGCAGATCTCTGATCAACTGTGGGTGCGGTGATCGACACTTCGCTCTCGTCAATAGGACGAAAGCGAATCTCTCCTGATCCATAGTCAATAACAACCCTCGCAGAGGCGAGGAATGGTCGTCCCAGGATGATTGGAGAGTGCTTCCATGTGGAGGTCTCCATGGGCAACACGATAAAGTCAACATTGTAGCTCGTGCTTTGAATTGAGATGACGGCGTTTTCAAGGATACCCTTCGGCCTCTTTATTGATCCATCAGCAAACTGTATGATCATCCTGGTCTTTTTGAGAGGCCCTAAGTGAAGAGACTGTACCAGCGAGAAGGGTATGGTGCTAATCGTCGCACCGCCGTCTAGGAGAGTGTGATCACATGTGTGGTCAGAGATGGTGCAGCTAATGAAAGGTGTGGCAGAGTTCCTCTTCCGAGGAATGGGACGATGAGTGATGCCATGGGCAGTGGCCATGGTCAAGATCTGACGCTCAGATCTGCTCCTCTGCTTTCTCTTCTTGGGAAGAGGAGTAGATAAATCGGTCATGGCCTGCTGAAGTGGGGCACGGATGATCTCATGAATAGTAGCCACCACTTCGGGTTGAATCAACATTTTTTTGAATTTTTGGACTTCCTCCATACAAGGGAGGAAGTCAAAATCAGCATATACACGAGGCATGCCAAGAGCAGTCTGTACAGCGGCATCCTTGGGGTCAAAGGTGGGACAGGGTATGAAAGGTTGTGCGGTCAAATGGTCTGGCAAGTGGATGCTCTCCTCACAGTCTAACTCGATCATGTGTCTCCCGAAATCTTTTTGGATTTTTGAAATTTTCTCATTTTTTGTGTTTTGGGTGATTGCAAGCTCTCATAGAAGTCCTCACATGATTCCATATCCTCAAAAAATGGAGAGACATTTTGGTTCTTATTTAAACTAGTAAGGTCGGTAATCCTCAAATTCATATGCTCCATCATCTAATTCAAAGTCTCAAGTGTGGATACCATGAAAGGTGACTCCAAAATCTCAAGATCGGGTGTGTCGAATGTGGGTGGTGGGTATGTACAAAAATCACATTCTGGATCAGGATACTCAAGGAAGAGCGGGTTGTCGAAATGTGTAGGAGATGGTGGTGGAAATGATTGGTGAAGATCAAGGTCTGAATCCTGAAATAGTGGGTTGGTCGGGTATGTACAAAAATCAGGAGCAAAGTCCTCCTGGAAAAATAGAGGTGGACCGGCTGGAGCGAACGAGGAGTCTGCAAAGTCCGGACAAAATATACTCCAATCGGCCATCTCGAGACAAAAGGAAAAATGATCGGGAGAGCATGAGAGTCAAGTCAAGAGAAGTGTGAAGAAAGGCGCAAATGCGCAGAGACGATCTAGAACACACACAAAACAACAAAAATAAAAAGAATGCAAACCCTCAATTCACCTACTCAACTCGGTAGAGACCGAAAAATCGGTCTTTTTATCTTGTCTGTTTTAGAGTTAGGTGAGAAGTCAAAATATTGCACAAACACTTAGGGGCTGAATAGGATTTGGGCACTAACCTTAGTGTGTGCGCGAGCAATGTAAAATGAAGACAATGAGGGGATTACTCGCCCCAATAGAATTTTTCTTTTTGGTTGATTTTAAGATCGAGTAATGTTAGCAGTCCCAATTTTATTGATTATCACTTTTTTTGGATTTTTAGTGAGAAATGCACGAGCCTAACGAGGGGTCAATTTTACTTAGCACATAGGTTGTCAAAATCAGAGGTAGAGAGACGGAAAAGCAATGCAAGCGGCAAAACGATGATGTATGCTAAAGCATAAATGCTCACCTTGCCTCCAGCACTCTACATGCAAGGATGCTCAGCAGAATTGAAACCTATCTATATGCAAATGCAATCGATGAAATCGCCCTAAGTGTGAGAAGCTGCTATTAGCGTGAAGCACCACAAGTCGGTCACCGATCTTCAATCCAGGAGTCCGATCTAGGCTCACCCCTCCTCCTCTCGACACATCGAGTTCAGGAGCAGCGCTTGGCAGGGTGGGCTCACGATACAAAGGCTCGAAGATGATGAGGCGACTGCTTAAAGTTTGAAACTAAGTCCAAAGTGCACTATAGGTACATGCAAAGGTTGTTAAGTGTTTGGACCTAATTTACTATCGTCAAGCAACTCCTACGACTAAGGCTCAATCACACAAAAGAAATAAAACCAAAATCGAGAAACAAACTAAAAAATGCGAAGGAAAATGTGAGAAAAGCTGCGATGAGCCTTCAAGTGAACAATCACTTGGAAATTAGGCCCGAATGTCCAGAGTTCGGTGTACCTGTATTATTACAAATATAAAGTCTCTCTCTCACTACAAATTACAAAAATAAATGCAAGGAAATAAATGCTACAACTAAAGTAGAGCTCGGTCTTCAAAATTTTCTCTTCGTCTCCTTGGTGCTCGGCTAGCAGATGCCAGCTTCATGTGGGTGCGTAGGTGCCTAGGGTGGAGCGCCTCCCTCGATCCGCGGTTCCTCAAATAAAGTCAACAAAAGAGAAGTTTAGATAGCTCAATAGATATATCAAAAATAAAGAAAATAAAATAAGCACAAAAAGCCGTGAAAATAGACAAATAATCACAAGCACAAACAAAAAGCCGAACTACGCGCTGTTGCTCCCCGGCAACGGTGCCATTTGTTGAACAAGATTTTCACAGGTCTAAAGTAATCCACACAAGGCGGGATCATAATGTCACTGAGGCAACCCGCGAGAAATCCTAATTCAAACAACAATTAACCCACAACAGAAATCAAGCAATGAAAAGTGATGCGGAGTTAAAATTTATTATAGCTCTACAACAAAGATGTGTATAGGTGCAAGTATGTGTAGAGGTCGAACACAGGGAGCAGACAGGTAGAACGGGGCAAAATGCTCAAAATGTGAGCGTGATCAAGTGTCTATGTGTGCTATTTTTTGTGGGTTTTTAATTTTATATTTTTTATTTAATTTTAATTTTATATTTTTGTATTTTGATTTTTAATTTTCTGATTTTATATTTTCTTTTTATATTTTATATTTTTTTATATTTTCTTTTTCTTTAAAATAAAGTATATGTACAAAATAAGGAAAGAGAGAGTTAAGGTATTTATAAAAATAAATAAAAATAACTAAAATTCAGAAAATAACATATTTTTGGTCTTTTTATAATTTTATAATGTTTTTGTGATTTCTCTAGATTTTTATAAATTTTTTGGTATTTTTAAAGTCAAAAATATTGAAAATCAGTGAACTAAGTTGCTGGCCGAAATTAAAATGGAAATGAAAAATAGTAAACAGTGACAAAATTTTCCAAATTAATTTTAAATGAAAGACAATAAAATAGAGAAAATTTGGAAACAGAGTTTGTATTTTTAGGATTTTTGTAGAATTTTAAATATTTTTATAAAGATTTTTAGGGTTCTATAATTTTTATGGGTTTTCTTTTGTATTTTTTAATGATTTTTGGACTGAAGTTAAAACACATTAAAAGACACAAAATATATTTTTTGGGAATTTTATGAGGCGTTTTTATAATTTTTATGGATTTTATAATGTAAAGAGTGTTGAAAATGGATGTTTTTGATTTTTTTTATAAATAATAAAATGCAATGAAATGAAAACTAAAAATATAACGTGATAATATGATGCAACATGAACTTAATGTAATTTTTGTGCATTTTTTAAGAATCTTGAGATGCATGCAATAAATAGAATCAACAGCAAGAAAAAGGATTGCTGGCAGGGGCAATTATGTAAATATGGCAAAGTTCAGGGGCCTCTGCGCAAATATTCCAAAAATATACAACTATTTAAAAAAAGTTTCTGGACGAAATACAAAAAGCTAAAGCCATGAGCGTAATTTTGCAAAAACGCCAAGGTACACGTGACTTGCACGCGTGCTTGGCAGGGGCCTAACCGCAATTATCGAAAACTTCATGGTTATGTTGCAAAATATCCAGAATAATTATAACTGCAAGTTGAAGTTTTAGGACTAAAATTAAATACGAAAAGAGACCAGGGCCCCACTGCAAAATCGCCAAGTCATGTGCGTAGCGCACGTGACCTAGCAAGGACCTAAGTGGAATATCCCAAAACCTAAGGGGGCTCTACGCAAATATTACAAAATAAAAAGTACGACTTGTGAATGTTTAAGTCTTATTATGTAAATACAAAAAGACCTTGGGCTAAAGAACAAAATACCCAAAGTAAGCGGATCCGACGGCAGCAGATGGTTCACTTATGACACATGGCACGCTAGCGATGCCCGATACCCCTTCGCTGCAATGGCGGAGATTAGATGGATCCAGCAGATCGGACGGTGGCGAGCGAGGTTGATCGAACGGATGTTGAATGACCTGGGGTGCCTTGATGATCGAACGACAGTGAAGTGATCGCGAAGAACAGGGAGGCGGGCCGGCGAAGATGAACTTCCCCAGCTCCCCTCTCTCTTCTCCGGCGGCATTGAAGTCTGCAAAATGCCCGTGAGGTCCCTGGGAGCTCCTCCTATCGATCGGCAGCTCCAAAATGGCAGTCGGACCGCCCGAGCTCCCGCATGGTGGTGAGGAAGGGGACGAGCTCCATGAGCTTCGGTTTCAACAGAGAAACAACCCTATATAGGGGCCTTCAGCACCTGGACCTGCACAAATAAAATGAGGAGGAGCGTGGGCAAATTGCCATGCACCTCAAAATGACGAAAAAAGGCAGAAAGCGGCGAGAAGGATGCTCGCCGGAGCAAGCTCCGGCGAGGGGGTGCAGGTGGTGATCGGTCGAATGTGAATCGAAATGGAAAGGTGGAAAGGGATCCTAACGCTAAGGGGACGATAATAAAGCAAGAAAAATGAATAAAAACAACAAACCTCAAGCCCAAAAAAAGGCGAGATAGGTACCTCACGGCATACGCCGGAGATGGGGTGGAGACCGTCCTCGACCTTGCCTAACGCCACACCACTTGGCCGGAGGCTAGCCTGTCACACTCGCCGGTCCAGGGCACAAGTCGGAGGGAAAAAGGTTGGTCAAAAGAGGTTCAAGAGGAAAAAGGGGTGATGGGTGCGGTTTTAAAAATGTGGCGAACATGCTCCGCAAATCGAGGTGCAACATGAGCGTCAGTGATCCATAGCCCAAGATAAGATTGGGGCGAGCATCCTCGATCATTGGGGAAGGAAAGCCAAGAAGATTTCGACACGAGACGAGGAGCGGACAACCCTCGAAAAAATCGAGAAAACAGACCAAAAATGTGGTCTGACACAACAGCAGGGGGTGGGTCAGAGAGTTGACCCGCGGTCAACTCTCAGACCCTCCTGGTTGGTCCACGTGGACCAACCAGGAAAAACCCTGGAAAAATTACTTGTAAAATCAATTTAAAATAGTAAACTATTTTTATATTTTTAGGTTATTAAATAAAACATGTTTATTATTTTATAAATTATTTTATAGTGATATTTATTTATATTTATGAGGTATACAATTACAAGTTACCATTTATAGCCTTTATAGGTATATTCTTCTATATATTTTATTAATTTATTTTTATTTTTTGTTTTTAATTAATTAATTTATTATTTATTATTTTAAAAATTTATAAAATACTTTTATACACTTAAATATATTTTTATTTTATTTTTCTGATGTATTTTATACACTTAATAAAATAGAAGTTTTAATAATATAGGTATATATACAGGTATAATACCTATGTATATTATATACAAGTATTTTATTTTATGTTTCTTTTATATTTTTATTCTGGTTTTAATATACAAATATATTATAAATAATATTTGAAAAATTAAAAAATATAAAATTATAAAAATAATGAATAAATAATAAAATGAATATTTTAATCTGTACAATTATACAATAGGGGTCCAAAACTCAACATTCAAACCGTAGCTCCGCCAAATACGAAACCACCGCCATTAAATAGCTTATTTTAAATTATATACAATTAAAGGTGAGTTTGATGCATTTGGAGTTTTCATTTGTGAGATACAGGTCTGGGAAGTTGGGATTCTGGAATTTTATTCAGACCATAACTTTTTATCTATACATTATTTTTGAGTAAAATCAATTTTGTATTTTTCTTTATTTAATTATCTACAACTTTCATGTACAAAGTTTCTTTATTTGAAGTATAAAAAGTGGAACCAAAAATAGGTCACAAAATGAATAAAGAATGAATAAAATAAAAGGTATTTTTATTGTATTTTGACCCTTATCTCCCCCTACTTTATTCCTTGTCGACCTAGTCATCGAGATGCCTAGGCCTCGGGGTTTCGGGTCATAAAATATTTACAATATTTTATTCTTTTTGCTTTCTTTTCTTTGTTCTATAATTTTGGCTTTTAAAAACCGTCTTTTGTACACTATTTACACAATAATGCATGGATGCTAAAATGCCTGAATTAAGCCTATTTACGCGCATTTACTAGGGTTTTTAAGGCCAAAATGATAGAATAAAGATGATAAAATGTAGATTCATCACCCATGCAGGTGCTTGATTGGTTCATTGATCGGAGATTCTATGCAAACTCCGATCTCAAGTTTCTACCTCGATTTCACTTCATCGCCAAGGAGAGACAAGCATCACCAACAACTTCCCGAGGGAGTAAGGAAGCTATTCCAATGACCATCTAGTTCAAAATAGGGCAGAGACACCCGATCGATTTGTCGGAGCCTAGCCTTCTCTCTACCGCCTACGGAGGAGTTCATCGAGGAAAGAGGAGTAGTTACCATTGGATCAGTCTGAATTGGGTGAGATCGAACGGACTAGAAAGCTCCACATATCTGGCCAAAGCAACGGGTCATACCTAAGGTTCGGGTAACTTGAACCAGACCCGGAGCATGAGGAAGCGACGCGTGGCACGAGCCGAGTCACGCCCGAACCTAATCGAACACGCTCCCCTCGCACGTGACGGCATGACTTTTACATTCATCCCCTCAAAGTTTTTAATATTACAGATAAGTCCTGCTTATGTGAAAATTACAAATATATCCAACCATTTTTTTATTTTTTATTTAGTCTCATTTTGGACCAGTTTGTAATAAAACTTTATAGTTTTCATTGCATGTATGTCCTTGTATTGTTTATTTCATATCTTGTGAATAATTTCTCCAAATTTAATGAAATCAATGCCGTTTGAAAGATAATTTCATGCTTTCACTAGTTGTACTTTATTCATTAATCTGATCTAATATTCATACATCAAATTTAAGAGTATTAATCTTGACATTCAACCTTGTTTTTAAATTGATAATTAATTACATGTGGAGTATTGATCTACTTAATTTCTTATTTTAAAACCTAGTGCTTTAAAGTTATTCTGGACAGTTATTAAATCTACTGATCATGAATTCCTGGTTAATTAATTATTTGAGTTTTTTTTCTTAGCTTCATTTATCAGTTGTTGAACAGATCAATTGCTTGATTAGATTGGTTGAGTTGATTAACCTCGTTCATTGATTTTTAATTAAGTTCACTTTCTTATTTAATTAAACAATCATGATCAATGTCGTGAGTTTGTGCATCTTATTGTATTTCCTGTGCATCATGATTTGTCCATGTAATATAAGTTGCATAAAATGGTTTAAAGTTTGCATGCATTGCATTGTGTTGTGTATGTTTGACCTAGATAGCCTACAAATAACCTAATTAACATCTTAGTTAAATTAAATGATTGCTTGTGTCCCTGTGTTCGACCCTAGACTTGCCCATGTTACAAATTAAGTTGAGTCATCCTCGCTGAGATTTTTAACTTGGTTATGTTGATTGCTTCTTGGTCCGAGCTACAACGAGCACATTTTATCTTAGCCAATTAGCGATTCATCAGTCATTGGGCACAAGAACCAGTTTAGGATTGCTGCATGATACCCTGTGTGGAAGAATGAGAGAATAAATTGCCTGTTGTATTCAAAGGGTTAGAGTTTTCTTATATAACGTGAAACCCTCGAGCACCAAAAGTGAAAACTACATAAAGATCACAAATAGATAACGAAGTTCAATAAATAGAAGAATATAAATATTTTAATAAAATAACTCCAACACATATAAATAGTGCTTTTGTCTTCCTTGTTCACATTCTTGATTTTATGCGTAGATATGCAATAGACTTATCTTATACTATGCATATTTGCACACACACACACACACACACACACACACACACATTATCGCACCTAATACATAAAGTACGATCATTTCCAAGGCATGAGTGAAGGATATGGAGAGATCCTAAGCACATCACGGAAGCGTGATGATCGCATCGTATGCGATCGGGAGCGACTAGTCGCACTAGTTGCTCGAGGCAGCATAATTTAAAAAGTTTAATGTGATGAAACCACATGATCCAAGAACCTTTATCAGATCGTTTCATCTAAACCACAATTAGGTATAAGGTTTACCTCTTGAAGCGTGGTTGCGTTCGAGTCTCTAAACCAAGAGACATCCTGTCTCAAGTCCGATCCAATGGAGGAGACGCTTGAGAGCACATTGATGAGACACATCCTTCTCTCAATCCATGTTGATGATCCAAGCGAAGAATCTCCTGATCTCGTCACATGAGATCCGACGTCCTCTTCATGAAGGAGGCACACCAAAGGAGACAAAGATCCACAAGCAAATACTCCGGCAGCATAACGATGCTGCTGCGGCGATGGCGACTCTCTCAATGGCTCCATGGTGGACAACCATAATGAGAGAGAGAGATGTGATGTGTAGAGGGAGAGAGAGAGGGAGAGAGCATATGTTGTTGTCGTAAATGTGTAATCCGAAGAGCAAGGGGTGCCTCTTCTTATATAGGGTTTTGAGAGTCCATGGATCCTAATCCATGGACTAACACAATCAATGGATGAGATTGACTTGTGTTTCTTTCAATGGCCATGATATTATTATTGTAAAAATACAACAAGGATTGATTTAATTTAAATTAATATAATGATAAATCAATATAATTAATTTCGAAATTTAAATCATTTAATTGGGCTTGGAGATAATGAGGAGATTGACCATATCCCCTAAAGAAGGGGGGACAGCTACTCATTTGAGATAGAATGGGTCTATCTCCTCAAAATCTCATGAGATCTCATTATCTCATGAGATCTCATTATCTCATGAGATCTCCAAGATTTACAACAACATTTGTTGTAAATTATTTCACAAAAAAATTCATAATTATCTTGTGAACATTGCAATCATACCATTGGAAAAATGTGGATCACATTAACATCCTGAAATAAAATGTAAATTATATTTTCAATTAATCATTCAATGTGAATCCAATTCACATCAATAATTAATTAACAAATATAAATAACAATATGCTCTCTTTAATATATTATAAATCACATTTATAATATACATGATTAATATGGATAGTGTTATCCACATTATTCATATCCTTGGTAATTAAATCACATTTAATCATCTTGGCTCTTTATTCTCATGTGCCCAAATAACATGAATCACATTCACATTATTCACATCTTTGATAATTAAATCACATTTAATTATCTTATATAACTCTCCTTATAATATGAATCAAATTCATATTATTCATGATAATTAAATTTCATTTAATTATCCATTTTCTCAATGCCCGGATACATATATCAACAATAATTATCCATGAACTCTTTTCAAGGATAATGCGCTTTCTTCGTGTATACTTGGAGATAAGGACACAGTGATTGTATTATCTCACATATAGTGACTTGGATATTGAGATCACATCTCAAATCCAGATCTTGCAAACCTCCCATAGATGCTTGATTAAATCAAGACCACAAACCTAATCTTCTCATTACATATGAATCACATTCAGATTAATGTCCAACATTTGGACTAAGATCAGATTACTTCTCTATGAGAGGATCCACTAAAATCCAGACCTGTTTCATCACTCCCTCGGAATGGAAGTGTCATAGTTATACAATCGTTTATGATCACACAGCCTTAGGTATTTCTAATACCTGTACATCCTGCATACTGGAAGACCCAGAATAAACCCGAAGTTTTAGTTCTCTTTTAGACTGTCTCCTTCAGGGTTTTATCATTAAGGTTCTCATTAGATCATTGGGAGTCGGTATCGATCATATACTTTCCAAAAGCATATATCATACCCAGGTTTTGATCATATACTTTCCAAAAGCATATATCAAACCTTTCAAATTCAGTCAAGCTTCCAAAGCAAGACGACCACACGTGGAATTTGATTCTTTCTAATATCTCATGAGTGAGCTCATGTCTTCCGGTTCAACAATGAACCTGTATGATCCCTTTGAGAGACCGTATTACTCATATGCCCTTGCATGCACACCAGCGTGCCGGTGTATAGACCTTGGTTAGGTCATCAACCTATTGGTCTGTCAAATGTACATACTCAAACATATAGTAACATATCTGCCTTCGGTTAGAGGATGCGTGCCTATATCGTGACAACATACGACATAGGTCTTTGGCTATCTCGATCTCTTAAGTCAACTCTTTGACCTAACTTATCTAACACCTCCGAATCTCTATTCCTATGCAGAGGACCTGCATCAAGAGGCATGTTAGATATCAGCCAAATGAGAAAGGATTGCCATCTCCTACTCAGGCTGAAGATCATCTCTTAACAATCATTTGACGGTGCTTGATGAGTCCTCAATCTAACTCTTTAGATATTCATCCAAGCACCAACCTCTATGATTCAATAATTGAATCAACGACTGTATGATTATCAAGATGGCCATGGTACATAACCCAAATTGTACTAAGGGACCTATTATGCAAATTAGTTATCTTCATTTCTGATCAGGGAATGATATTTGCAATAACATTTATTCCATAATGGCTCGCCGTGGACTCGCATGTCCAAAAATGAGACATAGCTAACTATTTTGCTTATTTCAAGAATGCATGTCCTACCTTTAGTCTTGTAAGATCGAATATAGAAAGCTAACAAAATCAGAAATGAATCGATATTCTAGAATGGAGATCATAGATAGTGGAAAAATGAAATATGATATGCAAAATTATAATTAAATCACTAATTTAAGTATTATTATTTTTGAGTATGTAGGATCATAATGTGAGGAATACTTGACACCTATGTTGTAGTCAATATAGCAACAACCCCATCCATAGGCCTTGGGATCGCTCAGTACGAATGAACAAGGTCAGATCTACAGACATTGTTGGGAAAAAGATCTTAATTATCCAATCATGATCACATGACCTATGTTGTATTCAATATCACAATAACCCCATCTATGGGCCTTGGGATCGCTCAGTCATGATTGGACAAGTTCAAATCTACAATCATTGTTGGAAGAAAGATCCTAATTATCCAATCATGATCACACGACCTCGATGCGCACGGCCATGCTTGTTGTGGTGAAGGCTACAAGATTTAGTTCCAGCTAGAAGGTATCATAACCTATTCTATTAAATGATGGAATTCACATCTAATTAACTTACATAACAGAGTCAATGATCAAATTGGATGACTATTGGAATATTTTGTCTCCACCATTCTTGACTACAATAATCATTGCTTGAGCCCTCTCTTTCCAACAAAATCTATGAAAGTTATTATCGAAGAAAAAGTAGGAGCCTTTCATCTATATCAATGAGTTGACATTGTCACTAGTACCAATGAACGTGCAATCAAGACTCCATCCCTCTCCGTCTTCACCTCCACTCATCTAGCCATAGAGGGGATGGTTGGATTGAGCATCGTCTGGAACATGGTAGACTAGTAGGTTTGGCACATGCTTGTGCTTTTTTTTGCATTAAGGCAACTTAAGCCCGATCCAAACGCATAAAGTGCTATGCATGACTTTGATCAGGCTGACTCGTGTACTAATTTAACATTGATTCAAAATGCAAGAGAATCAAACTAAAAATGTCGTAATCATCATAATAAAGAACACAAGAACCCATGCTTGTATTTCACTAATTGCATTATTAACTAAAAGAAAATACCCATGCATCCTAAATGAAGCAATAAATCCATGGAAAAGACGTACATGTTCCACGATCATTTCATATATGCAATATTTTAATGTAATGTTGTCTAATTTTGTACAGCGAATATAAACAAAATCTAAACCACAGTTGATGTATATCCACTTTATCTTTCTTGTTTTTCAGATAAATGGCAGCATTCATTAATCCTAAAGGGTAAATGGACTAGTAGGTCGAGTGAATACATCATAAGATAGGCCATGTGAGGAGACCTTACGACAGATCAGGCGGGCCCTCGACCGTCCATTAAAATTAAGGGTTCAGATTTGGGGAAAGGTGTCCAAGCCGACCTAGTCCGGCCCGAAACCCTGGTGAAGGTAACAACGCAAGGCTAACCATGTTCAGGGGCACAACATAAGCTGCGGACCAAGAAAGTTTTGTTCCAGTTTTTGGCTGCACGAAGCCGGGGATCTGACCGTTATCCAAAGAAGTTCTAAAGGGTGTTCCGCGGGACACTCAACAGCCAGTGGTGCTTAAGTGCAATTTACACGCTTCACCTGTGAATGAGGAGGCTGTCAAGACGCCACAGCGGCACTCCCGAGCGGACCGTCGTCTCCCTCTGACCCTCTCTCTCACACACTCCCAAGTGCCAACCCAAAAACCGCCCCGAACCCGATCCGTCCGGACTTATATCCCCCACTTCCCTCCTCGATTCCTGCGGTCATGGCGGAGATCAGAGGCACGAAGGACGGCGCCGCCAACGGCGACGGCATCACCTCCACGGGTACCTCTTTCCCCGCCAATTAGCTCTAGATCGCCTCTTGTTGGTGTTTGCTTCCAGCAATTCCGGTCACCTTCTTCTTAGTTTTTCGATTTGTCGACTTGTTACTCGAGATCTACCTTGTTCTTCGTCGTCTTCTTTTTTTTGGTCCTGCTGCGGATGACATGACCGCACTGAAGTGGTATTTGATTTCCTGTTAATTGGGATGAGGATGTGGTGTGCGAGATAGAGACAGGGGGACGTTGGATTCGGCTAACTGGTTTTATTTGGAATTGCATTTGAACTCATGTGAAGTCGTAATGGAAGATTGCCGATCGCAAGGAGAATAAGAGGAGAGATGTGTTTTGAATGCTGTAGACTTTGTACTTGAACATGTTTGGAACGCTGCAGACTTTGTTCTTATCATTCCTAGTAAAGGCAAGGTAAGAAAACTTTCTAGCGTTACAAATGTGAATATTCGGGTGAGGAGTCTGATTCCGATTGTTGATGAACCTACTTTAATAGAAATGTGGATACTTCAGGTTTGCCCATGGCGTGATGGTGGGGGTGATGCCCTGTATGAGTTTGGGGCACTGCATGCATTTAATCAACGAGCCAGAAGAACTACTATATATTCACTACGTCTCTTGCTCATTTATTTATTTATTTTAGATAGGCTTTCGGATTTTACACCAATGAGTTTTTTTTCATTCTTGTAATATAGGAATTCAAGGTTGTTTTTCCTAGTATGAAACAATTTTCTCTTTTTGGAAAAGGGACAATGTGTTCGCATGAGAATAAGATAAGTAGACATCTATTTTTATTTTTAAAGAATCAGTGCAATGGTGCTCTGACTAGGCCAATGAAGTTTTGAACAAGCAAAGAAGCTGTTTTCCTTCATGGGGAAAGGAAAGGGTGCCTACTTGAGATAAGTAGACTTGCATTCTGATCATGGCCCTAGACTCTTGATTCCGTTGGCATTTTGTTAGCATGGGAAACGAAATATCATCGACACGTCGTCAATATTTCGTCCAAGTCGGACAAAAATAGAGAAATGCACATGAAATTCGATTTTCTTGAATTTAATGTTTCCTATGCGTTTTGATCAATAAATAAGATATAACTACACACTTATTTGTTAAAATAGAGGTCTAAATATAAGTTTTCTAGTAGTATTGTCATTATAATCACCACACCACTAATATGCAGTACCAAGTAAGGTATGTAATAAGAAGTTCAATCACGGGCATCACATAAACAAGTCGAAATAACAAATAACACACTTCACAAATTAAAAATTCGTAATATACCAATACAATAATAAGAAAACTTTCTACACAGTTAGGTATATGAGGTTCATCACTCGTTAGAAGTCCACAAAATCAAAGATGGGGGTGACAACCCAAAAAACAGAATTTAGTTTCATGAGGTGCAATATTGACGATTGGTGAAAAAGCTCTTGTATTTCACCATCATCAGACCTGTAATTTCTCTAGTATCAGGGAGACTTAGTCCCTTCATGAGCAGACCTACATAAACTCTCTTGTATCCAATCATGTTGGTCTTAATATACATCGAGGATGCTTGTCTTGGAAGCAATATTGTTACATGAAGCAAGAAAAAAGCTCTAGTATCTTGCACGAGCACAAAATGCGAATATAGGGTAATTTCCTAAGCAAAGGAAGAGATGTAGTGGATTTAGGCCGTGCTAAATGACCTTCATATTCTACCAAATATAGTATGGAAGTACATTGTGATAACACTGCTACTATGCACATAACAAACAACCCATAAATTTATGAGAGAATAAAACATGTAGAGGTTGACTGCCATTTCACCTGGGATCTTATCCGTCGAGGGCTTCTATTGAATTCATGTATTCTTTTGCAGACTACTAGATTGCAGATTTGTTTACTAAGGCACTTATACGACCATCTTTTAAGCGATGGTTTCACAAATTGAGCTTGTTTAACATATATTCTCTAGCTTGGGGGGAGTTATAGATATGTGAGAAATTGTAATCCCCCGGGGGTATTTTTGTATTTCACTATTCTTATGTACTCCATATAACCCTAGCCTCTACTTATATAAAGTGAGCCATGGTTTATTGAATAGGAATAGTTAATTCATTATCCCTCTTCGTTCTCTTTTATGGAGATCATGATTTTAAAAAGAGCTGCCTCGAGGCATTGAGGCATACGCCTTGAGGCGAGGCTCAGAAATCACCTTGAAGCACACGCTTCAGGCATGCGTTGAGGCACCTAAGGCGAGGTAGAAGTGTAAGCCTCAAATTGGGGCTTTTTTTAAACTTTGGGTCATGTGATAAGTACCAAATATCGTGATATCAGGCGTTACCATCGATATTGGGCCGATATTACTTAATATCACTCATTTTTAAAATTTTGGTCTATTTGTTTGGGATTTTGCATCTGTATCTACTCATATGTTTGAAAATACATTATGAGTTATATATATTTTTCGGATGGGGGCGTTGTCCTCCCACCCACATAGAGGGAGCGCACCTACTTCCCTAGACTCATCCCTTCCCCAAACTCGCTGGCTGAGCAGTGAAGCCTCTATTTTGAACGAGGAGCTTTATCCCCCTTTGGCGATGGAGATGAAACAACTATAGAGCTGAACAAAGAAACTATGCATACAAATATGTTATTATGCTCATTAGCTTGTTTTTATGATATCCAACAAAGGTCAGCATTTTGTTTATTTATTTTTTTGAAGAAAAATAGGGCGACGTCCCAGATTGGGATCCACCGCATCGCATATATATAAATATAATAATAAAGGGAAAGAGAAAGAAGTTACATCATTTCATTTTGTTTATTTATAATATGCGATGTGATGTAAAGTTAATATGCTAATTGCTGAAATACATTTTCTTGATGTTAGTAAGTTGTTATTGTTTGAATTTCATCCTTTTCTTTCTAAATAACAATTCCGCTATTTGTTCTAATGCATTGTTTTTTTTTGCTTATTTGAGGAATGCAATTTATATCATATATTAGATTCATCTATGTATGCCATCTTCATATATGTAATGTGATTGTGTGATTCGTGTGCTGGGAATTTATATGTGTTTTTCACATTATTGATAAGTTGATAACTTTGAACAATTAAAGTTGTAGTTTATCTTGTACTTCTGCACAATATGCTGCAATAGTTTTATTGTCATGATTTACTTCAATGTTAAGCGAAAGCAAAATCGATAATCAAGAAATAAGAAACATAAATATCTTGGGAGTTTACGTGGAACCCTACTCCCTAATGATCAAGATGAAATCACGGGAGAAGGCCTCAAAGGGTTGGATATTCTATTAAATCTCTCTAAGGTTACATAGGATGTGTGCCTCCTTATATAACTCTATACATAGACCAGAGTTCCACAAATAGACAAGGTGAGACTAAACATGAGAGATCTAATTACTCATATATTAATTTTTCTAACACTCCCCCTCAAGCTGGAACTGAGAAAGCTGTAGCTTGCAACAAAAAGAAAATATACAACATTGTGAGATGAAAGAATGCATTGCATTAATGAGAGGCCCTAGGGTTCTCTTATATAGGAGGGAAATCGGTTGGGAAAATTACATGAAGAAGATAAAAGAAAAAGAAAATACATAAACAATATGAAAGATAAGTAATATCTCAACTCTCCCTCTCAAGCTGGAGCGTAGATATCGATCAGGCTTAGCTTGGAACATTATCTCTGGCAAGGCCCTCTACCTAGGGCCTTAGTAAGAACATCTGCTGTCTGGTCTCCAGAGTTGACGTGAGTAGTGGCGATAAGACCCTTATGTATCATATCACAAGTGTAGTGACAATCCACTTCTATGTGCTTGGTTCTCTCATGGAAGGTAGGATTGTTTGCAATGAAAAAAGCAACATGATTGTCACATTGGAGGTGCATGGGAAGATGCACCTCAATAGTCAGGTCAGTAAGAACATATCTGACCCACATCATCTCTGTGCTAGCCTACGCCATGGCCCTGTATTCTGACTCAGTACTCGATTTGGCAACCACAATCTACATCTTGCTCTTCCATGAAACCATGAAATTCCCTATGAACACTGCGAAGCATGAAGTAGACTTCCTATTCTTTGGACAACAACAACAACAAAGCCTTTTCCCACAACTTCCTATTCTTTGGACACCTAATATAATATGCATCTGCACATGCTGTAATGGAAAGAGATTTACCTCTGCTGAAAAGAAGACCCGTGCTACCTGATGTCTTCAGAAACCTCAGAATCATATGAATTGCATCCATATGTGCCTGTCTGGGCTGCTCCATGAACTGACTCACTTTGCTCACGACAAAGGATATGTTTGGCCTGGTAGTAGTCACATATAGGAGCTTGCCAACAAGCTCCATATACCTTCTCTTGTCGACCTCCTCAGTGTCATCATCATAGAGCTTCATGCTCGGGTCCATAGGAGCAGTGGCAAGTCTGCAATCTGCCATGTCTGTCTCTGGAAAAGGATATGTAACATACTTCATCTGGGTCATTACAAGACCCCGCTGGTTCATGGTAAACTCCAGTCCAAGGAAGTGACGTAAACCACTAAGGTCCTTGGTCACAAACTGCTGACCTAGGAAGTTCTTGGCAACCTGAATGCCCTGCTCATCATCCCCTGTAATAATAATGTCAACATAAACAAGAATGACAACAGTACCCCTCTGGGTCCTGTGCACAAACAAAGAGTGATCGACAGTTGATCACACAAACCCCTGTTACTCTATCAAGTTTGAGAGCTTATGGAACCATGCTCTTGGACTCTGCTTAAGGCAATAGATAGCCTTGTGTAGCCTGTAAACCTTCTGACACTCCCCCTCAGCAGAAAACCTAGGTGTCTGTTGCATGTAGATCTCCTCCTGTAGATCACCATATAGGAAGGTATTCTTCACGTCAAGTAGTTAGAGCTTACTAACAAGCTCCATATACCTTCTCTTGTCGACCTCCTCAGTGTCATCATCATAGAGCTTCATGCTCGGGTCCATAGGAGCGGTGGCAAGTCTGCAATTTGCCATGTCTGTCTTTGGAAAAGGATATGTAACATACTTCATCTGGGTCATTACAAGACCCCGCTGGTTCATGGTAAACTCCAGTCCAAGGAAGTGACGTAAACCACTAAGGTCCTTGGTCACAAACTGCTGACCTAGGAAGTTCTTGGCAACCTGAATGCCCTGTTCATCATCCCCTGTAATAATAATGTCAACATAAACAAGAATGACAACAGTACCCCTCTGGGTCCTGTGCACAAACAAAGAGTGATCGACAGTTGATCACACAAACCCCTGTTACTCTATCAAGTTTGAGAGCTTATGGAACCATGCTCTTGGACTCTGCTTAAGGCAATAGATAGCCTTGTGTAGCCTGTAAACCTTCTGACACTCCCCCTCGGCGGAAAACCTAGGTGTCTGTTGCATGTAGATCTCCTCCTGTAGATCACCATAGAGGAAGGTATTCTTCACGTCAAGTAGTTAAAGGGGCCAATCTCGTATTACAGTAACAAAAAGAATGATACACAGAGTGGATTGTCTGGCAATTGAGAAAAAAGTATCCTGATAGTCCACCCCATATGTCTGGGTGAACCACATGCCACAAGTCTCGCCTTTTAGCGATCCACACTACCATATGCACGGTGCTTCACAGTGAACACCCACTTGCACACAACAACGGATGCGCCAACTGGTGCTGAAACGAGACTCCAAGTACCACGCGACTGTAGCGCGACCATCTCCTCCTCTATGGCTAACCGCCACAGACTGTCCTGAAAAGCCTCCTAGTATGTCTGTGGTATCTCCACAGCTGATAGTACCAAGGTAAACTTCCTAAAATCCTCCAACAATCTACTCAAGGAAACCTAGGTTGCAAGAGGATAAGTAGTACATGTACGTCTTTGCTTTCGCAAAGCAATCGACACATCAAGATCATCTGCCAAGTCCTGAATTGGTAAGTTTCCCTCTTAAGAAGGCACCTGCTCATCTTGTATGGTATCCTGCTGTACAGATAACTCGGTAGTGCCATCAGTAGAAACAATGTGCTCATTACATACCCTAGGCATGCTAGATGATGCACAAGACCTGTGAGTAGGGGGAACGGAGTAAGACCCGCGAGTAAATACACGTGGCAAAAACTGAATCGTGGTAGGTGGTGGTCTAGAGGCAACCACTTGAGCAGGTGGAGGAGCAGGAGTATGTGTAGGTGGCAGTGGTGGTGGAGGCGGTGGTAGAGCAGGAGTAGATGTAGGTGGTGGTATGACAATAGGAGGTGGAGGCATATAGATCTCAACATTAGAGTTCGATGGGGCGAGTCTGTCACCTGTAGGCGAAAAATACATGACAGACTCAAAGAAAGTAACGTTAATACTGACAAAGTATTTCCGCCTAAGTAGATCAAAGCAACGATATCCCTTCTGGGTATGAGAGTAGCCGACAAAAACACACTTGACAGCTTTGGGAGAGAGCTTATCACGTCATGGAGAGAAATCATGAACAAAAGCAACCGAGCCAAACACACGAGGTGTAAGGGGGAAAAGATCCTTCTCAGGGAACGCTATCGAGAAAGGTATCCTCTCTCCAAACACAGACAAGGGCATGCGGTTTACTAGGTAGCATGTAGTGAGGATCGCATCACCCCAGTTAGCGTGAGGGGCACGACTCTGGATCAATGAGGTTCTGGTCACATTAAGTAAGTGACGGTGTTTGCGCTCAACAATACCGTTCTGCTGGGATTAAGGCCTTAAATGTCGGTTTCGGTCACCATTTCGGTATCAACCAAAACAGAATTTCGATGGAATTTCGGTGGAATTTCGACCGAAATTTCGGTCATTTCGGTCATTTTTTGTACTAGGACCCCCATATTTCAGTCATTTCGGTCATTTCGGTCGAATTTCGATTTCGTCTGGATATCGATATTCGACAGAAATTCGACCGATTATCGCTGAAATTTGAGGCCATGCCTGGGATGTATAAGCACATGAGGTCTGGTGAACAATGCCAAGAGATATAAGAAACTCAAAAGGCTGTAAGGTGAAGAACTCTAAGGCATTATCATAATGAAGATATTTGACATTGGCAGAAAATATTCTTTATCTTATTAATAAAGGATTTGATAACATACCCATCCTCAGACTTATTCTTCAATAAAAAGATCCAAGAATGTCTAGAAAAATCATCGACAACGATCAGATAAAAACGGTGTCCCTGGTGATTAGGGATACGACTCAGACCCTAGATATCTAAATGAAGGAGCCCAAACAACTGAGAACTGCTCCGACTCTGATGAGATGGAAATGAGGAACGATGAAGCTTCCCAAGCTGTCATGCCTCACACTGGAAAGAAGAGCTCGTGGAAATCTTTGGGAGAACATGACTCGACTTCTACAGAGGAAGGCGACCTAAACGAAGGTGCCGCAAATATGGTGAGACTGGTCTAGTAGGTGTAGTAGAGATACTGACATGAGGAGATTGGACCAATCTGCAGAGCCCTCGTTGCTCACGGTCACATCCAATCACCCTGCCCGTGACCGTGAGTATGTCATGAAATACAAGAGATGAAGGGTAAAAAATGACACGACAATGCATATCTTTAGTAATTTGACTAAAAAAAATTCTAAGCCTTCTCCCACTATAAGTAGGGTCGGGTACATGGATTCTTGCTCAAATCCATGTTGAAAAATTCGACTATTTTTTACGCTGGCTGTTGACTACCTAACGCGACCCCTGCAGGAGGGGGATTTGAACCCTGGTCTTTTAGCTGGTAGACACACTGTACTACCAGCATACCATTTAAGTGGGTTATCTTTAGTAATTTGACTAATGGAAAGTAAATTCATCTGAAAGTCATGTGCATATAAAACATTCTGAATGTGCATGAACGGCATCAGATGCATCTCTCCCTATCCCGTGATGGGTAAGTGGACTCCATTAGCAATGACAACCCATCTATCAGGAGGTATGGTCCTACAGGTGGGCTCTGTCTCTACACAGATGGTGGGAAGCACCGGAGTCCATAATCCGTTCTGTCATATCTGCACCGCTACTACCAGTAAAAGCATAAGTGATACTTGAGGAGCTCGAAGAGGATCTGGTTGCGGTATCTGTGGTGGCGGTACCTACAATAGGAGTCATGATCTCTCGTATACGAGAGCCGATATCATCCAGGCGAGGATCGGCCTGGGGTGTTGGAGTCTTTGACGACTCAATCTGTTTTGCCTTGCAAGCAGACATAGGATATCCATGCTTCTGATAGCATGTATCCTCTGTATGTCCCGGCTGATAATTGTAGGTGCAAGGGCCACACTGACATCTACCGCCTCTGTCACGAGGGGTGCATCCTCTAAACCGGGTCGTCCTTCCTCTGCCACGAGAAGCGGCCATCGTTGAAGAGGGATGAGGAGTGGTAGTAGGAGGCATGAGAAGCCCGCTGAGATGGTTATTGGCCTCCTCCATGGGAGATATGATAGCTCTGGTGAGAAGCTATGTACATGCATCATCGTACTCTGGATCTAATACAACTAAGAAAATTCCAACCATCGTAGAGTTCCTGTATGCCATCTGCTGCTCCGTAGATGTCGTAATAGGCATGAAGCTATGAAGCTTCTCGAACATGCCACAGAGCGAAGAGTAGAACAAGTGCAGAGAACAATCATTCTGCTTGGCCTTGTAGATATCGAAGTGAAGCTGAAGAATCTTGGCCTCATTCTTCGCTTGGGCATAGGTGGATGTCAAAATATCCCACATCACCTTCGCGGTGGGCTGATTCACAATATCATTGGCTATCTCCGTGGTGAGGGTCCTGAACAACCAAATACACGCATATGCGTCATCTTGCTTCCAAGAAGCATTGGCCCCATTCTTATCCGTTGGTTCTGGATCTGTCAGGATGTGCTCCTTGTTATTACACTGTATGAGGGTGAGAAACTGCATGTACCACGACTCATACTTGGTCCCAGACCCTTGAACGCATTATATGAAGAAAATATGTCACTCTTTTCTGATATAATGGAAAATCGGCCAAGAACAGAACTTGACTGGGAAGTAGTCCGATCTGAGCGAGTCTACATGATCATACGGAAGATTGGTTGTACATGTAGACTCATACAACCATCCTCGTCAATCCTCGCTGCGCGTTAGGGTCGGAAAACATGATTTCTATGTCTAAAATTGCGTTTTCCGGTCAAAATCAGACTGGTTCTGGTCAAATCAGATTGCTGTAGCGGTGTGAGGTCCTAGCTGCACAAAAAGATGATCGGGCACGCTAGACGAGGGATGGCAACGCTCCAACGCTTCCGGAGGTGCCACACGATAGTGCTAGGCAGCCACGCAACGATGCGGAGAAGCGGCCATCGTTGAAGAGGGATGAGGAGTGGTAGTAGGAGGCATGAGAAGCCCGCTGAGATGGTTATTAGCCTCCTCCATGGGAGATATGATAGCTCTGGTGAGAAGCTATGTACATGCATCATCGTACTCTAGATCTAATACAACTAAGAAAATTCCAACCATCGTAGAGTTCCTGTATGCCATCTGCTGCTCCGTAGATGTCGTAATAGGCATGAAGCTATGAAGCTTCTCGAACATGCCACAGAGCGAAGAGTAGAACAAGTGCAGAGAACAATCATTCTGCTTGGCCTTGTAGATATCGAAGTGAAGCTGAAGAATCTTGGCCTCATTCTTCGCTTGGGCATAGGTGGATGTCAAAATATCCCACATCACCTTCGCGGTGGGCTGATTCACAATATCATTGGCTATCTCCATGGTGAGGGTCCTGAACAACCAAATACACGCTTATGCGTCATCTTGCTTCCAAGAAGCATTGGCCCCATTCTTATCCGTTGGTTCTGGATCTGTCAGGATGTGCTCCTTGTTATTACACTGTATGAGGGTGAGAAACTGCATGTACCACGACTCATACTTGGTCCCAGACCCTTGAACGCATTATATGAAGAAAATATGTCACTCTTTTCTGATATAATGGAAAATCGGCCAAGAACAGAACTTGACTGGGAAGTAGTCCGATCTGAGCGAGTCTACATGATCATACGGAAGATTGGTTGTACATGTAGACTCATACAACCATCCTCGTCAATCCTCGCTGCGCGTTAGGGTTGGAAAACATGATTTCTATGTCTAAAATTGCGTTTTCCGGTCAAAATCAGACTGGTTCTGGTCAAATCAGATTGCTGTAGCGGTGTGAGGTCCTAGCTGCACAAAAAGATGATCGGGCACGCTAGACGAGGGATGGCAACGCTCCAACGCTTCCGGAGGTGCCACACGATAGTGCTAGGCAGCCACGCAACGATGCAAGGGATGTGCGAGGAGGCACGAGGGGTGCTGCGGTACCCCTGCTAGGCGCAGGCGGTGGCGCGCGGGGGCGGGGGGGGGGGGGGGGGGCGTGGTTCCTCTGCGATGCGAGGGGTCACACGATGCCCTAGCAGTGCGAGGGGCCGCACGATGCCCTTGCGGTGCGAGGGGCGCTGCCAGACGGTGTGAGGCGACGATCATGTCATGCTTGGAGTGAGTTGTTAGAAGAAGTCTAGCGTAGAGAGTAGTTGCACAATTGAATGTATAGACGCAGTCCATGCACGATGAAGATGACTGATATGCAATAATAGTCTGGAATGTCGGTCTTCATATGTGGATGATCATAGAAGTCTAAGACGATCCCAGGTAGAGAAGTCCTTGTTGATGTCATTGGATAGATATCCCATGATGACATCCGATGTAGTGGTCGTCCTTCTGATGTTGGGGATAGACACCCGATGAATGGAAAAAGGCACCCGTTACAAAGTGATCGAGGATAAACACCGGATCACTTTTGTTGAGGAGAGATGAGTAGATGGACTTGATAAAATCCTTTAGATACATCTTAAGTGGAAGAATATGCCCTGCTCTTACTTACCCTTTCTCCTATATTAAACATGCATCTTTTTTAAGCCGTTAGTTTTCTCAGCTTTCCTTTTTTTAAAAATCGCCCTCTTTTTTTTCCTTTGGCCTTCCATTTTTGTAAAATCAACCTTCTCTTTTTTATAAATCGGGCTCTACTTTTTTTTTCTTAATATGACTTTTTTTTCCAATTGGCAATGGCCCCAACTTGACCCAAGCAATTGCAACCACGCTCTCTCTTTCTCTCCCTTTTTTTGGATATAATAACAACCCATTCATGAGCTTAAAAAGAAAAAAAACCTTTTTTTTCTCATAGCCGTACGCCGCGTCGAACTCCCTTTCCCTTTTTTAAAATCTATCGGCCCAACCTTTATACGACAACGCACTAGGGTTCCCTTTCCATTGCCACCGTACATCTGCACGGAAGGGATGGAGGGTTCTGGTCTCGCACCGCTTGGGAGGAGAGAGTGCTGGTCACCATTGATATGGGACACAATCTCGGGGTTCTGATACTACACATGCGACTGGTGAACTTAGTGCATGAATCAACGACGTGGATGGCATCCTAGCTACGATTTGAGGCGGTTATCGATGGGGGTGGGGTCTTCTTTGAGCTCCCTCTTTTTTTTGGGTGAGAGGAGGGACTGCTGAGATGAGGTGGTCGTTGGTTTGGCTATGGCATCACCGCTCCTTTCTTCTACTTGGAGTTAGGAGCATGTGCACGTTTGAGAGGATCCTTTTTCGGTGCCATTAGGATGGCTGGAAAGTGCAAGCCATGGCTGGAGGTGGAAGCTTCTCCAGTTTTTCTTGATGACGCCTTTGCCTAATGTTCTCCTCCATGGGAAAAACCCATCGTGGAGGGCTTCTTCATCCCTGAATGAAAATAGGTTTCCGAACCTTAAAATGCAGATATAACAATCTGATCTTGCAACAGACGATCTTCAGATTATGAACTTGTGTAAAGAGTAAAAACTTCAAAATCTTCTGAGGTTGAACAAGATGAATAATAATCGACTGATCGAAAACTCCCGAAGTCGTCTTGCTTTTAAGTAGAAGCAAAATCAATAATCAAGAAACATAAATATCTTGGGGTTTTACGTGGAACCCTACTCCTTAAGGAGCACGATGAAACTACGGGAGAAGGCCTCTAAGGGTCGGATATTCTATTGAATCTCTCAAAAGTTACATGGCATATGTGGCCCCTTATATATCTCCATACATAGTTTGGAGTCCCACATATAGATGATGTAGGATTAAACATGAGAGGGGGTAATTGGATCTTGGAGAAGATCTAAGTAGCCATTTATTACATTTTCTAACAAATATAATTTTCATTATTTATGAATCAGTTTTTTTATTTTTTATTTTTATAATTTCTCTTTTCAAAAAAATTGAATCTTACGCCTCGACTTCCTTGAAGCTTATGCCTCACCTAACATTTCGGGAAAATGCCTTGGACCGTCTTACACTTTTTTAAACCTTGATGGGGACTTACATTGATTCTTGTTGGAGTATATGCGTCATGTGTAGATTGGTAATTAGATCCCTCTAGGGTCCAATCACCGCATCCTGTGGTTTAGTCCCACATTTACTAATTGTGGAAATCGGAGACTCAGTGGGACTATATAAGAAGCCTCACACCCATTGTACTAGATGAGAAAAGTTAGTGAAAACATCAATCCTTTGAGTCGTTATCTTACGGTTTCATCCCGCTCCTTACGGATGGTTCCACATAAAATCTTGGTGTTCTTTCTTGTTTATTCTTTATCTTTGATATTACGCTTCCGCATTCGTGATTTCTAACATGGTATCAGAGCGGGTTTGATTCTCAAGGATTTACTTTACATTCATGATTTGTTCGAGATTCGATTCTTGGTTATTGTTGAAGATTTATTCTTGAAGATTTTTATTATGTTCATGTTTAAGATCGTTCAAGTTTGAAGAAGATTATAGGGTTTTCCAAAAAACCTATTCCTGTGTCAACAACCAGTTCAAGAAAATTAGAATTTTCCTGATATAAACCCTAATTCTCCATGGTAGCAAAGGCTGCACACGTTCTTCTTCATGTTCTGAAGATCGTTGATTCTAGGGTTTTTTGGAAACCTAATTCCGCATCAGCAAGAAGTCTATCTCCAGTTTGGGTTCTAAGTACATCTCTTTGTGCATGATTCCTGATGCTAGATTCCAAGGCGGTGCAATCAGATCTCTCACATGCGCCACCAACACGCCCTATCTCCAAAGATCCATCACGGCCTCCGTGAAGGCGGAGCCACTCCAACCATCTAGACGGCACCACCACTTCCGCTAATCCAGCACGCAACAGAAGAAGATGCTTCATCGTTGAAAGAAGAAGAAGAGGACCCCACGCACAACTCAAGTGGTTGAAGCCCTCACAATTCTCCTCCTCATGCAAGCCATCCACGCGAGTCGAAGAAGATGAAGACCATGTAATCCTCAGACCCTAGCTGGCGATGCAGCCCACGATCGAACTCCTCCAGGTGGAGCCAACAACAACAACAATAGGCGATGCGGTTCCCTCAAGAGCCTATAGTCCTCATGCAAAACTCCAGGAGGCGCCATCTTCACACATCTTGGCTCCATCGCAGGCGGTGATGCGAGATCTCAAGCAATGATGCGAGACCCAAGATTCCTCCTTCGAGATCCACTCCAGGCAACAACAACAAGCCCCATGGTACTCCAGGCGGTGCTGCCCCAGCACGAGTTGCTCCCATGTAGTCCTCCATGAAGCGATGAACCTCTCGCACGAGGTCACTGCTCCACCTTCTTCTATGGTTCCATCTCCAGGAGACGGATCTTCAGGGGCCGATCACAGCTCCTCTTTCTTCGAGATCCAAGGCGACGACATCGATTTGGGAGGAATGGCCCATCGAGGCTTCGTTCATCTTGCACAAGGGTTTCCTCGATGGGAACCCTATTTTTTGTTGTTGTCATTTGATTCAGCCCAACCAGCCCACGACTGCTTTGGGGTTTATTTTGGTCCAAATTGGGCCGTGAATTTATTTTGGAAAAGGCCAGCGTACAAAAAAAGGAGAAAAGCCATACAAAAAAATGAATAGCCGGAAAAAATGATTTAAAAAAAATGCGAGAAGAAAAATCGAAAAAATGAGAACGACTTATGTCATTTATTCATTTTCCCCTATCTTTTCATGTCTTCTCCCAACTTTATCGATGTCATTGTTTTCCGATAAGTATGGGAGAACGGAGCATTGTGTAGATTTCTATAGCTTATATTCAGATCCTCCAGTCCAGATGCCAGCTCAGTTGTCATACTCTACAGTTCAAATTCAGACTCGATGTTCAGATTGGTTCCGAGTCTACAGTTTGATGTGCACATGTATGTGATCATTTTTTGTGTGGTCCTTATCTTTGTTTTTGGTCTCAGTATTTTCATGTGATCCATAGGGGCCTCCAGAGTAGAGATCCCATTCTCTATACCATTGTGGGCTAGAGTTTTCATGTGGTTTCATAGGGACTCCAGAGTAGAGATCCCATTTTCTGAGCCAGTATAGGAGAGACCCAATTCTCCGACGAGGAGACTTTCAGACTCCATTCTCCAGCGATCGTGGATCCGACGTGGATATTTCCATGACGTTTTCTAGTTCGTCCCTTTAGAGAGATGGAGTAGTTATGTGCCAGAGTTCTCTAGGTAGAGACTCATTTCAGTTTCAGTGACTGAAAGATTCAGTACATACTACATGTTCTCCAACGAGGAGACCCAGTTCAACCCACACTCCAGCCCTATTACTCCTCCTCACCTATACGACATGAGAAGCAACATCCTCGACAGCAACCGACAATAGAGTATGCGTTGAGTTGATATTGTATGTGGTGCCTTGTATTGTGAGTTTGAGATTTCTTTCTATATGTCCAAGCTGAGCATTGCATCCTCCAGCTTGAGGGGTAGTGTTGGAGTATATGTGTCATGTGTAGATGGGTAATTGGATCCCTCCAGGGTCCAATTACGACATCCAGTGCTTTAGTCCCACATCTACTAGTTGTGGGACTTAGAGACTCATTGGGGGCTATATAAGAAGCCCCACACACATTGTTCCAGATAAGAAAAGTTAATGAAAACATCAGCCCTTTGAGACGTTCTCCCGTGGTTTCATCTCGCTCCTCACGGAGTAGGGTTCCATGTAAAATTCCATTGTTCTTTTGTGTTTATTCTTTATCTTTGATATTATGCTTATGCATTCTCAATTTATAATAGTCCGTGGTACTTCTTTTCTGATTTGTTGAGGAGGTTTGAAAGGGTGAGAATTTGTCATGGATGAATGCATCTTGTGTTGAGGGATTATGGAAGAGTTGTGGCCATGTTGCCTGTTGCCTACGAATCAAGGAGGGAGAGAGCATGGCCTTTTGCTTTTCCGTTGATGAGGTGGCTAGACAAGAAAGCCTTGACTACTTGTGGTGAATGGTTCTATGTGGAGCACATTTTGCCTCACGTTTTTTTTTGAGGCTCAAAAAAGGGGGAGACACTCGTTGGTGTTCGCCCCAGTAATGTATAAAAAGAAATAAGAAAATACATTTTGCCTCACGTTAATTTTAGGTATGTTGTTGTGTAGGGGTTTGTCTGACATTAAAATGTCTAACGGATCACTGAATTGATGATCAATCATCGAGTAGAATGATCATTTAGATGACTGCTTATTTTGATATAACTTATTTGGTTTTCAAAAAAATTATGATCATTTTTGTTGCCCTCTTAGAAGGAAACCTGATCACAAGGCAAAGCAAGAAGCATACTGTTGTGGTCAGTCTAGGAGGATGGCTAATCACTGCACCATGGCTTATATTGCTTGTGAGTTTAGGTAGATGGGTTTCCTTCTTGTCCGAGCTACGAATGTGTATCACTCTTTCCGTCCCTGTGTTGCATGATAATCTATCTGCTACATGTATTTGTTATAGGCCGCTTTGAGCATACAAGCATATTGAGATGGATTGTCGCAGTCGGGATTAAGCTTGTCGGTAGAAAAACACTACTAGATTTCTCGAGATCTAAATTGCTGATATCTTCATCAAGGTCATAGTAGAGAAACCACATCTTTTTTGTGGCAAGTTGGATCGGATTCTTTTGTACCTTTACCACAAAATCTCTGCATATGTGAGGCTGGGGTTTTTTTTTTTTTTAAACTCATGTGAGGCTGGGGGTTGCTTACTGTTTAGGTTGCTTTTTCTGGGTTTTGCTTTTTTTCTTCTTCTTAACTGAACTTTTTAGAAAAGGATCATAGTTAATGGCAAACTTTGTGCTTTGGGACTGGGTGATGGGGGAACCCTCCATTCTGTTAACTTTTTGAGGAGGGAAAAATTTTCAGATACATTCAGTCTTATTCATCTCCCACTCATATTAAATATGTAATGCGGAAAAATATCTCTATCCTTGCTACGCGTCTTGTGGATGATTGGTCTTCTGGGTAGACCAGGAATAGGTTCTTGCGGGGGGTGTTTGATTTCGGATGCCCCCTCGGGCCTTATTGTTGGTTCGAGCTTTTCTTTTCTTTTGTAAAAACTCTTTACGTTTTTTTAATATATTGGGGTGAACACCGTCGAGTGTATCCCCCTTTTTTGAGCGTCAAAAAAAAAAAGTAATGCGGATTGTTGTAAGCCAATTTCATATTGTTTTAAAAGCTCAAGGGTTGGTATCGAGGTCAACTGAACCTCCACCCAATAGCTAATGAGGGATTTGCAAATTCAATTCAAGAACTAAAAGCTGGCTGTGGCATTATCTCATCACTAAGTGTGAACAATCATGCAGAGAGACAAGCTCTGTGAAACTGACAAGCACACATAATCATGTATTATCAGATGCTAGCCTACTATTATTGACCCTGAGAAGTTTTTATTATAATACCATGTTATAGTGCTGTAGATTATAAGTGCTTATGTTGTGAATTTGTTTTAACTATCGATCAGGATGCAGAATAGCAACATCAACATTCGGGTATATTTATATTTCTGTTTGCATTTGTGTTTTAATTCTACATATTCTGGATATTTCAGGGGGCTTTAATATGAGTCTTCCAAGATCAAACACCACATCTGGAATACCACATGCTGAAACATCTGACGATTCTGTTCGAGGTCCAAGAGGTCTTTTCAGGTCAAGGACCGATAGGAGAAAGCAAAGTGTGCGCTCTGGGGAAGCAGGGGCACACATGGATGATAAAAAAACTGTTGAGAAGAAGGTCAAGTATGACTTTTTGGTCAGCAATAATTATCTTTTTATGAATATGGAGGACTTCATTGTAATGATCTTCTACTCCTCCATCATTGACTAGTTCTTGTCATACTTAGTTGAGATTGACATGAAGTCCATGTGATGTAAATAAGTTGCGATACAAAAAAATACAGCAAAGTACTTTATATGCGGCTTTCTCCAGTTTGGGCTATTTGCATTTAAGTGTATGCCAAGTCCGAGTAAGTATTCTTGATGCATCGGGAAATTGGGAATTAGGCAACATCATAGTTAGATTAGGTTTTGTCATCTGTGTTTTTGTCCAATTTGATTCCTTTGCAGCTTTGTTTAAATAAATGGAATTGATTAGTTATTTAAGTTGAGTGATGTTAGGGGTTGTGGCGGGTTTGAGTACAACAACCACAACAACAACAAGTCTTTTCCGTCAATATGGTTGGCTACATGGATTTTTTTGCTTCCATTCAGATCTATATTGGATCATTCATCATTCTCGGGCTTAAATCTAAATAATTAAGATTCCTTCGGATAGTCTCATTCTAACACTTCTTGGGCCTTCCTCACTGTTAGAAAATATAATGCGGAAACGAAATAATAGAATAAGAAAATGAAGAATGCGTGATTTTATGTGGAACCCTACTCCCTTAGGAGCGGGATGAAACCACGGGAGAATGCATCAAAGGGCCATATGTTGCATTGCACTTTCTCAAAGGATACAGAGGGTGGGGAGCTTCTTATATAGCCCTTACTTAGTCTCCACTTCCCACAGATGGTAGATGTGGGACTAAACCACAGGTTGTGGTAAATGGATCCTGGAGAGATCAATTTACCCATCTCCTCAAGTGACGCTTATAACAAATACTCCAACATTCCCCCTCAAGCTGGAGCATGCTATGCTCAACTTGGACAAACAAAATGAAATCTCAACTCACACTACATGAAACTACATACAGTATTAACTCAACACGCACAACTGTCGGCTGCTGTCGAAGACGTTGCTTCTCATGCCGTATAGGTGAGGAGGACGAACGAGCTGGAGTGTGAGTCAAACTGAATCTCCTCATCAGAGAGCATGTGCTATGTACTGCGCCTTTCAGAGTCACTACAACTGAAAAGTCTCCTCGTCGAAGAACTGAGTCTCTCCCATACTGGCTCAGAGAATGAGATCTCTACTCTGGAGTCCCTATGAAACCACATGAAAACGACTAGGAGGTACTGCCGCCTCCGTCGATGTCCTTGCAGCTGGAGTTTGGAGTTGCGAACGGCTGGTGACCTTACCGCCGCCCGGAGGAAGAAGGATGCACCACTTGGATGGGCTTCCGCATTTGATGGTGACACCTGGGGCCACTCGAGAGCCTGGAGGAGGAGACAATGAGGAGGGGTCAACTACGGGAGGAGGAGGGGCGCTGCGCAAGGGTGCGCCGCCTGAACTGGGGCAACACCGTGCTGGGGCCTGGAGGCTCTGCCTGGAGCTTCACCTTGCGCGAGATGGAGAGAATGGAGGAGTTCCGCCTGGGGTCAGCTACGGGAGGAGGAGGGGCGCTGCGCAAGGGTGCACCGCCTGAACTGGGGCAACACCATGCTGGGGCCTGGAGGCTCTGCCTGGAGCTTCGCCTTGCGCGAGATGGAGAGAATGGAGGAGTTCCGCCTGGGGGGCTCCGTGCATCGCCTTGGGTGCTAGTAGCAGCATCTCCTAAAGATGCAGGCGCGAGGAGGGTTGCGCGACGCGAGTCCTGGAGGAGTTGCGCTGCCGCAACCTTGAATTGTAGGCAGTGCCACTTGTGGGATTCGCGGATGATGCGTCGTCGCTAGGGTTTCGCGTGAGGAAGCCTGGAGATGGCTTTCTTCCTAGATTGCTGGTCGCGCCTTGGAATAATGAAACCCATTCAGAATTAGGATTTCAAAAGAAACCCTAGAACATGAACTCCAACTTGATTGAACAATAAATCTTCAAGAGCATAATCAAATATGAATTTGAACTCCAACTTGATTGAACATGAAACCCTCGAGAATCGAGCCGCTATGATACCATGTTAGAAAATATAATGCGGAAGCGTATCAGAAATAATAGAATAAGAAAATGAAGAACGTGGGATTTTACATAGAACCCTACTCCCTAAGGAGCGGGATGAAACCACTGGAGAAGGCCTCAAAGGGCCATATGCATTGCACTTTCTCAAAGGATTTAGAGGGTGAGGGGCTTCTTATATAGCCATCACTGAGTCTCCACATCCCACAGATGGTAGATGTGGGACTAAACCACATGATGTGGTAAATGGATCCTGGAGAGATCCATTTACCCATCTCCTTAAGTGATGCATATAACAAGTACTCCAACACTCACCTTCTCTCAAGCGGCACAACATCCTAAATCTCGCATCTTCTAAGTGGTGCATCAACCGACCTCCTTTACAAATAGCCAAACCATCTTCAGTGATTTTCTCTCATTTTATCCTCTATTGGAGTTACACCAACTTTCTTTCTGATCGCATCATTTAGAATCCAATCTTTTCATATATGACTACACATCCAATCGCATCATTTAGAATCCGATCTTTTCGTATATGACTACACATCCATCTTAGCATTTTCATTTTTGCTATAGTCATTCTCTGCATATGTCTATAGTTTACATGCCAACATTCTGATACACAGAGCGTATCAGATCTCACGGTGCTGTGTAGTACTTTCCTTTGACTTTCAAATGGATTTTCTCAACCTGCATTTATTCTGTGTAACATCTCCAACAATTTCCCCATCTCATTGCAAATTAGATCTCAAGTTTCTAAAGGAATCTTTCTTTTGAATGTTATCGTTTCCAATCTTCACCTCGAGGCCTTCACCATTGTTTTCATCAAATGTGCACTCCATATATTCAGTCTTAGCCTTATATGAAATCCTTTAGTTTGTAAGGCATATCTATAAATCTCCAGCTTCTCATTTACTCCATATATTCAATCTTACGACGAGTTTGAGTATTTTCTTTAATTTTTGTAATTCCATCACTATCTATATAACGTGACCATTAGGCATTATTTACAAGCATATTTGAGTATATTAACAAGTGGATTTTCTCTCCATATTGCATGCTTCAGCTTGGGGGGGAGTGTTGGAGTATATGTGTTGTGTACCACTTGAGTTGTAGATGGGTAAATGGATCACTCCAGTATCCATTTATCCCATCCCCGTGTTTAGTCCTACATCTACAGGTGGTGGGACTTGGATGCTCTGTGGAGGCTATATAAGGAGCCCCAGACCTTCTGTATCCATTGAGAAAAGCAATGCATAGATTAGCCCTTTCAGGCATTCTCCCGTGGTTTCATCCTGCTCCTTAGGGAGTTGGGTTCCACGTTAAAATCTTGTTCTTCATGTTTCGTATTTCTTGATTTAGTGCTCTGTTTATCAAATCGCTTCCGCATTCCTATTTTCTAACAATTATTGTTTCAGAGATGTATGCAGAGTCAAATGTCACAAATCACGATTGCGACTTGGAGGAGATGGCTCCCGACAGTCGAGGCGACGAAGAGGAGCACTAGCGAGGAGGTGTTTGCTTCCGAAAGTTGCGGCAACAAGGAAAGGGATGCAAAAGAGAGAGTGAAAGAGAGATGAGAGAGAGAGATTTGTGAAGAGAGACCCGCGACAACGGAGAAGTCGTCACCTGACTTGATTGGAGGTGATGCAGCGGAGCTAGAAGGTGATACAACAACAATTGGAGGCGACACAATGATGCTTGGAGGTGCTGGAGGGCATTAGGAAGAGCTAGGGATGTTGCTTTTCTTGTTTAAGCGATTGAGAAGAGAGGATTGGGGGTGTACTCGGGGAAATTGATGCTTTCTTTTAAATTGTGATGGGTTTAATTAGTGTCGGTGAGGCATATTTTTCAATAAAAATGTTACTTTGCCATGCAGTTCTTGACCCTTATGTAGTGCGATGACAAGGAGCATATTCTGACACAACCGAAGCTGATGGATAAGACTGGGGAGAAAGAGCCTAAAAAAAAAGGACTGGGGAGAAAGATTCACGGAAGCAAAATGACACGTACACGCTTATGTATCTATTTTGGACTCTCGTCACAGAGATAGCTAATGACATCGTGAATCAGCCCACGACCAAGGCAATGCGAGATATCCCCGCAACTACATATGGTCAAGCGAAAATTGAGGCTAGTAGTTTGACATTTTCACGCCAAGCATAATGGTCGTCCTCTGCACAACTTCTACTTTTTACTCCCAAGCATGTTCGAGAATCTTCATAGCTTCGTGCCAGTGACTAAGTCTACTGAGCAACAATGGTGTGGAGGAACGTCAGGATGGTTAGAGTATTTTTGGCTGCTATAGATCCTGAATACGAGGTGACACACACCCAGCTTCTTAACGGTGCAGCTATCCCTCCAATGGAGGATGGGTACAGTTGCCTCAGCAGGATCATTATCCTACCTCCTACCACCACACAGACCTTCTCAGCGACGACTGCATCTCGTAGTAGGGGAGGTACTACTCAGTTCAGAGGGCGTGGTCCCCATCAAGGCCTTAAATGTCGGTTTCGGTCACCATTTCGGTATCGATCAAAACAGAATTTCGATGGAATTTCGGTGGAATTTCGATCGAAATTTCGATCATTTCGGTCATTTTTTGTACTAGGACCCCCATATTTCGGTCATTTCGGTCATTTCGGTCGAATTTCGGTTTCGACTGGATATCGATATTCGACAGAAATTCGACCGAATTTCGCTGAAATTTGAGGCCATGGTCCCCATAGCAGAGGAGACAGATGTCAGCGTGGTCCATGCACCTATTGTCATCGTCCTAGTCATTCAGAGGAGATATGCTATCTCAAGTATGTGTATCCCGCTTCTGCTTGTATAGCTGAGCAATCATAGCCTCTTGATAGTTCAACCCCTTTGATACATTCTCGATTAGATGATATTGTCTCCCTTTCTGATGGAGATAATGGTTCCTGCTGCCGACGCTACTACAGTTCCTTCAGATGTTGCAGCCTCAACCAGAGCATCTTCAAGCTCCTCAGGTATAGCCTATTATGCTTTACTAGTTGTAGCATGATAGATATGACAATGGATCATGGATTCTGGTACTTCCCATAATTTGTGTGGAGACAGAGCACAATTTACTTCATACAAATCTGTGCGCTATGACAATGCCTTAGAATTCTGCACATTACAACTTTTGAGCTTTTCATGTCCTTGGCATCATATAACAGATGTGTGCCTACACTTCTCAATAGAAGCAGCGTTGCTAAACACAAACACTGTCGCTTACAATGTTGCAAAAGTCGATGGTCGATACTCGGTCGATTAGATCATTGACTAAGGATTAATCGACAATCCGGAGACTAATCATATTTAGTCTAGCATTTGTCGGTTTTGAATTTTTTTAAAAATGTGTCTGCTCTCTGAGGCAACCAACGGGCTGCTTCCGCCCCAATTTTGGTAAAGTTGTTTTTGGAAAATACAGCCATGTGTTTTCATCACTATATCCATATATTATGTTATTATAAGTTCATCAGAAACATATAATCCTATGCCCTCCATCTAGACTGTCGAATTCTAACTGTCTCAGAATCGTTGTAATCGATCTGTTCTGGATGGAGGACATATGCTTTGTTTCTAAGGAAATTGGAATGGAATAATATAAAGATATAGTGATTAAAATATATGGTAGTATTTTCCAAAAAAACAGAAAAATTTCCTAAAACTGGGTCTGGAACAACTCGTTGGTTGCTCTTAAGGAGCTATCCCAATTTTCTCTATATAAATTATTTTTAATATGTTGAAAGAATAGAAATTTTTTATCAATGAAGAGATCCTTGGGCTCTCTTATATAGAAGAAAAGCCCTGGGTTAATTACATAAGAGATACATGAAGGAAGTGGAAATAAGAAATAAATATAAAGAGATACAAATATCTCTACACTGCCCCTCAAGCTGAAGAATATATATCTATCATGCTCAACGTGGAACAACATTTCTGAAATGGACCTCTACCAAGGGCTTTGGTGAATATATAACAGTTTGATCTCTAGTAAAAACATGAGAGGTGGAAATGAGACTCTTCTGGATCATGTCTCTGGTATAGTGGCAGTCCACCTCTATATGCTTGGTCCGTTCATGGAATGCGGGATTATTGGCTTTAACAAAGCCGCTTGATTGTAGCATAAAAGCTGCATGGGAAGAGGTACCTCAACATCAAGATCAGTCAAGACCGATCTAACCCACATCATCTCCATGCTCCCCTGAGCCATAGCTCTATACTCAGACTGTGCATTGGATCTAACAACCACTGCATGCTTCTTGCTTTTCCATGACACGAGTGAGCTCCCAACAAAAATAGCAAAGCCAGAAGTAGACTTCCTGTCTCTAGGGCATCCTGCATAATCTGCATCTACACAAGCTGTCACCTCTAGAGATGTACCCCTACTGAATAGAGGGCCAGTACCTGGTGAAGTCTTCAAATATCTCAGAATTATATAAGCAAAATCCATATGCACCTTCCTGGACTGTTCCATAAACTGGCTCTTCTTGCTTATAACAAAGGATATGTCAGGCTTGGTGATATTAACATAGAGGAGCTTCCCAACAAGCTCCCTGTATCTCCTATTGTCTACCTCCTCAGTGTCATCAACATATAATCTCATGCTCGAATCCATAAAGGTAGTAGCAGGCTTGCACCCTGTCATCCCTGTCTCAAGTAGAAGATCAGTCTCAAACTTCCTCTGGGTCATTACAAAACCACTATGGTTCTTGCAGAAGTCTATTCCAAGGAAGTAACGAAGACTACCAAGATCCTTAGTCACAAACTGCTGACCTGGGAACTTCTTGGTAGCCTGAATGCCTTACTCATCATCACCTGTGATAATAATATCATCAACATAAATTAGAATGACAACTATGCCTGTCTGTGCCCTCTGGACAAAATGCGAATGATCCGAAGTGGATCACGCAAACTCCTAGTGCTCTATCAACTCTGATAGCTTATGGTACCAAGCTCTCGGACTCTCTTCAGGCCGTAAATTGCCTTGTGGAGCCTACATACCTTCTGAGACTCCCCCTCAACAGCAAACCCTGGTGGCTGCTGCATATACACCTCCTCCTGAAGATCTCCATATAAAAACACGATCTTCACATCAAGTTGGTAAAGATGCCAGTCCCGAGTGATAGCAACCGAGAGAAGAATGTGCAATGTGGAATGTTTGGCCACTGGTAAGAAGGTATCCTGATAGTCCACCTCATAAGTCTGGTGAACCTACGTGCTATAAGCATTGCCTTGTAGCGATCTACACTGCCCATTTTCCTATTGCCTTACCGTAAAGATCCATTTGCACCCCACAACAGTAACACATGGAGGAGCATAAACAACACTCCAGGTACCACGAGACTGCAAAGTGGCCATCTCCTCCTCCATGGCAAGTCGCCAAATACAATCCTGTACGACCCCCTGGTATGTTCGTTGGATAGTGACAACGGAAAGTCCCACGACAAACCTCCTGTACTCCTCTAAAAGATCCATGGAAACATGAACAGCTAGAGGAAGTGACACAAATACGACGCAGCTTCCTCAAGGCAATTGGTACATCAAGATCATCTGCTTCTCTGTTCTCTGGTATCAACTCCTTCTGTAGAGTATCCTGTGGAATAAGCATGTCACCAGTGCTGTTAGTAGATTAATGTAATCAGTACCATGGTTATTAAGGCGACAAGGCAACAAGGCGTTAAACCTGGGTGCCTGTACGCCTAGGCATTTTCCAAAGTGTGTTCTACGTATCACATTTGAGACATGCGACATATAGTTATTTAAAGCAAATGGATGTCGCATGTCTCAAATGCGACACCATTTTTTTTACTTTTTTTAAGCGCATGTCTTATTTTGGAGATGCGACATAAGTTATTATATTTTTTAAAATTTATTTTATAGAAGGTATTGGATTTATTTATCTGTTAGAACTTTTGATTTTATAAATACATAATAACTAGAGTGTTAGAGTAATAAATGTCATTTAACCAAACATTAGTAATTAATCGCAAGAATTAATTAATCGCAAGAATAAAGAATCACACCACAAAAAGGAACTAGAACATAGACAATTAAGCAAGCTATCCAGTTACAACCAAAAGGGGGGAGATGTAGTAAAAATACGGACAAATTGTTTGGCATAAAATAACATTTCGAAGACTGAAAGATAATAATCTAATGCTTCAATCATCATCATCACACAGGTTAGTTTCTTCTTGATGTTCTTCATCTTACTCTTGGCCATCATCATTTAGATCCATCCAATCATCTTCCTCCTCATCGTCCGGGACATGAGGAGGTACATATTGTCGCTTAATCACATGTGGACGATGAGTACCACGACGACCACGGCCATGGAGACCACCACGTGCTGAAGTGCCTGGTTGTGCTTGTGGTTAACTCCATCTAGGACAAGAACCTTTATATGCTTGAGAAGCACATAATGCCTCATCAGTGGCCCTCAGTGTAAGCTCCGGTACAACCTTTGATTCCGCGTAAAGACCTGTCATCCATTCACTCGACCAATCTAACTCTGAAAGAGCTATTGGATCAAAATCTTTTGCTAAATTCCCCGGCCTCCTATTTTTGAGTCTCTCCTCAAGTTGCTTTTTGTATTGGATTCAAACAAGCTTGGAAAGTCTATCAACCTCCAACTTATTCCTCCTCTTTGTGTGGATCTGTACATTCATTCAAGTACTACATAAATTTACAAGTTTAAAGTTGGCATTTATATTTGTAAATTTATAAATGCTTTTGATAAATACAAAGTCAAAAGCACTCCAATTGCATTCACAAGAAGAAGATGTGCAACATAATCCCAAAATACGCTTTGTCGCCCGATTCAGAGCAGGGGTGAGACTTCCATAAGTATCCCACCATTCCACTACACAATAAGTCTATAATGTAAACATATCTTACCATTAAATCATTCAATATAAATAATGAAATATAACTTACATGAAGGTTTTTTTCCCCTTTGTCTAATAGCAATTGTCCTGTCAAAAATATCACGAGCTCCTTTGTAGCTCCATTTTAGAGCATATCACGTCTTGTTGATCGGGATCATCAACCATCCTTTCAAGGCAAAATATGAAATCACCTTCATACCTTCCCATCAATGCCTCTTTGTTGTCCTTCACTTTATAATAAAATGCAAGATTCAAGAAACATCCTGCTCCATATAAAGGGCGAACCATCTGATTATCCCAACGAGAATCAATAATTTGTAGAATAGGCATGTAATCTGTTTTCCTCCTGCCAAAGTTTTCAATATCATTTCCTTTGCAGTGTCAAATGCCTTAACAATGTCGCTCATGGTGGCTTCTCATCAGCATCCACTAAACGCAACACAGTAACGATGGGCTGCACAACTCTAAAGTAATCTTCAATTTTTTCCCAAAAAGCATTCGCCATCACAGTTTCATAGACATATTTCCCATCATGTGTTCGACCAAGAACTAGTGTTCCACACCTCAGAAATAAACAAAGACGCCAACGCTTTCCTTTGCTTTAGCAAACTAGTAAGGCTCAAGTAGTTGGTAGCAAAGTGGGTAACTCCGCATCTAGACAGCTCTTGGTGATCTTCACTGAAATGTAGAAACACATCGTGCAACTGAATATGCTGGTAAATATACGTTGTTACTTTTTTGGCCCTCTTGATAACTCCTGCAAATTTCTGTAACTTGGAAATATCCTCAAGCATCAAGTCCAAGCAATGTGCAACCCATGGAGTCCAAAAGATGTTTTTCCTCTTCTCCATCAGTAACTTTCCCGCTAAAACAAAATTGCTTGCATTGTCGGTGACAACTTGTATAACGTTTCCCTCACCCATCATCTCCACAACCTCGTCTATCAATTTGAACACATATTCCCCAGTGTGTACAAAGGATGTTGCATTCTTTGCATAAATAAAAAATGACCCTTCTGGAGACTTAACAAGGTAGTTTATCAGACTTCGTTGTCGTTTATCAGTCAATGCATCACACATAATCGTGCATCCATATGTCCTCCAATGGCTTTCATACTTCACCTGCAAATCGTTGGTCCTTGCATATAATCATTCAAGTATGGGCTTTTGCAATTGTTGATAAGATGGAGGAACAAATCCTCTCCCATCTTGGACAATAGCCTCCACTGCCACCTCAAATGCTTCTCATTGTGCAACATTAAAATGGACGCCACATGTATAGAATAGCTCAGCTATGACATTATATGCCACATGCGTAGCATCCTTTTTTAAAGCAAACTCAATTATAGTTTGTTATGCTTCACCACGAGCCCTTGCTGCCTTCCTTTGTGCCACAACCTCCCATGGGCTAGTAGAACTAAACGAGTCTATAGGACCCTTGCCATGCGGATACTTTCGTACAAGTGACCTATTTTCAGAACATGAACTAGAATCAGAATTAATGTTTTTACCTGTTGTAGCCGTAGGTTGTGAGTCATCCAAGATGACTATATGTTCACCACGATCACCATCATCTGCATCTGGAATGTTTGAATCTACTCCACTATATCTATAACTTGTTACGATTTTTGAAGTCAGCCATCTCTTTCTTAATCTCCACAGTGGCTTTCGGACACATAGGTACATCCCGATAACCACCAATCAAGTGTTCCTTCTGCCTTTTGATGCCACCATAGTAATGTGGCCACACAATGCACATTGCACCTTATTCTTGTCTAGTGTATTCGGCAAAAAAGAGGACTTCCAACCGGGATCCTTTGACGCCGCTTTCAAGCATGGATCATTCATCTTGTCGATGAAGCGGGGATCAGTTTCCCCATGCCTTTGCACAATAGATAGGATTGGTGTAGTAGGATTATGAATGAGATCCCCATCCAAGGATTCCATTGAAGTCATTCTACAAGGGGAGAGTAAGAGAACGCGGGAAGGCTGCTGGAGGAGGAGGGAGGCCCCCGGAAAAGGAGGGTTGTTGGAGGAGAGGGAGGCTGCCGGAGGAGGAGGGAGGCTGCTGGAGGAGGCAACAGAGGAGATTTTTCTCTGCCGGGACGACGTAAGGGGTTTCGCGGGCTACAGGGTCGAATGAGGGTCGAATGCAGTGGGATAATTTAGGTTTGGATGATAGATTATTAAGATATGTATATCACATTTAAAAAATGCGACATGTATCACATTTTCAAAATACGCTATGTATATCGCACTTTCAAATGCGCTATGTATATCACATTTTGTAAATGCGATATATATATATATCGCATTTTCAAAATGCGATATATGTGTCGTACGCATAAAAAAAACCACCTAGGCGACCTAAGGCATACACCATTTTCTAGAAAAGCAAGGCGCTTTTTCTAGGCACACGGCCTGGGGCACCTGGGCATGCGCCTTGACATCTATGATCAGTACATACCTGAGGCGTGCTAGATAGCGGGGAAGGCACAAGAGCAGAGGGGTGAGTAGAGGACCTGCGAATGTAAAATCGCGGCAAGAACTGCGTCAATGTGGACATATGTGGAGGTTGTGGTGGAGATGACGGAACACAACATGAGGTGGAGATGGTAGAGATAACGGAGGTGGTGGAACAAAGACATCCTCACCCGAGTTAAAGTTAGACAACTCGTCACCTGTAGGAGAGAAATACATTTTTTTGACTAAAAAAGGGGGAGATCTCCCGAGGGGGGAGTCACCACGACAACTCTTTCATTAAAATAGAAAGATGAGTACATCAATTCGAGGCCCAGAAATTGTACATAGCATTACAATGCGCGGCAGTATTCTCCGAATAGAATCTATGATTTTTGAATATGAGATCATTCCGCCTAGCCTAAATAGCCCACATCACAACGAAAGGCTTTGAGACGTCATCCTAAGAACCAAGACCCACCGCACCGCACGGATCGACCTCCAAAAATTCTCCAAACCACTGGCTTGCACCTAAGTTATCCCCACCGACCTCCAAACCTGCGCCGAAGACCCGCATCCGAAGAAGAGGTGTTTCACGTCCTCAACAATGCCCTCACACCTGTCACAGCCCGTATCTGCCATGTCAAACAGTCTTCCCCTCGCTTTGTCACACAGGCGGTTTCTTCTCAAGCACCACAGGAAGATCTTCACTCTACTGGGGATCTTGACCGCCCAAATAATCTTCATGTCCGCGCAGAGCTCCTCGTCGCGCCTCACAGGCGACCTTCTCATCATAAGGTAGGCTTTCTTAACTGAAAATCTCCCTCCCTCCCACTCAAAGTGATCCGGTTCATTAGACAACTCCCGCGGCGAGGGTGTTTCAGCCAGCATCCGCATGAAATCATTCAACCGCTGATCTGACAAATCTGATACAAATCGAGGGGCCCACGAACCTGACTCCGCCACCTCAGCCAGAAGCGTAGTCCTGTCAACCGCCAAGGCCATCAACTTAGGGAAACACTGCCCCAGGGCACCCTCCCCGACCAGTCGTCGAGCCAAAATCTAAACAGGTGGCCGTTCCCCATCCTTGGGCGCAAGGAAGGAACAACCTCCGGCAGAACCGCACGGATCCCACCCAAAGCGGCGACTCAAATATCCTTCTCTCAGCCACCAATGCCCCAGTGACGCCATAGATGCACCTCAAAAGCCTGGCTGCCAGCAAAGTCGAAGAACCTCAAATTTGAATCACCTACTTGGCCAACAGAGCTTTGTTCATGAGCTCCACATCACGGACCCCAAGACCGCCCTCAGATACCGATTTCGTAACATCCTCCTAGCCCACCAGATGCAGTCGAGCCCTCTGTTGCCTCCCATCCGACCAGAAAAAGACCTCATCAATGTTTCGACCTTCCTTCTAACCCCAACTGGCATCAAACGAGTAGAGTAAAAAAATACCGGAATGGCAGCGAGCACGCGCTTGAGGAGGGTTAGCTTCCCTCCACTAGGAGAGAAATACATAATAGACTCAAAAAATGCGATAACAACACTCACATGCTACTTTTTCTCTACATGATCAAAACACATATATCCTTTTTGGGTACGAGAATAGCCAATGAACACATATTTGACAACTCTTGAAGAGAGCTTGTCACGACCAGGAGCAAAATTGTGGACAAAAGCCATCGAACCAGAGACCCTGGGAGTAAGGGAGCATAGGTCCTTCTCAGGAAACGCAATCAAGAAAGGAACCTTTTCTCCAAAGACAATGGAAGGCATGTGGTTCACTAAGTAGCATGCTGTGAGGACCACATCACCCCATAATGAATGAGGAGCTCGACTCTGAATCAAAAGAGTCCTCGTGACATCAAGAAGATGACGGCGTTTGCGTTCAGCGACACCATTCTGCTGCGTAGTGTAAGCACAAGAAGTCTGATGAACAAGACCAAGAGACCTGAGAAAGTCAGACATCCATAAAGTAGAGAATTCCAAGGCATTGTCAGTGCAAATAAACTTCACATTAGTAGAAAAACGTTCTTAATCTTAATAAGAAACCATATAATAATAAGATCAGCTTCCGACTTATTCTTCATCAAGAAAACCCAAGATAATTCGGAAAAGACATCCATAATGACCATATAGAACCGATGTCCCTGATGATCGAGAACAAGACTAGGACCCAGACTCTGATGACTTACAAAAGAAGCACGATGGTGCTTCCCAAGCTGACATTCTTCACACTTCAAGGTAGTATGAGTAGAAATCTAAGGCAGAACATGACACAACTTCCACAGAGGAAGGTGACTAAAGCGAAGATGCCACATGAAAGGAGAAACTGATACAGATGGAATGGTAGCAGCACCAACACAAGGAGGTTGGACCAGTCTATAAAGCCCTCTCTGCTCATGACCACATCCAATCACCTTGCCCGTGAGTATGTCCTGAAACACAATAGAAGATGGGTCAAATATGGAACGACAATGTAAATCTTTTGTAATTTGACTAATAGACGAAAGATTCATCTGAAATGCAAGATAATGTAAGACATTTTGCAGGCGCATCGAGGGGGCTAGGACAATCTCCCCCTGACTAATAATGGGTAGATGAACCCCATTTGCAATCACCACTGATCTATCAGGCAGGGGATTGATATGTAAGAACTAAACTGGGCTCGATCTCCACACATATGATGAGATGCTCCAGAGTCCATGATCCAATCAGTCAAATCTAAACTGCTACATCTGGCAAGTGCATAGGCAATACCCGATGAACTCGTAGAAGCTCTGGCGGCAGCTGCAACATCTGAAGATTCTACAGCTAGGGTGGATGGTGTAGTCATCATCTCTCTCTATCTGGAGATAATATCATCAAGCCGCACATCATGAGCATGAGCTGAAGTAGTCTCTGTCTGCTCAGCTATACTGCAGACGCATGATACCCATGCTTCAGATAGCATGTCTCCTTTGATTGACTTGGACGATGGCAGTGTGAGCATGGGTCACGCTGACGTCCTCCTCATCGACCACAGGGTCCTCGTTCGCGAAACTGTGAAGTACCCCCTCTGCCATGAGAAGCTGCCATCGCAGAGGGGATTTGTGCCACGGTAGGAGACAAAGTAGTGATTCTGCTCAGCCTCTTGTAGACCTCCTCCATTGGTGGTATCGTCTCTCCAATAAGCAGTTGAGTACATGCTACATCGTACTCAGAGTCCAGGGATGACAAGAAGACTCATGTCATAGTTGCATTTCAATATGCCTGTTGCTGCTCAGTGCTGGTAGTAATGTGCATAAAGCTATGAAAACACTGAAACATGCCTCGAAGATGCGTGAAGTAGGCATGAAGAGGCCAACCATTCTGCTTGGTCGAGAATATATCAAACTGCAACTGGATGATTTTGCTCTCATTCTTGGCTTGGCCATATGTGGCAGCCATGATATCTCACACAGCCTTTGCTGGAGAAAATAGAGTTGCATATGATTATTGAGACCCAAGGGCTCTCTTATATAGGAGAAAAGCCTTGGGTAAATTACAAGAGAGGTACATGAAAGAAAGGGAAATAAGAAACAAATATAAAGAGATATAAATATCCCAATACTCCCCCTCAAGCTGGAGCATATATATCTACCAAGCTCAGCGTGGAACATCTTTGAAAAGGACCTCTAACAAGGGCCTTTGTGAAAATATCAGCTGCCTGATCTCCACTAGAAACATAAGATGTGGATATGAGACCCTTCTGGATCATGTCTTTGGTATAGTGGCAATCCACCTCTATATGCTTGGTCCATTCATGAAATGCATGATTATTGGCAATAAATAGAGCTGCTTGATTGTCACATAAAAGCTGCATGGGAAAAAGGAACCTCAATAGCAAGATCAGTCAAGACCGATCTAACCCACATCATCTCTGTGCTCCCCTGTGTCATGGCTCTGTACTCAGATTCTGCACTGGATCTAGCAACCATTGTCTGCTTTTTGCTTTTTCATGACACGAGAGAGCCCCCAACAAAAATAACAAAGCCATAGATAGACTTCTTGTCTCTAGGGCATCCTGCATAATCTGCATCTGTACAAGCTGTCACATCAAGGCATGTACCCCTACTGAATAGAAGGCTAGTACCTTGCGAAGTCTTCAAATATATCCGAATCATATAAACAACATCGATATGCACCTTCCTGGACTGCTCCATAAACTGGCTCACATTGCTTACAATAAAGGATATGTCAGACCGGGTGATAGTAGCATAGAGGAGCTTCCCAACAAGCTCCTTGTATCTCCTATTGTCTACCTCCTCAGTGTCATCATCATATAATCTCATGTTCGAGTCCATAGGGGTAGTAGCAGTCTTGCACCCTGTCATCCCTGTGTCAAGTAGAAGATCAATCACAAACTTCATGTAGGTCATTACAATACCGCTATGATTCTTGGTGAAATCTATTCCAAGGAAGTAACAAGGACTACTAAGATCCTTAGTCACAAACTGCTGACCTAGGAACTCCTTGGCAACCTGAATGCCCCGCTCATCATCACCTGTGACAATAATATCATCAACATAGACAAAAATAGCAACAATACCTCTCTGTGTTCTCTGAACAAAAAGCAAGTGATCCAGTGACCGGGACCTCATGGGAGGTCAATGAAGCTTATGAAAAAGTTTGGCTATCTGGTACTGCAACTGTGGAAATAGCTATTGATATCTCGAGTTACCCCACAACGAAGGGAATGTGGAACATCATCGCAACGACGTACTCTCAAGTGAGGAATGAGTCGAAGATCTTGCAACTCCAGCATGATATTTCTATGGCCAAACAGGATGATCGTCTTCTTCATGCCTTGTACACGCCTCTTGGGGTTATGTTTGAGAAACTCCATATCTACATTCCTGTGATGGCCTAACCAGAACAACATAAGGCCTGTCGTAATTCTGTTATGACTGGGGTCTTTCTGGCAGCCCTTAACCCTGAGTATGACTCATCCTGCTCTCAGTTACTCACATAAGCTACTGTACTGCCTATGGAGAAGGCGTACCACATGCTGAGCATACTGAGCATCCCATCTGCTGCGTCTTCTCAAACGTCATCGGTATGGCAGTATCTCGTGGTAGAGGCAGTTTGCCTCAATTCAGAGGACAAGGCACATACGATAAAGGAGTCTCGCGCCTACGTCAATCCTATTCATATTGTCACCGGTCTGGTCCTTTAAAGGGCACATGCTACTCCAAGCACGACTTTCCACCATCAGCCCGTGCTGCTGAGCAGGTCCAATCTTTCCCTGATTCTACTGATAATCGTTTTGATGACTTTGTTGCTTGACTGAGAGATTATGCTCCTAGCTGCTGGATCTTCTAGTTATTCTAATCAGACGTTGCTGCTTCTGCCTCCACCATCAACCTCCTCAATCTTCTCTTGAATAAGCACCAAGATTAGGCATAGATTTGAGCCGTCTGACTTTGACGCCAAAATCCTTTTTGCGAAGCATGCATGTACGCCTCTTTTTTAGAGAAAATATCCTAACATTACATAGGGATAAAATTAGCTTGACTGCATGGATTTTGAACATATGATCTGCGAATGAGAGAACAATTTTTTTTGAGTAAAACAAGGGTGGGCTCCAAGGTGGGAGTCATCGCAGCATATATTTCATTAGAAAAGGTTTATAGTACATTACCTGGATACTCAAAAATTAAAAACCTCATTACAATGAGACACAACGTTCTTCGAGTAAAAAGTCTGATTATTGAAGATCAAGTCATTTTGCCCATTCCAGATGGCCTAATGAACGACAAACGAGTTGGAACAATCATCCGTAGAGTTGCATCCCACTGCCCGAATCGATCTCCAGAACTCCGCTTCCCCACCAGCCTCCACCCATGGGATCTCAACTTCCCTCCAAACCCTCACCGAGGTCGGGCACTAAAAAAAGAGGTGGTTGAATCTTCAGCCATCCCCTCGCATCGATCGTAACCCGCATTCGCCAGTCCAAACATCCTCCCCACCTAGCTTTATCGCATAATCGATCCCGTCTCAGACAGCATAGGAAGATCTTAACACTGCACGGAATTTTGGCCGCCCAAACCACCTTCATATCCTGAGTAAATTCAACATTTAGCACCTGCGTCGATCTCATCATCTCCTCATACGCTTTTTTAACTAAGAACTTACTTCCCTGCATTCAAAATGATTGGGCTCAATGCGAGAGGTCCCCCGACGAAGGGATCCTTGCCTGCAACCTAATATACTCTTCCAAGCGCTGCTCCAAGAGGTCCGACACGAATACCGACGATCACATACCCAAGCTAGCCACCTGCGAGAGAAGGGCCTCCTTCGACGCCGCCAAAGCAAAAAGCCTTGGGAATCTTCCGTCAATAGAACCCTCCCCGTCCAGTTATCCAGCCAGAATCAGAATAAGTGACCATATCCTACCTTTGACCGAAGTCTCAATGCCATCGAAGGGAGAACCTCACAGATCCCAACCCATGAAGGCGATTCAAACCTTATTCTCCCATCCACCAGTTCCCTCTTGACACCGTAGATAGTCCTCACCAGCCTGGCCGCTAGTGAGGTCAAAGAGCCCCAAATCTGAATCACCCACTTAGCAATCAACGACTTGTTCATGCATCCCACATCACAAACCCCTAGACCTCCCTCACCACACCCTTTCGTCACCTCGTCCCAATACACTCGATGCAAACCAGACCTCTGCTGCTTATCGTTGGAAAGAACCTCCTCATCAAAGACTCTGTCTTCTTCCTAACCCCACCGGTATCAATCGGGTGGAGAAGAAGGTAGGGATGGCCGAGAGCACATGCTTCAGAAGAATCAACTTCTCCCCCGAGATAAGGTGATCACTTTCCAACCAGCCAATCTCTGTTCCATTCTCTGCACAACACTGCCCCACTCAGACTTCTTCAACCGACCAAGCACCAATGGTAGCCCCGGGTAGTAGATAGGGAGTTCTCCCAGGGGCAGCCCGCCAACTCCGCAAATCTGACACGTTCCGAGTCCTCCATCCCGAATGAAATTATCGCCGACTTGTGTCTGTTGACCTTGAGACCAGAAAGGTTGCCATGTCCACCAGGTGAGTCGTGTTGCAACTATAGTCCTCAATGCCACCAAGGAATAAGACCGTATCGTAAGTATACTGAAGCAACGAGATAGAGATATCCCCCAGCTGAAAGCCCTCACACCACCGTACCTCCACCATACGTCTGAGAAGTACCACCAACGCATCCGTCACCAGTACAAAAAGCATAGGGGCCAGCGTGCATCCCTGATGGACACCCCGCTGAGGCTGAAAGAAACCACCCTCCGATTTGCCATTCACCATAATCGAGTACGAAGATGTAGTGACACATCTCTTCATCCAGTCAACCCAGACCTCGGGAAAGCCTCTCCGCCGTAGGGACGACCATAGGAATCTCCAGTCAACACAATCATATGCCTTGGCATAATCAATCTTCCAAAGAATTCCTTTCTTCTTCGAGCGCTTCCAATCAAGGCAGATTTCCAATGCCATCACCAAACCATCCACCATACGATGTCCCAGGATGAATGCCGATTGCCCCTGCAGCACCACGGAATCCATCACTTCCATGAGTCTGTTCACCAGAATCTTAGCCACAATCAGATAAATAGCATTGGAGAGCGCAATAGGCCTAAAGTCCTCCACCCTCAACGGAGACTCCTTGGGAAGGAGGAATAGCAGCACTCGGTTCACCTTCTCGAACCCTCTGTTCGCCTTCTCCTCTAATTTCTCGGACCAGCGACTCGAAGACTTTCTCTCGTTGCTGGATTCTATCAAGGATGTGGGGCGTCCAACGGTGGGAAGAGACCACTTGGGATGGCGTGCGGGTCCTTTCTCGGTGAAGAAGGCGTTCGGGGCAATTTGCAGGCCTCCCCCATCACGCTCGGAGGTCTTGATTCGTGATTACGCTTTCTTGTGGGCTCTCGGGCTCCCCGAGCGGATCGGTTTCTTCTTGTGGCTGTTCCGTAGACAAAGGTTGATGATGAGGGAACAATGTGCTTGGCTTCCGGGCTCCGTCTCTGATAGGTGCCTTCTGTGCGACGAGGCGGTTGAGTCCATTGAGCACTTATTCTTTAAATACCCTAAGGTGATTCCGGTCTGGGGGGAGGCAAGGTTGGCTTGGTTGTGCGCTTCGGATTTGGCCTCCTTCTGCGGCTCGATGGTTGCTAGCAAGAGCAGATCTCGACGGGAGCTCATCTGTCCCGTTGCCATTTTGTGGGCCGTATGGCTGGGCAGGAATGCAATCCTCTTCTCTGGGCAACGTTTCTATAAGCAAAATGTGGGGATTCATGCCGCGAGATTGGTAGATGAGTGGGATCTGTAGCTGATTGTTTCTGTACCTTTTTACTTTTGTCTTTCCTCCCTGTTTCGTTTTCTAAATAAATTTTGGGGCGAACACCAATGAGTGTCTCCCCCTGTTTAAGGCTTCAAAAAAAAATAAGAACCTCCATGACCTCCGTCTTGACTAGTTCCCAGAACTCCCGGTAGAACAATATCGAAAAGCTGTCTGGACCTGGAGCACCTTCCGCATTCAAACCCAAACTGCTCGCTTCACCTCCTCTTTGGTAAAAGGAACCACCAAACTGTCCCCTTGCTCTCCAGACAAGGTCTCTTAACATTTGTATTGGTATTTTAAGAACATAGAACATCTTTAATAAACATATTAAGAGAAGAATGGGTGAAGAGGGATCGTAGTTTATGAGGTGTGTAAGTACAATGAAGTAATGGTTCATTTCATGCGAGAAGTGGGAGATATTGTTAAATTTGGAGAGATGCACAAGTATCTTAAAATCTCAATGTGGTGGCGAAAGAGGAACACATAAAGTGAAAGGTGATGTTTTGTACTTACCTTGATTTGGAAAAGTACGTTGAGATCTATAGGACGATTTAATGATCAGGACACAACTGTCATGGTGAATATCCCGTTCGCCCATATTAGAATTCCTTTTCGTGTATGCATGTGTGCTAGCCATGTGCATGCTATTTTGCTGGATCTTTTTTGTGCTATCTTGAGACTTGTGATCAATAGTAACAAATCTTCTTTTGGCCTTTTCGCTCTCTCAAATAAGGAGATCACTGTATGCGCCATCGTTCTTGGCACTCCAGTTTCCAGTCTACCGCTCCAATATTTGGGTCTCCTCCTTATAAACAACTCACAAAAGCTCAAGGTCTACCCTTGATTGAGAAATTGGAAAGGCGCTTGGCAGGCTCTCTATGGAACAGAGGTAGATTGGTTTTGGTTCACTCGGTGTTGTCGGCCATGCCCTATATTCAACATCAGTTAGACATGTACCTGTTTATGTATGGCAAGTGATAGAGAGGATTGTGAGGCCGTTCTTGTGGGCAAGATCAAAGGAGGAGACTGGATAATTTCTTCTGTAGTCTGGGATTCAATCACTACATCTAAGCTCCAGGGTGGACTTGGTATTATGAGATTGAAGGAACTAAATCAAGTTCTCATGGCGAAGTGAATCACTCGAATCTGGGGGCCTCAGGATGAATTATATACTCGTTTGCTTAGAAGTATTTATGTTGCAGACATCAGTTTGACTGTGGACACATGCACTGTTGTGGCACCTTCGATGTTCTGGCTGGGTATTTGTGAGGTTTTGCTGATGATCAGGGGGCGCATGAGTCCTATTCTAGGGGATGGTTCCCTACTTAGCTTTTGGAAGGATGGTTGGACAGGAGATGGCTCTTTTGGCACACCGTAATTTAAGGCTTTATGCTCTTGCTAGGGACTAGGACAACATGGTTGCGGATGCATGGGAGAATGGTACTTGGTGCCCATATTTTCTCCTGAAATTTCTGAGCAATGTTTTGACGATTTTTTGATGACGATGGGAGACCTTGGTGACATTGCTGGCCCTTCGATTGGTAGGGATGGTTGGAAGTGGGTGGATAGTAAAATTTCAGTCAAAAAGCATATCGTTTCCTTCAGACTTGGGGTAAGTTATAGATGGTAACATGGATATGTTTCGACTCATTTGGCATTCTTTTATTCCTCCTCGGGGGAAGGTTTTCTTATGGGAAATGAAGAGAGGCATGTTGACCACCCAATCACTTTGATCGGCGTGATCCTATTCGATTGACACTTCATGTCCACGTTGCACTCTCTATGAAGGACATCGAGCATCTTTTCTTCTCCTGCCCCTTCTCCAGCGAGATTTGGGACTGTTTGGACATCTTGTGGTTGCGTTGTTCGAATAGTAGTGATTTTTGGGATTCTATGCTCTCGGCATATACTCCGACCCGCAACGATTGATTGCGACCTTTTATTGTTCTTTGAATGAATTAGCTTTCTAGAAATGGGGTTGTTTTACGATAAGAGCGATGTTATATGGAGAATGTGTTGATACATGTCAGGACGCTATGTGAGGCTTGGTCATTGTAATCTCCACATTTAATTATAGTTATTTCATTAGGGTTTGACTCATTTCGAGATCACACCCCTCTTTCATTCAACAATTTTAGGGATATTTACATTCATAACCCTAAGTAATTTCGTAATTACCCCAGGATCCCTCGATAATCACGAATTACACCCAATACCCTGAATAACCGCTCCATTTTACACCCATAACCTTCCGTTACTTTAGTTCATTAACTTAACCATATGGCTGAGTTAATCTAACCCAATCCGTGATCTAACGGCTGAGATTAATAAAAAAAAGAAAGGAAGGAGAGGAGGAGGTGGGCTCGATCCTGGAGCTTTCAACAGGCGGTGGGGTCTTTCACGGAAGGCAGCGGGCAGTGACAGAGGTAGGTGGGTGGAGGTGCGCGTAGGGGAGAGATCCGACCTGGGACTTGGCCTGGAGCGGCGGGCAGGGAGCCGCTGGAGCTTGCGGGGGGGGGGGGGGAGCTTGCGGGCGAGCGACGGGAGGGTGGGGAGGGCTAGAGCTTGCTGGCGTGGGGGATGGGGGGGGGTTGCTGGAGCTTGCGGGCGAGCGGCGGGGTGGGGCTGCATGGCGGTGGCGTGCACGGGGGGGGGGGGGGGCTTGCGGGCGAGCGACGGAGGGGGGGGGGGTGCTGGAGCTTGCGAGCGAGTGGCGAGAGGGGGGAGGGATGCCGGGCGGAGGTGCGCACGGGGACAGGGAATGGGGTCGCAGGGCGGAGGCGCGCGGGGTGGGGGGTGCTAGAGCTTGCGGGCAAGCGACGGGAGTGTGCGGTGGTTCTGGAGCTTGCCGGCGGGAGGGCTGCAGGGCGGAGGCGCGCGCGGGGGCAGGGGGTGGGGGCTGTAGGGCGGAGGCGCGTGGGGAGGGGGGGCGAGCGGAGGGCCTGGGGTTTTATTTTGTTTGATCTACAGGATGACATCATGTTATAAATATGATGTGTTTCGAAGGGCAAAATTGACAACATATGGCTTTTTATGTCAGAGTTAACAAAGAATTAAAACGGAACTTGACATAGGGTTATGCCATGTAATGTTTAAGCATTATTCGGTGTTCTGGATGTAATTCGTGATTATCGAGGGGTCATGGGGTAATTGCGAAACTACTCAGGGTTATGGATGTAAATATCCCTTTTTTTATATTGGCCACCTTTTTAGTATGAAATGAAATTGCAGTTTTCTTCTTTATCTTGAAATATCACATTTGGTCTTTTAGCATTGTTAGACTTGAAGTAAGATGCACACTTCTTTTCTAGTTTTGTATTATTAAGGCATGCTTTCTATTTTTGTAGATTTGCAGATAGGATATTATGTTTAATTTCTTAAATATCAGATCTCCTTCTTTATTTATCTTGACATTTACTTCTAATACAGCTTCTAATGTTGAATCGAATTGCTACTGTCAAAGATGATGGAACTGTAGAGTTTGAAATACCAAGCAATGCAGAACAAAAGGAACTAATGTTTGGCTCTGAGGATGTCGTTAGCGAAGCTGAGGAAGAACCTTTGACCACCTCAGATATTCCATATATCCCTCCTTTGCAAATAGTTATGCTTATTGTTGGAACTCGAGGGGATGTGCAACCATTTATTGCCATCGGCAAGTGTTTACAGGTTCTATATTTACATAGTTACATAGTTTCATATTCTCTCTTGTTAGCATTTATATAATTTTGCGTTCGGTCTCAAGGTAGAGTTTCTTCTTCCACTTTTCAGTATCAAATCTTCACAAGTTATTTGAACATTAGCTACAAGATGCCTTCAGAAAAAAAAACAACGCAATCAGTTTTATTTCATTCCCTGATTAAAAAAATGATGAAGCCTTCTCCCACTTTAAGTAGGGTCAGCTACATGGATTCTTGCTCAAATCCTTGTTGAAAGATCTATATCAAGAATTAGACTGAGTATTGCACTTCTGACTTGAAAGGAGGATGTAGATTGGTCCATTCTTTTGTGGACAACATTTTTCTATTTAGATGAGACGCTTGATGCGAAAATTCTAGTCTGATATGGATGCCCTAGGGAGCAATGCTTTAGTAAGATTAAGACCGAATGCAAATGCAAGCTCAATGAAAGAAGAGATACAAATGGGACACATGTTAAAATTGGACAATACGAAAAAGGATGCCTATAATTCTTGATGCAGGTTATTTAAATAATGAAGGGGAGCTTTATGTTTTTCTATTATGAAGATAATTGTGAAACTAAAAGGCTAATATTATACAATTTAATGAGAATTTCCATGTTATATGGGGTTGAATACTCGGCTGTCCATAGAGGTGTGATTAAGACTTGTATAGTACCAATAAGGATGGGAAATGTAGATTTCCAATGAGATTATTTGGGAAAATTTGGCGGGCTTATGAGCAAATAATATAATCATGTAAGTTTAATGCAGCTTGCTGTTTGGAGGCAACGATTTTATGTAGCAGATCCTACATAGTGTGGGAGAAGACTTGGTTTGGTTAACCACGTAGTTTTCCCTTTTTTTAATGATGGAAAAACTTGGTGAAATTGAAGTTGGAAGGTGGACATGATGCCAAATTTTGATATGCCGTTAACTTTGCAACTTCTGTCAGAAATTTAGAAGAATTTTTCTCATTGTACGAGATGCTTTCCCTTCTAAGCTAGGGCTTTCAGCCTTGGTTGTAAATTGTGCATCTTTTATATTTTTGATTTCTTATTGGCTATATTATCTATTATAGCCGGGAGAGAATTTTTCTTTCTAAGCGCACTTCGGTAAAAAAATGATTCCTCGTGGAGATGACAGACACATCTTTTCAGGATCACGGGCATCGCATTAGATTAGCAACACATGCAAATTTCAAAGACTTTGTGCTTTCTGCCGGACTGGAGTTTTACCCCTTGGGCGGTGATCCAAAAGCTCTTGCTGAATGTATGCAACTAACAATTAACTCAAACATACTTCTGGTTAAATTGTATACAAACACTTAACTCTGTTGTGTTTGAATCATTGGTTCTTTTGGTTTCTCAGATATGGTGAAGAATAAAGGATTTTTGCCATCGGCTCCTTCCGAAATTCCTATCCAGAGGAAGCAAATGAAGGACATTATATTTTCCTTGCTATCTGCTTGTAGGGATGCCGATTTAGACTCTGGCATTCCATTCAGGGCTGAGGCGATAATTGCCAATCCACCGGCATATGGTAACATTCTTTTGCTCTTGTCCTTTTTGACTCAGTGTGCCAATTACATTCATTTCTTTGCATCTACATGTAGCCTTGAACCAATGTATGGATCTTCTCGAACATATATTGGATTCTGTCATCCACGTGGGGACATGTGAAAATGCTTCTTGTGCTTGCAACCTCTCTTTTAGTTTTATTTGTTTCTTTGCTCCTGGGCTAGTTTTGAGAGAATGTAATTTCTTGTCATTTGTCTAGCCCTCTATAGCTCAATTTAATAGCTTGATTATCGTCGAGTACAGATGTCCTAACTCAATCCAGTATTTGAGTATGGTAAGGATTGTATTATCTCGGATAATCCTCTATCCGAAGTTTGTCTTGATTTTGGTCTGGATTATCCCAAATAGGCTACTATTTCAGACTGCTGGGTTGGATAGAATAAATTCACATCAAATGCTGTCCTATTTTATGAAAACGTCATGGCATTCACTACCACTCCGAATGTCAAATTCAAAGGATACCCTGACCGTTATTTTTCTCATTAATTCTTGTCACCCATTCTGTTCTACCAATCCAACACTTCCAAAGAATGATATCATCCAATTTTCCTACCCTCAACTAATCAAGCACATATATCCCAATACAATCTTATTTTTTAAACTAACATACCCTTCTTAGCTTTAAACCCCTCAACTGAAGGAAAATATGTGGTTTGTATGAGGTTATTAGTTTTTTTTGAAAAAGGTACGAGGACATTAGTTTGAAACTCAGATCGAAATCTATTTTAACGAACTCACTTTAGGGTTTGCTACTTAAAATGTAAAAAGTCAAGTTCGCCCTTGATGATATTGTTAGAAAATAGAGAATACGGAAGCGAATTATAAACAGAGCATAATGACAGAAAGATAAGCATGGAACACCATGATTTTACGTGGAACCCTACTCCGTGAGGAGCGGGATGAAACCACGGGAGAAGCCCTCAAAGGGGCATATGTAGCATTGCTTTTTCTCAATGGACTACATGGGTGTGGGGCTATATATAGCCTCCATAGAGTCTCCACATCTCACAGGTGGTAGATGTGAGACTAAACATTGGGATGGGGTAAATGGATCCTGGAGGGATCCATTTACCCTCCTACAACACAATAGGCGCACATAACAAATACTCCAATGCTCCCCCTCAAGCTGGAGCATTGATGCAAATTGAAAATCGGTGACGGCGAAAATAAATATTTTGGTGGTGGAATTCGAGCTGGAGAAGAATCGGAAGGGTTGAGAGAAGAAAGCTCGTCGGAGAACGAGAGATTTGAGGAAGAAGAAGCGCGTAGACCGCGTCGAGGGAGAAGGAATAGAGAGAGGGAGAGGAGATAAAATCTCAATTTTTCATGTCATCTGAACTGTCTCAAAACAATAGCCTATCATCCCTTTATATAGGAGGGATGAGATTACAAAAATAGCAACTCAAATTCAAATTCAAACTAATTATCCTAATTTGACTCTAATCGACTAACCGACTAATTTGAAAATTTAAATTAAAACTAACTACTTTGAGATCACAGACGATCTCTTTTATTTGACTAAAATTACGACGACTCAAGAAGATACAATACGAAGTTTGGGTCGAAGATGTCGCTTCGCGAGGCGAGGTCTAGGGCTTTTCGCGAGGCGAGGTCTACGGCGCGCGATGGCGAGGTCTACGGCGCGCAAGGTCTACGGCGTGCGAGGTCTACGACGCGTGAGGTCTATGGCGTTCGTGGTCTACGGCGCGCGATGGCGAGATCTACGGGGCGCAGTGGCGAGGCGAGGTATACGGCGAGCGGTGGCAAGGCGAGGTCTCGTGCGCTCGATGGCGGGCCTCATGCGATGGCGAGGGCGTCACGCATCCAGGCTGGGGGCCGCGTGCCTTCGTCGCCGGCGCTCCGCGACGTTGGGGATGCCTTTGGAGGAGCGCGCCTACTTGCGCGACGAACTTCTCAAGGCTTGGGGCCTATCCGCTCGTGGTCGAGGGTCCCTCAGGGGGCATCTGATGGCGCTAGTCTGCGCCCCAGGCTATGCTGGGGGTCTGATGGTGCTCGCAGGCACCCAGGGGTCGACACTCGGGAGTGTTTGGGCGTGGTTCTCTCACGTGCTGAAGCCGCTGGGGGGGGGTTCCGGCTCTGGGGGCGCCGGTCTGGATGTGGGAGCAGGACAGACTGCCTGTGGGAGTTCTGAGGAGTGGTGCGTGGTGGAAGGTCGGCGCAGGCGGCGCGAGGTCAGGGCTTCTGGGCGGGTTCGGGGCCTCCGCTGCTATCTCATTTCGGCAGGGGTTGCTTCCGGTGTGGTGCATTGGATCATTGGCGCCGGTCTGGATGTGGGAGCAGGACAGACTGCCTGTGGGAGTTCTGAGGAGTGGTGCGTGGTGGAAGGTCGGCGCAAGCGCGAGGTCAGGGCTTCTGGGCGGGTTCGGGGCCTCCGCTGCTATCTCATTTCGGCAGGGGTTGCTTCCGGTGTGGTGCATTGGATCACTGGGCGAGGGCGTGCCGTGGGCCACTTCGCTGCTTTTCATGCCGGGGTTTCGACCACTCTAGGCGGTCCTGCCCGTTGTTGTTTCGCCCTGGCAGCATGTTGGTTGCTGAGGGAGCTGGGGACGGGGCCCATTTCTTGGCGACATCAGATGTGGGGTTCGTGTCGAAGGCAGCTTTGAAGGGTGATGTGGGGCAGATCTCTCCGTGGCGTGCATTGGCGAGGGGGCTTCAGGCGCAAGAGGAGCGTGCCTTGCTGAGTGGGTCGACGGTTGGGGTGTTGCAGATGAATTGGCGGAGGGTCCGGGACTCGGATGTCGCGGTTGTGCCGGCTCGGTTGGAGAGAGTTGTGCTCAGGGGGCTGCCGATGAGGGCGAGGTCGAAGGACCGCATCTCGAGCTTGCTGCAGGGTGTTGTTGTTGTTGTTGACTCTGTCGAGTCCGCGGGCCGTGATCCGGGGCAACCTGTGGACGTCCTGCTTCGGGTGAGGCCGATTGGCTGATGTGCATGTAGGTCACGCGAGCGAGATGGTTGCTGCGGCCTATGCAAAATTGGGATTGCACGCGATGGATGCTCGCGCTGTCGCTGGAATGAGGCACTGAGCCTCCGCCTGAAGACAGTCGGCTGGAGATGATGCTGCGCACGGAGGAGATCGACGCCAAACTGGATATGCGAGGGCCATCGCCGTTTGCGTCCAACGAAGGAGAATGAGATCGAAGGAGCAAGAAGATCTCGTGATGTGAGACCTGGAGTTCCCTTCGCAAGGATCTTCAGCTATATCTGCGCTCGGGAGTATGTGGCTGCAATCAGAGATGTTGCTCCCAGCACTCCAACTTGCTAGGGTTTCAGAAAATCCGTGAAACATGAACATATCCGCCATGTTAGAAAATAGATCTGAATGAAGGCGGAGATTTCCAGAATAGAACAACAGATCTTCAACATAAAAAACAACGAATCTCGAACATAAATAAGAATCTGAAATCCTTGAGAATCGACCCGCTCTGATACTATGTTAGAAAATAGAGAATACAGAAGGGAATGATAAACAACGCATAATGACAGAAAGATAAACATGGAACACCATGATTTTACGTGGAACCCTACTCCATGAGGAGCGGGATGAAACCACGGGAGAAGCCCTCAAAGGGGCATATGTAGCATTGCTTTTTCTCAATGGACTACATGGGTGTGGGGCTCTATATATAGCTTCCACAGAGTCTCCACATCCCACAGGTGGTAGATGTGGGACTAAACATTGGGATGAGGCTCCTACAACACAATAGGCACACATAACAAATAGTCCAACAGATATAGTTACCCATCATGATCTATTCCAAATGAGTTGTACCCATAATTCACTGAAATCTGCTTGACAATTTTCATTGAAAAACTTGTTTCGTAATATTCTATGGCTTGCGATTTTCACCCATAAAAAACTTCACATCAGAATTTTCTAATGTTGACATCAATCAATCTCCATGAGTAATATGTGTAGACCTTGATCTCCACAAAATCCAATAAAATAAATTAATAAGATTTTTATAGATACCTTTTGAAGCTTTGGAAATTACAATAAAAGTCCCTTCCAACTTTTGTAACAGAAGTAAAGTCCTATTTCGTCCTTCATCACCTTTATCTTCTCCTTCAATCCACTCCCCTTTATAAGAAATCTCGACATCCAACATTGGGCATGTGGTCTAACACGACCTCAAGAAGATGGAGGATTGAGATTGACGAGGGGGCAATTGAAGTCGGGGGGGGGGTAGATTATTTGGCTATGCACCATAACCATTAGAGGTCTCTGGAGAGGATTGGGGAGCGAGCAAAGGGAGGGGAGGCATTTGTGAATGAAATTGAAGGTTGAAGAGAAGGGTTAAAAAATAGGGATTCATTGGGGGTGGGGAGGAGAGGCGAAGAGGATGAGGAATGCATAGTAAGGAAGGGAAAGGGTGGAGCGTGGAGACGGATCCGGTGTGCGAGGTCGGGTCGACCGGAGATGGGGCAACGAGATCGGTAGGTGGCGGGGAGATGTCGGGGAAAGGGGTTGGGACGTCTTTTGGGGAGTTTGAATCTCCAATTCTTTTTTCGGCAAAGGAATTGGCGTGTTCGAGAAGAAAAGATGACAGGGGACTGGGACGCAAGTGGAGGCTAGTGGGGGCAATGTTTCCTTTGCTGACGTGGTCTCGGGGTGATGCAAACGATATGCGATTCAAAAATGACAATACGATGTGATGCAAACGCTCCTTAAATGAAAAATGAGATTCAATAGGAAATCAGGCATCTGTTGGACCAAAATGATTGACAGATCAGGAAAAAAAAACTACAGAAACATCACTGCTTATACACGGAATGCACCAACCAAATTAGTTAACGGAATCCCGAATTTTATCGGCAATACTTGCAGTTAATGGGATCATACTTCATTCAATAGGAATAAACAGTTCACAACAGGGAAAAGAAGACGCAAGGGACGGGAACTCACACAACTTAACAGGGCAGGAACCGCGGCACTGGTCTGATTGGCGAACTCGCTCGGAGAGTGGCAGCGCTGCAGGTACACGCCGATGCAGGGGGGCGGTTGAATGGTCGAACACCAAGGAGAGGCTGGTTCGAGGGATTGGCGAAGGCGTGGGCATGGCGACGGGCTGGGCTAGGAGGGAAGGGGGATTAGAGAGGCGAGGGGCGACGGAAGAGGGAGATGCGAAAGGGGGAGGGGGGGGGTAGAGGCGGCAGGTGGGAAAGGCGGGGTAGAAGCCGGTTGAGGCGGCGGTTGGGGACCGGAAGGAGAGAAGAGCGCTGTTGCGCGTGGGGAAGGGGGAGGGAAAACGTCGTAGGAGGGAAGAAGGGGAAGCGGGAGTGAGAGACAGGGGGGGGGCGAGGTATACGGTGGAGGGAGGAGGAGGGTGATTGGCGGCGGCATTGGGGGGGGTCGATTAGGGTTCGGGGTGAGAAACAAAGGGGAAGGGGACAAGAGAGGGAGAGACGGAAGATAGAAAGAGAATAAGTGAGGGAAAAATAATTTCATTCAAAACTAATTAGCCTCCCATAGGTGGGGTGCCTTTATAGAGGCTAAAACCCCACTTAACAAGCAACTACTTTACTATAAATAGAATAAAAAGAAAGATGATAAGGCCTTATATAATGAGCCTTTTACATAAATAAATAAAATAAAGAAAAGCAAATGTTCGAAAAGAAATTATCACATAGCATCATGCTGCATCAGCTCCTCCCTGCTGAGAAGAATCTCGCTCCGTCGAGATGGCGTCGCGATAATTCTGTAGTATATCAGGGCAGAGTTGTCGATGTTCATCCTCGTCAATCCATGTGCAATCTGTCAGAGGTCGTCCTTTCCACTTGACTAGATAGCGGCGGAAGAGACCACGTCTAGTCGTCATATCTCGTATGTTGGCAATATCTTCTATCTGATCGGCATCAGTCGCGACTGGTGGTTGGTGCGTATCATCAACGGGAGCTATTGGCGTGGTTGCATCTGTTTGCTAATCTCCGTGATATAAGAAGAGATCTGAAACATTAAAAACTAGCGACGTCTGGACATCCGGCGATAGATCAAGTAGGTAAGCATTCTGCCTAATCTTCTTGAGGATTCGGAATGGACCAATCTTTCGGACACTCAATTTTTGGTGGACACTCAAAGGAAACCTCTCTTTTTTTAGGTGGACCATCACTAATTCTCCAACTCTGAACTCGCTCTCTCTCCAATGGAGGTTGGCTTGGGCTTGGTATTTCTGGGACATGGTTTGAAGTTTGGCTCGGATTTCAGTATGGATATGGGTTAGGTGTTCGACCAGGTCCTCAGCGGCTGCACTACTCCTCCTTGCATGGTTGTGGGTGTAAGGTCTAGAAATTGGGTAAGTGGAAAGCCGTACACACTCTCAAATGGTGATTTTCCAGTAGATCCTATTAGTGGAACTGTTATACGCGAATTCGGCTTGGGGAAGAATTAGATCCCATTTAGACGGAGAGTCCCCTGCAAGACATCGCAATAAATTCCCTAAAGATCTATTAACTACTTCGGTTTGCCCATCTGTTTGTGGATGATAAGCAGTGCTGTATTGCAAACGAGTACCAAGACGAGACCAAAGCGTGCACCAAAAATGACTCAAAAACCTGGTATCACGATCCGAAGTGAAAGAACAGAGGAACACCATGCAATCGAACAACATCACGAGAAAACAAATCAGCAACATGAGATGCATCTGAGGTTTTTTTACATGAAATGAAGTGTGCTATTTTAGAACGATCTGTCCACAACCACAAAAATAGAGTCAACTTTCCGTACCGTGAGGGGTTAGCCTAGCTCAAAATCCATAGTGATGTCTTCCCAGGGTCGCAGAGGAATCAGCAGAGGTGTATACAACCCAGTATTCTGCCTATGGTCTTTGAATCTCTGACATGTTTGGCATTTTTGTACAAATTTTGTAACATCCTTTCGCAATTGCGGCCAATAAAATCGCTCTTGGAGAAGAGTCAAGGTCTTGTCCCTTCCAAAATGTCCAGCTAAACCACCCTTATCAGTTCTGAAATTAAATTCTCTCGAAGGGAAGTGGCGGAATGCACAGTCGGTGGGCCTTGAACAGGAATCCCTCATGAAGGACATAAGTGGCGGTCGAATCCAGGTCGGGAGCTGGTGTGTTCTTTGCGGATTCGGGTAGGGGACCCGTGGATAAGATGGAATGTGATTCGGGTGGGGATCCTTTTCCTGATGCGAACTCGGATGTCGTTACGGATTTGTTCAGCTTCGCGGATCGGGTGGATGACCCGGCCCGAGTGGCGGTAATCGGAAGATGGTTGCCAGCAGATCCGGATGCGAGCATGGAGGCAGACCCGGCGAGGGGGATGCTTGCGGAGCCGATTGTGGAGCTTATCCTGGATCGGGTGGATCCGACACCGTTTATGTGTGTGGGTGCTTGCTCCTCAACGAACATGGAGATGTAGTCGGGGCCTCCCCTTCAGCGGGCTAAGGTCCCCACTGCGGGATCAGTTGTGGCGAGGGGAGATCTCCTAGGGGCGGTGCTGCTGTGCTCCACGATCAGATCGTGCGACCTGGACGTTGGGCTCAAGTCTGCGCTGTGTGGAGGCTGGCGTGCGAATGCTGGAGCTTTAGGGCATGTATCAGATGGCTTGGACCTGATTGTGGAGTCCGACGAGGCTTCATGGAGAAGCTCGTCGGAGGTTGCTCCGCGACAGTCGGTGAGAGCATCTGGAGATGCCCTTTTTTGAGGAGGCGATGGGGCATTGGCCCGCACATGTCGGGTCTGATGGTTTGGGTGTTTCGGAGGGACAACAAGTGGTGCTGCAGCAGATCGAGGGGCGCTTCGGATGGCGATACTCCCATCGTGGCTAAAAGAGTGGAGAAGGCGGTGGAGGATGGAGATTTATAGGAGGTTGGGGATGATGGTTAGCATGGAGCCCAAGATGGGAAGGGGGTCGATGCTGGCAACAAAAGAAGGGCAAAGGGTGGACCTGGAGGAGGATGTGTTGAAGTGCCTCGGCTTGGTGGTGCCAAAAAGGCTATATGCGGTCTCTAAAGGAATCTCATCAAATGGAACGTTAGGGGTTTGGGCAACTGGAGAAGAGGGTGGTGGTGCGTTACTTGATTGTGGAGCATAGGGTGTTCAGGGCGATTGAATCTATGGGGGCGTCCAGGGGTCTTGTAATGACATGTGACGGCGAAAAGTTCGGTTTGGAGGTGGAAGAGCTGCGGGGTAGATTCTCTCTCACGACGCTGATGCAGAGGAAGGTGGATGGGAGTAAGTTGTTGATCATAAATGTATATGGCCTATGTAACGAGGTCGGCATGGCTCTCCTTGTGGATGAATTGTTCCTGGATAGGGAGATGGTACCAGATGCAGCTTGGATCATTATTGGGGACTTCGATATAACATTGCTATCAGACAATCGTCCTGGTGGGTGTGGGGGGAGAGATTGTGGCTCGACGGAGGTGTTGGGTTCGGTGGATGAGCTTAGTCTTCAGGTGGTCAATACGGCTGGATGTTTGTATTCCTGGAGAACGTGAGATCCCCATCCCGCATCGACAGGTTTTTGGTTTCAGGAGAGACGGTGACCTTTCCTTTGGCTGGGGCTCGGGCTTTGCCGCGGGCGCACTCAGACCATTTGCCATTGCTCTGGTCTTCTGGGGAGGACGTCCGTCCTCAGTCTTTTTTCGCTTCGAGCGATCTTGACTTTTAGAGGAGGGCTTTTGGGAGTCTGTGGCAACGTTCTAGGAGGAGTACCGGCCTAATGGTTCGGCGACATGCAGGTTGGCTTGCAAGTTGGCCTTGCTCGAGAGGCACTTGATGGACTTCACCCAACAATTCACTCTATTGAAGTAAAGAGGAAGTGTGCAGATTGGATAGAGCTGGAGGATGAGAGAGCCTTGACGGCGGAGGAGGTGCTGTCGAGAGGTAATTACTTGGATGAGATCATGTCAGAAGACAAAAAGGAGAAAGTGGTATGGAGGAAGATATCGAGATAGAGATGGTTGAGGGATATAGATGCAAATACAAGGTTTTTCATGCCATGGCTAGTGGAAGAAGGCACAGAAATTTGATCCATTCTGTAGTCATGAGAGACGTGGTGGTGGAAGGGGACGAGGAGGTTGGGTTGGCGTTACGGTCACACTTTCAGGCTTTCAGCATGCGACGGGCTTGATCGAGATGGGGATGGCTGGGGAGAGGTGTCTTACGGATCCCTGAATTAGAGGCGATGGCTCTGGTGCAGGAGATTACTTAGGCAGAAGCTAGTCGGGCACTGTTCCAACTTATTTAGGATGGGGCATTGGAACAGACAGATTCCCGGTATGTTTCTATCGGGAGTTCTGGGAGATGGTAAAAGGGGATGTGATGGCGGTGCTGGAGGAATTCTAGGGGGGAAATAAGGGTTCGAAAGATTGAACAAGGCACTTATTTTTATGCTACCCAAGAAGGGTACTTCGAGCGTTATGGAAGACTACATGCCTATTGTGCTATCAAATGCTATATATCTCTTGGTTTCTAAGATTCTTGCGAATCGACTGAGGGTGCTGTTGCACGAGATCATCTTTTTTTTTATTAAAGATTGGGCGGACTCCCATCGTGGGAGTCCCCACTGGTTTTTATTATATAGAACTTTAAAATTAATGTTTACAAAGAAAAACGCGGCACCCCGTGCTATCCACGGGTTAACCACGCTCTACGCAACAATCGGCGTCCACGATCTACACAAGGAGGTATAATGCGCCACTATATTCTCCACATAGAATGTCTAATTGCTGAAAATTTTGTCGTTACGGCTCAGAGCCATATGGCCCATAAAGTTGCGAACGCCCTCCGGATCTCATCCGAACAGCCGCTGCCTACCCGCCTAATCGAGCTCCAGAAAGTTGACAAGTTGACCGTATTTAACCAGGGAATTCCGATCTGCGTCCATACATGAGCCGAGCCCTGGCAACTCAGAAGTAAGTGGTCGGAGTCTTCCTCCATGTCCCCATACTTGTCACAAATGGAGTTAACCGACCCCAGCAATCGACCTCTGCGTACCTTGTCCAATATGCGCCCCCTTCTCAGACACCACACCACAGGATCATTTTTCCTGAGCATACGACTTTCATCCATGAAGAGCCATGACAGTCAGGCTGGTTATGGCATCCAAGGTGGTGTCAGACTGGAAGAGATGTGGGCCAAAGGGGTGCTTTCGAAGGTGGACTTTTCCAAGGTGTACGATTATGTAGATTGGAGATTCCTGTAGATGTTGTTGGGGAAAAGGGATTCCCAGAGCTGTGGATTGCTTGGATCAAGCGATGCCTCACTATTGCATCTCATGTTGCGCTAGTCAATGGCATGCCAGAGGACAGTTACTTTCAACCACAGAGGGGAATCAGACGGGTCTGCCCGCTTGCTCCTCTCCTATTTGTGTTAGTGGTTGACGCTCTTGCGGTGTTAATGAGGTTGGCGGTTGCTAGCGACTGGTGTTCTGGCTATACGAGGGAGGAATTATCCATTCCGCTCCTGCAGTATGCCGACGATACTGTTTTATTCCTGAGGATGGAAGTGGAGAAGATTAGACGTGCATCACAGGTGATGGACATCTTTGGGGATGTGTCCGGGCTTTGGGTCAACATGAAAAAGTCGGTGGTGGTCCCTTTCAGCCTCACTGAGTTGGAGCAACGCAACGCGACAGAGGTGCTAGAATGCGCGACATCATCTTTGCCGATTACTGGGCTTCCTCTTGTTGTGTTGAAGCCGGACGTCGGGGATTGAAGGATTTTAATGGAGAGATTGGAGACAGGACTGGCGGGTTGGAAGGCATCTATGCTCTCTAGAGGTGGAATGTTGGTGCTGTTAAAGCATGTTCTCTTGACGGTTCCTATATTTTTCTACTCCACGAGGGCGTTGCTTGCGGGGTTACGTAATAAGATCGATGCTTTGATGCGAATATTCTTTTGGGCTGACGGAAGCTAGAGCAAGAAGGCATTTCACCTGGTGGATTGGACTAAGGTAACAACAACAACAACAAAGCCTTTTCCCACAATTAAGTAGGGTCGGCTACATGGATTTTTCGCCTCCATTCAGATCTATCTTGGATCAATCTCGGACTTATATCCAAAAAACTGGACTAAGGTAACATTATAAAAAAGGAAGGTGGCTTGGAGGTGTTGCGGATGGAGATAAATAAGGCGTTTATGGCAAAGTAGGTGGTCCGACGGTGGGTAAAACTAAACTCAAACTTGAATGATATTTAAACAATAATAAACCAAAACTGAATCTGATGATCGAATCTCGAATAATTAAAAACATAAACTCCTCAAGAATCGAACCCGCTCTGATACCATGTTAGAAAATATGATGCAGGAGCGAATATCAGAGAAATAGAATAAAAATATTTAGGAATATGAGATTTTTACGTCGAGCCCTACTCCCTAAGGAGCGGGATGAAACCATAGGAGAAAGCCTCAAAGGACCATATGTTGCATTCAACTTTCTCATCAGATACAGGGGGTATGGGGCTTCTTATATAGCCTCCACAGACCCTCTGAGTCCCACCACTATTAGATGCGGGACTAAACATTGGATGTGGTAAATGGATCCTGGAGTGATCTATTTACCCATCTACATGCCACATACACCATATACTCCAACATGGTCATATGTTCTTTCTTATGTATGTGTAGCTTTGGCTTAGGGATAAATAAGGATTTTCTGGGTAGATGTGTAAAACCTTGAACTTCGCATCTCTCGGATCCTATATCATAAGATCCGGTTCGTCAAGAGAAAACTAACAGAATTTGTTTCGTGTGAATCAGACTTCGTTTCAATTTGTTATGATTTTCAGAAGAAAGAGAAGTAAGGAAGATTAAGATGTCATTGACCCGTAATGACTGTCATTAAGACTAATTAAGCATGATTAAAGAAATTAATGACGGATTGAAAACCACTAATGACCATTAGAGAACAGTAATCAATAGTTAGTAGAAGATAAGCCTAAACTGCGAAAGTTAAATCGTGATTAGTGAAAGTTAATCACGATTAGTGCTAATTAAGCGTCATTATCGAATCTAGAATCCTCTGGAAAGTTCTAACTTAAGCCCTAAGTTTCTGATAAGTTTTGGCCAAAACCATAGGCCAAAACCATGGGCTGCTAACCGCGGTTAAGGTCTAAACCATGGTTTTCTAACCATGATTAGCGGTTTTCTAGAGCCTATAAATACCCCCACCCATTCATTCTCTACGATTTCCATTACCACCATCACCCCAAGGGCTAGGGTGGAGAGGTCTGGAGGAGGAGTAGGAGGCGAGGAAGGAGCGCTAGCGAAATGCTGTCGGGAGAACGAGGAGGAGGAAGGTACGATCCTCTCTTAGTTTGCTTCGTGAGTTAGGTTTTCGATTCATGTTCAGTTCCCTTTCTCGGCCTCGCCATTTTTACCGTTGTATTGCCGTTTTTGCCTTCCTCAGCCTCGCCGTCATGGCTTTTCCCTCCCTGGGGTTTGGGTGTGGCGCAGGACGACCCTTCGCAGGTGATCTCGGTCTCGGTCTTTCCTCCTACCGCGGTGGTTGGGGGGGCGCAGGCTCTTTCATCTTTGGCCCCGGTGGTGGGGAGGGGGGATTTTTCTCCGGACGACTCGGGGGGCATCCTCTGGGGGCCGAGGTCGCTGCTGATGTGGTCTTGTCGGGCCTTTCTTCTGATGCCGTGCCCATTGATGTGGGGGTCCCGCTTCGTCAGGCTCGGGTACGACCGACAGGAAAGATAAGGTTTAAGCATCGAATTGAAGCAGTGGATTGGAAAGATAAGGTTTGGAAGTTAAAAGAGTATAAATTGAATATATAAAATATATGAATTAATATATAGGTAAGTCTATACTCAGTATTTATGGTTACGCTAATCTAAGGTTTAACGGAGGAATTACATCATGGAAATTGATGTGTTTCGAGTTGGATTCTGAAAAGGATCGTGTGTCACGTTAAGGATGATTGGGAATAGAACTACAGGTCGGGCATGCAACCTGTAGGTTTGTCGGAAGAAACCCGTATTGGCGTTTCCCTACCTAGGTGGTACATGGTTGCCCTGTTATGATAAGTGCGCACGAAATGAATGATTTGCAACGCATGGTATCGGGAGCCAATATCTTCAGGTTGAACGACGGAAGATGTGGTCGTGCCATGTGGAGGCACGGGTGGTTGGATAGCGGCTGGGTTACGATAATATGTATTTAAAATCGCTAGGTTATAAGATTAAATGTTAGCATGAGGTTTTAAGCAACTGAGTCCTCGAGGACAGTGTGCTCCTTTGTTTGCCAGGCTGAGGGTTGAGACCCTGATTAATAAAAGAAAAGGAAATTGTCAGGGTAGTATTGGAGGATTGGTTGAGGCGATGTGCGGTGGCATAAGCTTACCAAGATCAACGCAATCTCCAATCCCGAAGTGTCCACAACTTCGGAGTCCTTATAGTGGTGAGGTAATTCCCTGGACTAATCCTTGGCGTGGAACAGAAAGGAATAGGACTTAAATTAATGAGAAGGAATGAAACTTTTTATGATAATAAGTTTTGAAAAATTACCCATTTGTTTGCTTTTCTCTTATTTGTTACTTAGCATTTGTTAATTTTTATCTTATGATTTATGGAAAACCCAACAAGTGTCGGTGAGCCATCGCAAGGACTTTAGAAATCCAGCCAGCTTACATACTAGACATCCAGCCAGCCACAGTAGCTTTTCTTTGTAAGGTAGTTAGTAATCTTTCTGTGTATTTCCTTCCAGCTGATGTACATGTAATTGTTATAGTGGGACAATGAATCATGTGAACCGTATTTTTGTGAATGGAAAAGTGTTGAAATACTTCCTTCTGGGTATTTTTAATTGCAGTCTATTTCTGAATGTTAGTGGTGATTGCTGGATAAATTATTGCTGAGTAACCAGATCCGGAGATGGGAGGATCCGACGGCCCGGAATTGGGGTCGTGACAAGATGCGAGTGGCCATTCACCTTTTGGGATAGCTCTACGTTTGGTAGAACCGATGGTGATGTGCTGACCAACGCTACAGAAGATGCCATGATTAAAGTATGCCACTGACTGTTGGGTGGGTGTGGGTCCAATGAAGGGAACATGGTGGTTCTCAAGAGCGACATTATGTGGAAAAATGTGATGCATAGTGTGAAGTCTTTGTACATGTCGTAGGTGTCTTTCATTGATAATGGTGATGTAAAAAGAGAACGTTCTGTATTATTTCATGTTTTAATATAATTTAGGCGACGTCTTGGATTCGATTCCCTACTTCAGTGGGAAAAAGGCTTTGTTGTTGTTATCATGGATTCAATTATCATCTTTTGGCTTCTAAAAGAACTAATATATGACTGTATGGAAGAAGGTGCTTTCTGTGATTTATCTCCCATGTCCTTTGTGTTGGCTACGATGAGGGAGGCAAGTGTGGCAGATATGTGGTTGGAGGGATCTTTATCGCTTGAGTTTGTAATAGAGTTGTTAGGTCAGACATTAAAAGAGTTTGTTTCGTTATTGCGCAAGTCACCAAGAGTGGAGGAGCAATCAAAAGGCTGAGATGCTTGGTGCTGGAGTGATGGGGTCCTTTCAGTGAAGAAGGCTTACAAGATTGTTTCTGGTGCGGTTACTTTGATGCATGAAGACACTGGATGAGATTGTGCTAGAATATGGGGGTGGAAATTACCTACGGGAGTAAAGATCTTTCTTTGGCTGATGAGAAGAGGATGAATCATGATGAACACAAGAAAAGTCTGGATCTTTCTCGGTTGTGAGGAGATGCGCGCAAGATGTAGGGAGGTAATAGAGGATATTGAGCATTTTTTCTTCGAATGCCATACGTCTAGGGAGATGTGGGAGAGAGTTGGGCTGCCAGGAGTGAGGTGGGATTGCGTTGAGTCCTTCTGGGCTTCCATTTTCTCAGATTGGACACGTTTAGTTGAAGGGAGGTCTAGAGTCTGTGCGATTGCTTGGGCCTCTTGGTTGAGGAGAAATGGTGTTATCTTCCAGGAGGAGAGGTTTTATGCAGGAAATGTACTAGAGCATGTTAGAGCTCTTGTTGAGAATCAACATTTGTAATTTTGTACATATTTTTATTAGATATATTCTTTGGATGGATCTCCAAGGGAGGTTCATCCCATTTCTTAAAAAAAGAACTAATATGACTATCAACTTGATATAAACATAGTGTCTGTGTGATTGTTTGGGCCATTTGGCTGAGGAGAAATGGTGTTATTTTCCAGGAGGAGAGGTTTTAGGCAGAAAATGTACTAGAGCATGCTAGAGCTCTTGTTGAGAATCAACATTTGTAATTTTGTACATTGTTTTTATTAAATATATTCTTTGGATGGATCTCTAAGGGAGGTTCATCCCATTTCTTAAAAAAAGAACTAATATGACTATCAACTTGATTTAAATTCAAAATTATTCAATGAAAATACCTCTTTCCCTTCTTTATGCTACTTTTAGTTCTCATATTCTGCACGGTACAATTGAGTAATCTATATTCTATTTTAACTTATGTCAAGTGCATATGGTTTCAAACTTCTATATTGGTACGTGTTTGCGTTATATTGGTACGGGTTTGCATGATATTTTCTCCAGCCTTGGGGTACTAAAGATCTATATATTTAACAATCATTTTCTGACGGGAGTGTGAATTAGCTAGTATCGAGGATGTAATTGAGATGATCCCTCATGGCTGGTTACAATCTTTTTGTTGTCCAAGAATTCAGCAAATTCCATTTATGTTAATATAAGAAGCAATTATCTTTGTCTACATTATGCACAATTTATGGTCTCTAGCACGGCTGCTTTGTCACAAGTGATTGCCTTTTGTAGGTCATACTCATGTAGCAGAAGCCCTTAAAGTACCAATTCACATATTTTTCACGATGCCATGGACGTAAGTATCTTTACAGGTGAAATAGTATTTTATTGGCATTTATAAGTTTACATATTGGAAATTATGTATTTCCCTTTTAAATACATTATCTGTCATGTCATATGAATTGTGCTCCCTTTATGCCATATTTTTCTCAGCCATTACGGAATAGTATGTTTCTTTATCTGCTTATTAACTTGATTGGATGACTACTAATTATTAGTAGTCAACTTTTGATGTTCAGAAGAAATAATCAGATTTCTTTAGTTTATGTACAGACATGCAAGTATTTATGATGATGTCCTTGTCATTTCACCACTGTGGAAATGATCAGGCTACCCTAGGTTTCCAGGTGAAAACCTTCATGACATGCTTCTTTGACAGCCTCTACGTATCCAAAATCCGAGGTCGTTCGGACCTCTAAAAGCCCTCATCCTCTTCCTTTTGTAGACCCAACGACCTCACCGTATCGTCAATGAGGTTAGGGTCGGCCTTTATCTATCGTCGGATATACCCTTCAAAAAAACTTTCTCATTTCCATTTGTTTGTGCACCGATCAATAGAGCAGCTCTACAGTGATAGCGTAATGATGGGTTCAGATTGTGAAATGGAGAAAATCCGGTGAGATTTATAGTCTTCCAATGTAGGGGTGCCTATTGAATTGAACGAGTCGAGTCAGCCTCAACTCAGACTCAAACTCGAGCTCGGACTCGATGAGCTTAGAGTCCAAAAGTGCTGACTCGAACTCAAATTCGTTGAGTTCAATTTGTCTCACGAGTCTGTTAACGAGTTTTCCCTTGTATGGGTGCCTATCGAGTTGAACGAGTCAAGTCAGCCCCGACTCGTACTCAAACTCGATAACCAAACTCAAACTCGAGCTCGGACTCGATAAGCTTCGAGTTCAAGAATGCTGATTTGAACTCCAACTCGTTGAGTTCGAGTTGTCTGTTGAAGGGCTTTTTGTAGGTTGATTTTATATTGATTGATTTTTTGACAATATATATATATGTAGATATATAAATGTATTTATTCATGTGCATTTGATTATCTTTAACAATTTTACATATAATACAAGTACATATAAACATCGCACAACTCTAAATAACATGCTCATGTTGCATCATTTTCTCCTGATTCATACATCATATATGTCCATATAGAATGGGAAATATATAAAAAAACTAATAAAATCAAATTGAGTTATCAAGTCAAGTTAGTGAGTTGAGTTGCGCTTGACTTGAACTCGACTCAATAACCTTAATGAGTCGATATTCGACTCGAACTTGTACTCATTGAGCTCAAGCTTTCCTTATACCCCTCCAATATGACAATTTTCCAATGAAGTTTGGGGTGCTCTGAGAAGGAGAGAGATGATGTTGACTATGGAAACCCTCTCATTTATTTGTAGAGAATGGGTCCCAAATGGTTCTATGTAGATCCCGAAGTGGTTCATGCCTCGTTTGACTTTAAAAGGTCATATCTTGATCTAGGAAACTTGGATTTTGATTTTCTTGAGCACGATGAATGACCTCTATCGACTTATGGGGTCATTCACATAATTTGGATGTTGAAAACTCTCAAATGTATCGAAATGAGGGGGTTTACATAATAAAAGGGTAGTTTTGGCCTTGGGGTTTAATGTCTTAACACAACCAGAATCGATATCAAGGCATAAAAACTCTCAAGAGGATGAAGCCCAAAGGAATCTTAAAGAAAATTAGATTACGATTTTGAAATCTTACCTTAAAAAGGTAATGATATTTTGTCATATATTTGCCTTGGATTCCATATCGCTTCCTTGACATTCTGTCTCTATCATATGTCCTTAACTTATGAATTTTTTGAAAGAAAAAAGGCCTCCACAATATCGGTGTGTGCCTAAAAACTTCCCCATTTATCACCTTGAAAATATGATTACAAACCGGCTTTAGGCGACGACAGAAAATAAAGACAGATTACATCATCCAACCCTCATCAAGCTCTTTAGCATGCACCATTATATTCTCACCCTACATTCTGTCCCGTCGGAACACCACACCATTCCTGGCGATCCAAATTGCCCAGAGGACTGCCAAGCACCCAGACCGTTCACCTTCCGTGCCCTTCCAGTTCTCCCCAATAGAATCCCAGAAGACGACCATATTGTTAGAATGCACCGCCTGATTCCTCAAGAGGAACCAAGCCTCCACAGAGCTTCTGCACCTGAAGAATAAGTGATCCATATCCTCCACCCTCATAAGACACCGCGAGCACGAGGAGTTGGTGTTTGCGAAGAAACACGCAACTCGGTCCCCAGTAAAGAGTCAGCCTCTTCTACACAGCCACAGAAATATCTTTACTGGTAAAGGTATACGCCAGACCCAGAGCCTTCTGCAGCCCGCATCTAGGCCACCCGTGACTAGACCTGGCCATGAACCGGGCCGGGCCGGGCCGACCAGGCCGAGGTTTTAAAACCCCTTGTCCAAGGCCCGACCCGGCCCGGTCCATGGGCCATACTTCAAGGCCCAAGCCCGGCCCAGGTCTGGGCCGGGCCGGGCCGGGCCGGCCCATGGGCCGAATGTAAAATATTTTTTAATTAGTTTTTTAATTAAATTTATGGAGATAATTAAGTTTTTTTAGCATCATCTAATCTTTCTAAATCCAAGTAACCATAATATGTGGTACTTTGCATGTAAAGTATAAAATAAGATGTAATATTGATAATGTAAAACAAAAACTTGAAGTATATTATATTAAATGTATCTAAAATGTAATTTTTAAACATATATTTTTATATATGCAGGCCGGTCCGGGCCGGGCCGGGTTTTTTGACACATGTTCACGGCCCGCCCAATTGACGGGCGGGCCAAAGAGCGGGCCGGGCCGGGCCGGCCCATTTCCAAAATCACTTGCCCAAGCCCGGCCCATGAACGGGCTGGGCGGGCTGGGCGGACGGGCCCCCGGCCCAATGGCCAGGTCTACCCGTGACATAAGTAGGAGGCCCTTTGAGGACCTTGTAAGCTTTCCCAACTGAGAAAATCCCATCATGCCAACACCAGTGGTCTCTACCCTCGGAGGGACCTGTCGCGTTCTTCAGAGTCTCCAGTAACCGCCCCAGCTCCTCTACCTTTTGATGAGAGATCAGAGCAGAAAGATGGGAAGAAGCCACGACCTTCCCACACCTCAGCCACATGCGCACTTGGATTCGTAGCAAGGGCCATCAACCTCGGAAAATGCTCGCCCAATGAACCACCTTCCAACCAATCGTCAAGACAAAAGCGGAAACACGACCCATCCCCTACAATCGGCCTCCAAGATGGATGAATCTCCTGCGCCAGGCCACAGATTCCTCTCCAGAAGGACAGAGTAAGACCCAGATTATTAGGTTTGGGAAAGATGACCCCCACCTCGTAGATTCGTCGGAGAAAGATGCAAACCAAATTCCCACAATCACCCCAAATCCGAGCGATCCATTTGCACAGAAGAGCCATGTTCATCTTTTCTAGACTTCGGACAACAAGTCCCCCATCCTCCTTGGTACATGCAACCGTCCTCCAATCAACACGGGCCACACCACCAGTCTTCCCAAGGAAGTCCAGAAGATTCTTCTCATTAGGCCTTCAAGCCTCTTCCTCACCCCACTGGTAACATCTTCGACGATAAAAAAATCAGAATTGAAGAAAGGACCGATTTCAGCAGTACCAACCTTCCACCTCTGGATAGACATGCATCTTTACATCATGCTATCTCTGCTCCACCTTCTCAATCACATAGCCCCAATCCTCCATCCTCATCTTACCAGCCACCAAAGGAACGTCAAAGTACCTAATAGGCAGATGACCATGCGACGAGCATAGCTAGCCCCCACAAGTCGCAACATGCACCTTCGACATCCCAAAGGTGATGAACTCCGATTTCTCCCCGTTAATCCTCAATCCTGACACCATCCCGAACAAGTCAAGGACCACAGAAACACTCTGACAACTTGATGGATCTCCCTCTACAAAAAGGATCGTATCGCCATCGTACTGGAGGATGGGGATAGAAATCTCCTCCTTCGAATAGACCCGGAAGAAACCTCTTGTTACAACTCTATCCACCACGACCGACAAGGCGTCCGTCGCGAGAACGAAGAGCAATGGTGCAAGCGGACACCCTGCTAAACCCTACGCTATGGCTGAAAGAAGCCGCCCCTCGGTCGGTCGTTCACCAACACCGCACAAGATGAAGTAGTAATGCACCTCTTCATCCAGGCGATTCATCTATCGTGAAAGTCGCGCCCGTACAGAGATGCCCAAATGAAGCTCCATTCCACTCAATCATAAGCCTTAGAGAAGTCCACCTTCCAAAGGATTCCTTTAGTCTTGCACCTGTGCCAGTCAGCTACGATCTCCGAGGCCAGTACCATGCTGTCCAACAACTGTCTACCTGAAAGGAAGGCACTCTGCGTCAGGGAAATGATCTTGCTCAGAACAGTATTCAACCGATTAGCAAGCGAGCTGGCCATGATCAAGTAGATCGTGTTTGAAAGAGAAATGGGTCGGAAATCCTCTACTCTGGAGACACCATCATTCTTTGGAAGGAGAAAGATGGAGGAACGGTTGAGCCTCTCAAAACCCTTGTTCTTATCCATAAACTCTGCCTCCATCACCATGAGCTCCTCTGAAATGAGCTCCAAAAATTCATGGTAAAAGAAAATCGGGAAGCCGTCCGGACCACGGCACCCATCTGGATTGAGAGAAAAGAGCGCGTGACGGACCTCCTCCACACTTCGCAACCTCGTCAAAGCGTTTGCTTCTTCCACCGAGATCGGGGTCATCCCAAGGTCTTGCAACCTTGAGCCACAATGAGGTGTCCGCCTGCTCATAGGCTTGAAGTATCCTGTTACATCCCTCACGATCTCTGCCTCACCTTGCACTTCCACTCCCTCGCCCTCAATCGAGTGAATGAGATTGCATCTCTTTCTCCCATTTTCCACCGCATGAAAGAACCGACTATGATTTTTTTGCCACAATTTCTTGATTACATGGTCCATTATATGTAATTGTGTCTCTAGAAAAGATGGATTCGATTCAACTGTTAAGTCCTTATAGCAACTCACGTGCATGTGATCCATAATGTACTTTCCTCTGCTTGTTTACATTGAACACATTGTGCACATCTACCAAGTATGGTGGAAGGTTTACTTAATATGCTACTTTGCCAATCACAACTACAACAACAAAGCCTTTTCCCACAATTAGGTGGGGTCGGCTACATGTATTTTTTGCCTCCATTCAGATCTATTTTGGGTCATTCTCGAGCTTAAATCCAAATAACTAAGATCCATTCGAATAGTTTCATTGCAACACTTCATGGACAACTAATCTTTTTTGTAAATGACCAAACCATCTTAAACGGTTTTCTCTCATTTTATCCTCTATCAAAGCTACACAAACTTTTTTTGATCGCATCATGCCGAATTCAGTCTTTTCGTGTATGGTTCACAGGCTATGGTTCACATCCATCTTAGCATTTTCATTTCTGCTATTGTTATCCTCTGCACATGTCTATATTTCACATGCCAACATTCTGATCCATAGAGCATAGTAGGTCTCACAGTTACTTTGTAATACCTTCCTTTGACTTTCAAAGGGATTTTCTTATCACAAAGGATATCAGATGCTCCTCTCCACTTTAGCCAATATGCATTTATTCTATGAGTAACATCCCTTCAATTTCCTTATCTTGTTACAAAATACGAACCGAAATATCGAAAGGACTAACTTGTCCTTGACATTAAATCACTAAATGCCTCAGGTATACCTATAGGAAAACAAAATCATCATCCTTGATAGCCCCCAAATAGGCGTTGTATTTTGTAAGAGGACCTGGGCCCACGAGAGATGATTCCTTGAGAAATGAGAGTAGATTGTCAAAAAAGATAGAGCGACTAAAAAAAGGAGAATCCAAGAAAAAAATGAGACAACTTCTTATTGATTTTTAGTTTTCCCCATCTGCAGTTCTTCTCCGAACTTCGATCGATGTCATCTATTCTGACTAATATGGAAGAAAGTGGAAGTTTTGTGTGGAGCATTCAGATTCCAAACTCAACCATTTAGATTGAAATTCCATTGTTCAAATTGGCTCAGAGCCCAAGTTTGAGGCACTTTATGTTCGAATGACGTAATTTCTTCGAGTTCTCTAGAGAGACTCTTTTACAGATGCATATGTATGCGATCCTTTTAAGAGGTTCCCATCTTGATTTCAGCTCAAGGTTTTCATGTGGACCATAGGGACTCCAGAGTCCAGAGTAGAGATCTCATTCTTCGAGCTGGTGTGGACTCAGGGTTTTCATGTGGATTCTTTTTTTGAGAAAAATGAAGGGTGGCATCCGAGGATGGAACCTACCACATAGTATAAATATTTTATATTAAAAAGTTAGATTTTACATCGTATCGCATTTTCCATGATATACAAAGCGCCCTACAATATTCAATTACATTCTCTGTATAAAACGGCTGCCCTCTAAAAATGGCCTTGTTCCCGGCGCACCAAATCGCCCATGCTAATGTAAAGGGATAGCCGATACCCTCATGCTCAAAACCACAAACCGATCTAGTATCTCTCCAAAATGTGGGACAATCCAATCTGGCAAGCCACATGATGTTGGACTTGCTCTACACCATAGCGGAAAGAGGACAAGAGAAAAACAGATGATCCACATCCTCTATTGTCTTCCCGCATCTATCAGATGTAGTATCCTCCATGCTCAGCAGCTGACCTCAACGAACCTTGGTGAGAATCCTCCTAAGTTTGAATAACCAAAGAAAAATCTTAACTCAGTTCGGCACCTTGCTTCTCCAAATCATACATGCATCAACACGAACCTCTTCATGTACCTTAACCCTGTCCTTTACCAAAAAGTGGTATGATTTCTTCACCGTAAACCTCCCATCTCTCATACAAAATGATCCCTGCTTGAAGATGGGCCAACGATCTGCATCAACTCTATCTGTAGAGCAAGTAACTCTTCTACCCTATGATCTGACAATTCTGAAGTGAACACTGGAAACCACGACCTCCAGTCCCAAATCTGCTCCACATGCAACTCGCTTTTACTCGCCAACTACAAAAGGCACGGGGAACGATCCCCGACTGCCCTATACCTGTCCAATCATCCAACCAAAAACGGAAGCCTGATCCATCCCCGAGCATAGGTCTCAATTTGCTTTCCACTTATAGAACAGTTTTCGTAATCCCCTTCCACAAAGACGACGGAAGGTGCCCCTGGACGACCTCCAACGATATGGATATCATATAGATCTTCCTCACTAAACGGCACACCAGACTCTCAAACTTCCCCCATAAACGTACCGCCCATTTTTCCATGAAAGCCTTACTCATCTCCTCCATCCGCAGCACTCCGAAACCACCATTCTTCTTTGACGTTGTCACCTTGGCCCAGTCCACAAAGTAGAAACCCTTCTTAACCTGCCGCCCGCCTGACCAGGAAAACTGTCTCATCAAATCCTCGATCCTTATGCACACCCCAGTAGGCAACGACCTCGTGGAGCAGAAGAAAATTGGGATGGTAGAGAGAACATGTTTCAAAAGGACCAACTTCCCCCCTTTGAGAGCATCGATGCCTTATATCCTCCAATCCTTAGACTTCGATTTCTCTGCCACCAACGAGGGGGGCAAGTACATAACAAGCAAGACAACAGTAGGGCACCCCAGCATAGTCGCCGCGCTCCGCAACTCCTACTCCGAGAGGCCAAAAGGCACTATCATCGATTTATCTCTATTGATCTGGAGCCCAGATAGATCCTCAAAAATGTCCATGATAAGTGATGCCCGACGTATCTTCATGTGGATTCATTGAGACTCCGGAGTATAGATCCCATTCTCTAAGCCAGTATGGTAGAGACCTAGTTTTCTGTGGAAGGGTTGGAATGAAAAGATGTTATTCCTCTTAGCCCTAGAGCTGTCTTATATAGGAGAAAAGCTCTGAGGGAAAATTACATAAGATAGACTGAAGAAATAAGAAAACATAAATAAAGACACAGAGATATGAATATCTCAACACTCCCCTTCAAGCTGGAGCATATATATCTATCATGTTCAGCTTGGAACAACAACGGTGAAAAGGGCCCCTTGCAAGAGCTTTGGTAAACATGTCTGCAATCTGATCTTCTGATGCAACATGAGAAGTGGAAATAAGCCCCTTTTGGATCAAATCACGGGTGTAATGACAATCTACTTCAATGTGCTTCGTTCTCTCATGGAAGACTGGATTATTAGCAATGAACAAAGCTGTTCGATTATCACATTTGAGATTCATAGGAAGAGGTACCTCAATAGTTAAGTCAGTCAGGACTGACTTGACCCACATCATTTCCATGCTCCCTTGGGCCATGGCCCTATATTCAGATTCAGCGCTGGATCGAGCAACAACCGTCTGTTTCTTACTCTCCCATGAAACCAACGAGCTACCAACAAACACAGTAAAGCCTGAAGTGGACTTCCTATCCTTGGGACACCCAGCATAATCTGCATATGCACATCCAGTGACTGTAAGAGGCGTATCTCTTCTGAAAAGAAGACCTGCAGGCTGCAACTGGAGAAGACTTCAGATATCTTAAGATCATGCTAACTGCATCCATGTGGGTCTGTCTGGGTTGCTCCATAAACTGACTAACTCTGCTAACAACAAATGATATATCAGGCCTAGTAATAGTAACATACAACAACTTCCCCACTAGCTCTCTGTACCGTTTCTTATCCACCTTCTCAAAGTCATCATCGTAGAGCTTAGCATTAGGATTCATTGGTGTAGTGGCAAGTCTACATCCTGTCATGCCTGTCTCAGATAGAAGGTCAGTAACATACTTCCTTTACGTCATAACCATGCCATGCTGATTTCGTGCAAACTCCAAGTCAAGGAAGTAACGTAGCTTGCCAAGATCCTTGGTCACCAATTGTCGTCCAAGGAAATCCTTAGCCTCCTGAATGCCCTTTTCATCACTGCCAGTAACAATGATATCATCAACATAAACTAGAACAACCACTGTACCTTGCTGAGCTCTCCTAACAAAGAGAGAATGATCTGCAGTAGATCTGACAAACCCGTTATGTTTAATCAACTATGAGAGTTTCTGAAACCAGGCCCTCAGACTCTGCTTAAGACCATATATGGCCTTGTGCAAATGACATACCATCTTGGACTTCCCCTCAGCAGCAAACCCTAGTGGCTGCTGCATGTAAACGTCCTCCGGTAGATCTCCATACAAAAATGCATTCTTACATCTAATTGGAATAATGGCCAATCACGTACCACTGCAACAACAAGAAGAATCCGTAGCATAGAATGACGCGCAACCGAAGAAAATGTATCCTGCTATTCCACTCCGTAAGTCTGAGTGAAATTATGAGCAACCAATCTGGCCTTATACCTGTCCACAGTACCATCCTGTTGGTGTTTTACAGTAAACGCCCACTTGCTGCCAACAACATATGCACCTGGAGAAGCTTGTACAATACTCCACGTACCACGAGATTGTAAAGCTGCCATCTCCGCTTTTAGAGTCAAACGCCATTGACTGCTCTGCAAAGCCTCCTGATAAGCCCGTGGTATCTCCACGGCAGACAATCCCACAACAAACCTCTGAAAATCGTCGGAGAGACATGCTATAGAAACACGGGAAGAAAGAGGAAGCATGGTGCATGCACGCCTCTTCTTCCGTAGAGCAATAGGCACATCTAGATCCTCAACATCCACAGAAGGTGCATCATCCAATGCATCGTGCACCTCAAGCTACACACCCAAATCACCAGTGCTATTAGAAGAACGCAAATGCTCAGAACATACCTTGGGCGTAGTACGTACTGAATGATGGAGGAGGCACATGAGCACGAGGTCGACACTGGTAAACCTGTGGAAATGAAGTGGACGTGGTAGGTGGTGGAGTAGGTAGTGGTGGGGACTGTGAAGGAGGAGGTGGTGGTGATGGTGGAGGTGATGGAGCAGGTGGTGGTGGGGACGGTGGATGAGGAGGTGGCGGTGATGGTGGAGGTGTCTGTGGCATGGAGTATGAAGTAGACAAAACTGGAGATAGAGGCATATAGACCTCTTCACCATTCTCTGAAGGAATGAGCTTGTCACCTATATGAGAGAAATACATAATCGACTCAAAGAAAGTGACATCCGCACTAACATAGTCCCTTCGTCGAATAGGTTCAAAGCTTGTACAATACTCCACATACCACGAGATTGTAAAGCTGCCATCTCCGCTTTCATAGTCAAACGCCACTGACTGCTCTGTAAAGCCTCCTGATAAGTCTGTGGTATCTCCACGGCAGACAGTCCCACAAGAAACCTCTGAAAATCGTCGGAGAGACATGCTAGAGAAACATAGGAAGAAAGTGGATGCATGGTGCATGCACGCCTCTTCTTCCGTAGAGCAATAGGCACATCCAGATCCTCAACATTCACAGAAGGTGCATCATCCAATGCATCCTGCACCTCAAGCTACACACCCAAATCATCTGTGCCATTAGAAGAACTCAAATGCTCAGAACATACCTTGGGCGTGCTGAATGATGGAGGATGCACATGAGCACGAGGTCGACGCTGGTAAACCTGTGGAAATGAAGTGGACATGGCAGGTGGTGGAGTAGGTGGTGGTGGGGACTGTGAAGGAGTAGGTGATGGTGATGGTGGAGGTGATGGAGCAGGTGGTGGTGGGGACAATGGATGAGGAGGTGGCGGTGATGGTTGAGGTGTCTGTGGCGTGTAGTCTGAAGTAGACAAAACTGGAGATAGAGGTATATAGACCTCTTCACCATTCTCTGAAGGAATGAGCTTGTCACCTATAGGATAGAAATACATAATCGACTCAAAGAAAGTGACATCTGCAATAACATAGTCCCTTCGTCGAATAGGTTCAAAGCTTGTACAATACTCCACGTACCACGAGATTGTAAAGCTGCCATCTCCGCTTTCATAGTCAAACGCCACCGAATGCTCTGCAAAGCCTCCTGATAAGTCTGTGTTATCTCCACAGCCGATAGTCTCACAACAAACCTCTGAAAATCGTCGGAGAGACATGCTAGAGAAACATGGGAAGAAAGTGGATGCATGGTGCATGCACACCTCTTCTTCCGTAGAGCAATAGGCACATCCAGATCCTCAACATTCACAGAAGGTGCATCATCCAATGCATCCTGCACCTAAAGCTACACACGCAAATCACCAGTGCCATTAGAAGAACTCAAATGCTCAGAACATACCTTGGGCGTGCTGAATGATGGAGGAGGCACATGAGCACGAGGTCGACGCTGGTAAACCTGTGGAAATGAAGTGGACATGGCATGTGGTGGAGTAGGTGGTGGGGACTGTGAAGGAGGAGGTGGTGGTGATGGTGGAGGTGATGGAGAAGGTAGTGGTGGGGACGGTGGATGCGGAGGTGGCGGTGATGGTGGAGGTGTCTGTGGCGTGGAATCTGAAGTAGATAAAACTGGAGATAGAGGCGTATAGACCTCTTCACCATTCTCTGAAGGAATGAGCTTGTCACCATTCTTTGAGAAATACATAATCGACTCAAAGAAATTGACATCCGCACTAGCATAGTCCCTTCATCGAATAGGTTCAAAGTAATGATACCCCTTTTGGGTCTTAGAATACCCAACAAACACACACTTGACAGCTCTAGGAGAGAGCTTGTCCAGTCCTGGAGACATCTGATGAACGAATGCAACGGACCCGAAAACACGAGGCGTCAGGGAGAAAAGATTCATATCAGGAAATACAATCAAGAACGCGATCTTTTCCCCCAAAACCGATGAGGGCATACGATTCACCAGGTAACAAGCTGTTAGGACTGCGTCCCCCCAATACGAGTGAGGAGCACGACTCTCAATCAAAAGGGTCCTGATAACATCCAAAAGTTGACGGTGTTTTTGTAGAGAGTATTATTATTATTTGTGTTATGTACTGTTTAGTATTTTCGTATTGTTCTCTGGACTACTCTGTACTTTACCCATTAGGTCTCTCCCTATATAAGAGAGGTCATGGTTCTCTTGAATAATCAGTTGCTCATTTTCTCCCAACATGGTATCAGAGCCTAAACCCTAGGGCTCATCCCACCACCCGCCGCCCCCCCCACCTGCCCCTCCTCTCGCCGACCCCTCTCCTCTCGCCGGTCTTCTAGCCGGCCCCCTCTCCTCTCGCTGGTTCTTCTCCTCTCGCCGGCTCCTCTCGCCGGTTCCGCCTCTAGGCGGTCGCCAGCCCGACCCCCACGTCGTGCCCTAGCCCGGCCATCACGCCGTGCCCTAGCCGCTGCCAGTCCAGCTGCCGTCGCCGCCAGTCCAACCACGCCGTGCCCTAGCCACCGCCGTGCCTTAGGCGGTTACCGCTATGCCTCCCGTCGTCTTGATCGCAGCCCGCTCGTCCTCCGGATCTATGGATTTGGGTGTGTAACATCTACATACACACTCAATCCTATGCAGTCTCTGTAGACATTTGTCACTCTGTCTATAATCCCTAGTTCTTCTCCAGCGGCGATATGTCAGAATCCAAGGTGGCTATGCCCTCCATAGGCGCGTTCAAAGGTCCCGCGCCAATAGTGAAGATGGATGGTTCAAACTACGAGCTCTGGGCGATGCAGTTCATGAGTCTCATGAAGTCAAACGGTAAGAAGCACATTCTTACCGAGGATGAGCCAGCAGAGAAGACAGAGATTTATGCCTCGTGGGAGGCTGATGATTCGTATGCCAAGGTTTGGCTGTCAGGCACACTGTCGATGGAGATTGCCAATGATATTCTCCATCAGCCCACTGCCAAGGCAACGTGGGATATTCTGGCTGCAACATACTCACAATTGCAGAATGAAATCAAGATGTTACAGCTTCTGCATGATATATTCACGATGAAGCAGAACGACAGACCACTTCACTCCTTGTACATGTCCCTGAGAGGGATGTTGGAGAAGGTATACGGTACCATTCTACTCACAGCAACCCCTGAGCAGCAGAAGACGTTTCGGAATGCCACCATGGTGGGCGTTCTATTGCAGCCCTAGATCCTGAATACGAGGCTGCCCGCTCTCAGATTTTGGCAGATGCAGTTATTCCTCCAATGGAGGATGTTTACCGGAGGCTCAGTCGTATTTCAGTGTCTTCCAGCTCATCTAATCCACCCCCATCGGCGATGGCAGTTTCGCGTGGGAGAGGTGGTCAGTCTTCTGGTCGTGGACGTGGTCGTAGAGGTGGTAGGGGTTGTCGCTTTCGTTACCCCTGTTCGTACTGTCACCGCACAGGCCACTCGGAGGATACATGCTACTCTAAGCATGGGTTCCCAGCATCGGTGCGGGTAGTTGAACATGTTCTACCCCAGTCAGCATCCAATGCTGACAATCATTTTGAGGAGCTCGTGACACGTCTACGTGATATTATGCCACAATCTACTGCTGATTCTTCTGTTGGACCTTCTGATGTTGCTGCCTCTGCCTCTGCCAGTTTCTCGGATGTCGCTAGTACCTCAGGTAGTGCTACTGCATTTACTACTTGTCATGATATATCTGATTGGATTATAGATTCTGGTGCTACACATCACATCTGCCGAGATCGAGAGAGACTTGAGTCTTATAGGGACATTCCCCATGGCCGTTCAGTACAGATCGCAGATGGTACCCATTCCCCCCTTATTGGACAGGGGGAGGTCGTTCTATCTTCTTCCATGCATCTACGTAATGTGATGCATGCTACCGAGTTCTCTATGAACCTGTTGTCTATTAGTCATATTACGAAGGATTTGCACTGTCGTACTATATTTGACCCCTCTTCTCTTATTTTTCAGGACATACTAACGGGCAGGTTGATTGGCTGTGGCTCTGAGCAGAATGGTCTGTATCGCTTGGTCCGGAATTCTTATGCTGGTGTCTCTTCTTATTCCGTCGGACCAGTCTCCGTACATCTGGCATCTTCGCTTTGGTTATCTCTTGGTCCAGAAAATGCGATACCTTCTGCCTCAGATCTCTCTCAGTTCTTCCTTTCGCTGTGACGCGTGTCAGTTGCGAAAGCATCATAGGTCCAGCTTTCCTAGTCGTCAGAGTCGGAGCAGTAGCTCCCCGTTCGAGTTGTTGCATATTGATATTTGGGATCCGAGTCGTGTTCCCGATCATCAGAGACACAGGTTCTATCTAGTTGTAGTGGATGATTTCTCTCGTGTATCTTGGGTCTTTCTTTTAAAGAATAAATCTGAAGCAGATGTGATTAAAAATTTGATTAATGAAGTGCAGAATGTTTTTTCCTCTACTGTCAAATATGTTCGTACAGATAATGCTCTGGAATTCTGCACACGATCTCTCTCTCAGTTTCTCTCCTCAAAGGGCATTATTCATCAAACTACTTGTCCTTACACATCTCAGCAGAATGGCGTGGCAGAAAGAAAGCACCAACACCTTCTTGACATTACTTGGACTCTTCTTATTCAGAGTTGTGCTCCTATATCTTTCTGGGGGATGCTGTTCTGACAGCTTGTAGCCTAGTCAATCGTATGCCGTCTTCTGTCCTAGGTGAGAAAATTCCTATGCCTATCCTTTTTCCTGATAAGGAATTATTCTCACTTACTCCTCGTGTCTTCGGTACTGTTGCCTTTGTTCATCTCCTCACTCCAGGACTTGACAAACTCTCTCCTAGAGCTGTCAAGTGTGTCTTTGTTGGTTACTCTTGGACTCAGAAGGGCTATCGCTGTTATGACCCCATAAACAAGAAATACTTTGTCAGTGCTGATGTTACGTTCTTTGAGTATGTTATGTATTTCTCTCCTGCAGGTGACAGGTTGGTACCATCCACTACCAATGATGATGTCTATGTTCCTCCACCTCCTACGCCACCACCCGAGTCTACTCCTGCACCAGTTACTACGTCATCTTCACCACCACCACCTTCGCCACCACCACCTCCACAACCTCCTATTCCACCTTTACCAAAATTCTATACGCGTCGGTCAGGTCCTGCTCAGGCTACACGTCCGACATCCAGCACGCCTCAGGTATGTGTTGATGACATTACTACTGACGGGTCAGATATGGTACATGTGCAGGATTCTTTACTGCAGGAGGAGACTACACCATCCAGTTCAGTGGACGATGACCTAGATATTCCTATTGCTATTCGGAAGCAAAAGAGGACGTGTGCTTCTTATCCCTTTGCTTCTCAGGTGTCTTTTCATCGCCTCACAGGCGATTTCGAGAGATTTGCAGCAGCTTTGTCATCTGTGGAAATACCACGAACCTATCAGGAAGCTATGAAGATTGATGTCTGGCGATTGGCTATGGAAGATGAGATGGGGGCCTTACAGTCTCGTGGCACATGGAGCCTGGTTACTGCTCCTCCTGATGCATCCATTGTTAGCTGTAGATGGGTATTCACAGTTAAATACCATGCAGATGGCAGTCTAGATCGCTACAAGGCTCGGTTGGTCGCTCGAGGCTTCACACAGACCTATGGTGTGGACTATATGGATACATTTTCTCCGGTGGCTCGTCATTCTACCCTTCGTATACTCCTATCAGTTGCAGTGGTACGTGACTGGACTATATCGCAACTTGATGTCAAGAATGCATTCTTGTATGGAGATCTGCAGGAGGAAGTCTACATGCAGCAGCCACCAGGGTTTACTGCTGAGGGGGAGAAGCATAAGGTGTGTAGACTTCACAAGGCAATTTATGGCCTTAAACAGAGACCAAAGGCGTGGTTCCAGAAACTTTCTCATTTGATTGAATGACAGGGGTTCAAGAGATCGAATGCAGACCACTCACTGTTTATTCAGAAGTCCTCTACATGTACGGTTGTCATCATGGTCTATGTTGATGATATTTTGGTTACAGGAGATGATGTTCAGGGAATAGAGAGGGCAAAAGCGTTCCTAGGCCGTCAGTTCGTCACGAAGGACCTTGGAACCCTAAGATACTTTCTGGGGTTGGAATTTGCCAGGAAGGCACATGGTCTAGTGATGACCCAAAGGAAGTACATTACCGATTTCTTGACCGAAACAGGCATGGCTGGATGCAGACCATCGAGTATTCCCATGGATCCAAGCATGAAGCTGTATGATGATGACACTGCGGAAGTAGACAAGAGGATATATAGAGAAATGGTGGGTAAGCTCCTTTATATTCCCATAACTCGACTTGATATTGCCTTTGCAGTAAGCCGGGTGAGTCAATTTATGGAGCAGCTAAGACACGTTCATATGGACGCCATATATATGATACTGAGGTATCTAAAGTCTTCTCCAGGTTCAGGGTTGCTATTCCGAAAGGGCACAGATCTATCTATTTCAGCATGCGCAGATGCCGATTATGCAGGCTGCCTTAAGGATAGAAAGTCAACCTCAGGATTTGCCGTTTTTGTTGGGAGTTCTTTGGTCTCTTGGAAAAGCAAGAAGCAAACTGTTGTGGCAAGGTCCAGTGCAGAATCTGAATATAGGGCCATGGCGCTAGCAAGCACGGAAATGATGTGGGTTCGATCTGTGCTAGAGGATCTACACGTAGCGTACATGTACCTATGCAACTTCTGTGTGACAATCATGCATCATTGTTTATTGCCAACAATCCAGCATTCCATAAGAGAACAAAGCATATCGAAGTTGACTGCCACTGCACTAGAGACTTGATCCAGAGAGGCTTGATTTCTACATCTCATGTGAGCTCAGGGGATCAGACTGCTGATATACTCACCAAGTCGTTGCTCAGAGGACCCTTCCAGAGATGTTCTTCCAAGCTGAGCATGATCGACATCTATGCTCCACCTTGAGGGGGAGTGTAGAGAGTATTATTATTATTTGTGTTATGTACTGTTTAGTATTTTCGTATTGTTCTCTGGACTACTCTATACTTTACCCATTATGACTCTCCCTATATAAGAGAGGCCAGGGTTCTCTTGAATAATCAGTTGCTCATTTTCTCCCAACAATTTTCGTTCAGCCACCCCATTATGTTGGGAAGTATATATACAAGACGTCTGATGCACAATACCACAAGATCTAAGGAACTGGGAAAGCTGAGTACTACATAATTCAAGAGCATTATCTGAACGTATAAGCTTGACATTCGCTGAAAAAATATTCCTTATTTCATTAATACAAGATTGAATAACATGACCTGTATCAAACTTGTTTTTAAAACTTGTTTTTAAGAATAAAGACCTACGACAATCTTGAAAATTCATTGACAACAATAAGGTAAAACTCATGTCCCTGATGGTCTGAGACACGATTGGGACCCCAAATATCAAAATGAACCAGCTCAAATAAGCTATGACTACTTCGACCCTGACGACTCTGGAAAGTAGACCGATGATGCTTCCCAAGCTGGTAGGCCTCGCACTGGAAGGTAGAGCGAGGAGAAATCTGAGGAAGAACATGGCACAACTTTTGCAGAGGAAGATGGCCAAACCGAAGATGCCACACATAGGGTGAAACAGATTCTATAGAAAGAGAAGATGCACCAACATAAGGAGATTGTAGCAGTTTGTAAAGACCTCCTTGCTCACGGCCAGCTCCAATTACCCTGCCCGTATAATGTCCTGAAACACAAGAGCAGAAGGATCAAATATGACATGACAGTGTAAATCCTTGGTGATTTGACTAATTGATAATAAATTCATGGAAAATTCAGGAGCATAAAGAACATTCTGAAGCCATATTGAGGGAGTTGGCCGCACCTCCCCCTGTCCAGTAATGGGAGATTGTGTCCCATCTGCTATCACAACTGATCGACCTGACTGAATCGGACTGTAAGTATTAAACTATCCTCTATCACCGCAGAGATGATGAGAGGCTCCTGAATCCATGATCCATTCTGACAAATCTGCCCTGTAACAGTTAGTAAAGGCATATGCTATACCTGAAGTGGACGCTGATGCTGAGGCATCTACCTTGAGGAACCTGAAGGAGAGCTATTCGACCTAGGAGTAGGCATAATCTCCCTAAGTCTCGCCAAAAGATCGTTAAATCTCTGATCAGATGCAGTGAAGAACTGGCAACCTGCTGGATCTGCTCTGCCACATGTGCTGAAGCTGGGAACCCATGCTTGGAATAGCATGTTTCCTCAGAGTGACCTTACCTATGACAATAAGTACAAGGCGGACGAGGCGGCCGACTACCCCCGCCTCTACCACGGCCACCTCGATCACGAAACTGTGTAGGACCCCCCTACCATGGGATGCTGCCATGGCTGAGGATGTCTAAGACATCTGAGTACCACCAGAAGATATGGAGTGCCCGCTCAACCTGCGATATGCCTCCTCCATCGGAGGTATGGTGACATCAGCAAGAATCTGTACCCAAGCAGCATCATACTCAGGATCAAGTGCCGCTAGAAAAACTCCTGTCATCACTGAATCCCTCTATGCCTTGAGTTGCTCTGGTGTGGCGGTTAAGGGAATGTAACCGTGTAACTTCTCAAACATACCCCTTAGAGAAGTGTAAAGGGTATGAAGAGGACGACCATTCTGCTTCGAAGTGATGTCGTGTTGAAGTTGCAGAATCTTTGACTCATTCTTCACCGAAGAATAAGTAGCAGCAAGAATGTCCCACATAGCCTTTGTCGTGGGCTGACTCAATATATCAATGGCTATCTCCATGGATACCGTACCGGATAAGCCATACACGTGCTGCATAAGCGTTGTCTGCATCCCATGAGGCGTTAACCCCCGTCTTGTTGACAGGCTCCTCTTGTGTGAGGATGTGCTTCTTGCCATTACACTGCATTAGACTCATGAACTGCATGGCCCACAATTCATAGTTCGTTTTATCCATCTTCACAATGGGTGCTGGACTTTTGAATGCACCAGGGATGGAATATCTGCCTTGTTGTCTGACATGATGACAACAATCTCTGAGGACTGGGGTTGCAATCTGGATGAATAATGTCTACACGGACATGTAGGAAGACGGTGTAGACTCATACGACAACCTCTTCCATCCACAAGAGGCTTCTGTAGGTGCCTAGGATGGCGTTAGAAGATCAAAACACAAAACCCTAGAACCCAAATCAGGACTCTGATGCATGATCAACACGGAAAAGAGCAAAAAGGCAATAGCCGACGACAATGGCTTCGGCTGGAGCCCAGCCGACGGCTGGAACCGCTGCTGGAGGGCGGCGGAAGCAGTGACTGGCAGCTGCGAGCGGCAGCGGCGGGTTGTTGCCGCCGCCGCTGCTGCCTGTGGCTTCGAGCTGTGCGTCCGACGGCGGCGGCCACCACACAAGGAGAGGGGTTAGGGTTTTGGTATGGTAGGGAACTAGGGCACATGCTTCGGTCTAGGATCGTCGCTCTGATACCATGTGGAAGGGTTGGAATGAAAAGATGTTATTCCTCTTAGCCCTAGAGCTCTCTTATATAGGAGAAAAGCTCTGAGGGAAAATTACATAAGATAGATTGAAGAAATAAGAAAACATAAATAAAGACACAAAGATATGAATATCTCAACATTCTCTGACAATGAGACTCTTTTCAGGCTCCATTCTTCAACGATCGTGGACTTCGACGATGATGTTTCCACAACTTTCTGTAGTTTGACCCTTCAGAGAGACGGAAAAGCTACATGCCAGAGTTCTCCACGTGGAGACTCATTCTAGTTTTTGTAACTTTGATAAACATAATTGAGATCATATGTTCTCCAACGAGGAGAATCAATTCAATTCACACTTCATCCCTTCAGTTCCTCCTCACTAGCACTACATGAGAAACAACGTCCTCCAAAGTTGCAAAAATCGGAAGTGAGTACTCGGTCGGTTGGGCCACTGATTAAAGATTAATCAATAGTCGAGCGACTAATCAGATTTAGTTGGGCTTTAATCGACTTTAAATTTTATATTATTTTAAACATATAAAATATTTATATATATATATATATAAATTCTTATATATATACATAGATTTGTACATTTTTTATATTATCATAAAGAAAGAAAAGAAGTAATTGAATTTAAATAAAACTAAGCATATTAGAAAAAGTTTGCTTTAAAAAAAGGGAAAAAAGTAAAATGGTATCTCTTAGCAAAAATCGATTAACTAGTCGGCCTAGTCAGAATTAGTCACTACTCGGTCGACCACCCCACCGACTAGACTAGTCAGCCCTAGTAGTCGTGCCATTCGGGGGACTTTCACAATCGTGACGTCCTCAACATACGACCAATAAAATATGCGTTGAGTTGATATTGTATGTTGTGCCTTGTATTATGTAAGTGAGGGATTTCTTTCTATTTGTCCAAGCCGAGCACTGCATGCTCCAGCTTGAGGGGAAGTGTAAGAGCAATGTTCAGGAAGGTGCTATGCGGTATTCAGTCGTAGGGGTCACTGCATAGAGAGTATGCAGTATGCGGGGAGTATGCGGATTGGTATTTTTTATTATAAAAAATATAAATAAAATTTAATATTATGTTAATATCATCAGTCGTGAGAGTATGCGGGGAGTATGCGGTTTTATGCGGGAGAGTATGTGGTTTTATGCGGGGAATATGGGGTTTTATGCGGTTTTATGTTATGATGAGGCTAGGTTTATTTGGGTTTAGGTCCAGTAAAAAAATTCTATTAGAAAAACGGCCGAGTAAGCGGCCGCATAGGGGGTATACTCGGTTGAGTATGCGGGTCAACCCGCGTACAAGGCCGTTTCATCATACTCGAAGCGTCAATGCTACTGACTATGAGTATGCAGCCTAATATGCAATTTACTCAGCCGTTTTCTTGAACACTATGTAAGAGTATGCACCATATGTAAAGATGGGTAATCCACAGGTTTAGTCCCACATCTACTGTGAGTGAGACTTGATCTTACTGGTGAGGCTATATAATCTCCACACCATCTGTAACATATGATATGAGAGAGACATAGCAATATAGAATACATGGCCCTCGAGAGACCTTCTCCCGTGAGTTCATCCCACTCCTCACAGAGTAGGGTTCTGCGTAAAATCTTGGTGTGTTTCAATGATTATATTTCTTTATCTCTGATTACACTTACGTACAATCATTTTCTACATTGCACTAATACTTTATTTGAGTCGTATTTTGATATTTGGGGTCCTAGTTGTGTTTTTAATCACCAGGGATATATGTTCTATTTAGTCATCATTGATGATTTTTCTAGACTTTCTTGCGTATTTTTGATGAAAAATAAGTTGAGGCTAATTTAGGTATGCAAACTTTTATAAATGAAATAAAAAAATCTATTTTCTGCTATTGTTAAGTGTGTTCGTTGTAACAAGCAATGATAACAACAAGTCTTTTTCCCACATTAAGTATGGTCGTCTGCACACATTCTTTGCCTCCATTCATATATATCTTATGTCACTCTCATACTTAGATCTAAATAATTGAGATCCCTTCAGATGGTTATTTATGGTTATTTTGTTGTAACAATGCTTTGGAATTTGGTACCATCAGTTATTTCAATTTTTTAAGTCTCCTGGTATCCTCCATTAGACATCATGTGCTTACACTTCCTAGTAGAATAGTCTTGGCGAACAAAAACACCATTATCTTATAGGTGTTACCATGGCTCTCATCATGATACAGAGTCACGCTCCTCACGCCTATCGGGGAAATGCAATTTTCACTACTTGCTATCTCATTAACCGTATGTTGTCTTCCTTATTAGAAGAAAAATGTTCCTTATTCGATTTTGTCTCTTAAAATAGACCTGTTGTCTCTAACTCCTCGTGTTTTTAGTTGTGTGATGTTTGTCCATTAACTGACTCCTAACCATGGCAAGCTCTCTCCTAGAGCCATCAAATGCTTCTTTGTTGGCTATTATCGGACCCAAAAAGGTTACAAATGCTTTAATCCTATCAACATTATTGAGTTTGTCATGTATTTTTCTCATACAGGTGATAGGATGACACCTTCTGAGTCTGATGAGGAGATTTACATTCCACCTCTACCTCTGCCTCATGCTCCTACTGCGTCCCATGTAGTACATACTTTGCCTCGTGTGTATGTTTGCATGCCTATTACTACAACTCGACTCCTTGGTCCTGTTCCTTTCTTAACATCCAACATATTTCAGGTAATTTCTGAACACTTGGTTCCCATTGATGGGATTGTTGATGTTTTTGTGCAACATGAAAGACGTGAGTGCATGTACTTTGGAGATTGTCATACATGAGGTTGATCCTTTGGAGGATCTGGACCAACCCACTGCACTTCGTAAGAGGAGCCATACATGAGCTATGTACCCTCTATTTGGTTATTTGACCGGGATATCTATCAGAGGGCTTCAAGGAGTTTGTATTGGTATCTTTAACTGTTCCAATCCCCCACACACATTAGGAGGCTATGTAGGAAAGTTAGTGGTATCTTGCCGTGGAGGAAAAAATGGTTGCACTTTAGTCACGAGGCACATATAGCTTGGTTACTACCCAGCATGGCGCTTGTGGTTGGCTGCAAGTGAGTCTTTATAGTGAAGTATAGAGCAGATGGAAGTGCTGACTACAAGGACAAACTTGTGGCACATGGGTTCACTAAGACATATGGTGCATGGACTATTAGGACACTTTCTCATCTATGCTGTGCCACTCCACTTTACGGATCCTCCTTTTTGTTGCAGTAGTGAGAGATTGGACGTTTTCCCAACTTGATGTCAAGAATATCTCTCTATATGGAGACATGTAATCTGAAGTTCATATGCAGCAACTACCTGGATTCGCTGCTGAACATGAGTATCAGATGACCTCAGACTTCTACATAGACTACTTCCATCGCACCAATGCCTGTCTTTCTTGCTATGTATTTGTTAGGACCGGCTCTTCGGCTCGCTTAACTCACTTATTTACGCACCTTCCCTTCGGCATCTTGCCTCTAGGACTACATAAGGCTATTTATGGTCATATGTAGATCTCCAGAGTATGGTTCCAGAAGCTCTCGGACCTGATAAAGCAACATGGCTTCAAAATTGAATACTCGCTTCTTTTACAGAAGACATCATGAGGTATTGTCGTTATTCTGATCTATATTGACGGTATTATTATTACATGAGATGATTTATTGTCGTTATTCTGATCTATTGACGGTATTATTATTACATGAGATGATTTACATGGAATCTATAAGGCGAAGGCGTTCATTGGACAACAATTTGTCACAAAGGACCTTGAAGAACTACGATACTTTCTTAAGCTTGAATTTGTTAGGAGTCAGATAGGACTAGTGATTCTAGAGACTAGGATGCAAGATTGCAGATTTGCCAGTACTCTTATGGATCCCATAGTGAAGCTCTATTATGATGATATAAATAAGGTGGAAAAGATGATATATAGGGAGTTAGTTGGGAAGCTTCTACATGCGAGTATCACCAGACCAAACATCTCCTTTGTCGTGAGCAAAGTTAGCCAATTCATGAAGTAGCCACGTCAACACATAATTGCTGCTACCATGATCATAAGGTATATGAAATCTTCGTCAGGTACATGGTTACTCTTCAAAACTAGACATGTGCTTAGATCATAGCCAGTGCATATGCTGATTAGGATGCCTTAAAGATATAAGTTCAATGTTTGGATTTACAATGTTTATTGGAAGCTCACGGTCATGAAAATCAAGAAATGAACTTTTGTTCCTAGGTCAAGTGTAGAATTGGAATAGAGAGCCTTGCCACAAGGTAGCTATGAGATGATGAGGGTCAGATCTGTCTTGAATGACCTAGCTTTGACACACCTCTTCCGATGCAACTGCCATGGGACAATCATGTTGCATTGTCCATATAGCCAGGAGACCATTCCGGAGTGTTCTTCCAAGCGCGAGCATGATAGATATCTCTGCTCCAGCTTGGGCCTTGGGTGGAATGTTTTAGGAAATAGTATTTATGTTATTTTTATTTCCTTTTTTTGTAGTTTTCCTTTTGATTATTTCCGAATGAGGGTTTCTGATCTATATAAAGGAGTCTTATGATCTTAGAATAACCAAGTCATTCATTTTCTTTTTGCCCTGTAGATTATACAGTGTGCCTTATGATAGGAAATCCACCACTAATTCCTTTAACTACTTCATAGATTTTTTTGTTACCTGGAGAAGCAAGAAATAAGTGGTGATATCTCGCTCGAGTTTAGACAACGAATACATGGAAATCAACCTCACAGCATCTGAGATGCAATAGATACATGCAGTGCTGATTAATCTTCATACTCCACTGGATAGAGTGATGGAATTAAGATGTAACAATACGACTGCTATGCACATAGAAAACAACCACTTGTTTCATCATTCCATGAGCGCACTAGACATGTAGAGGTTGATTGACACTGCATTAAACATGTCATCCATAGAGGTCTTCTTCATACCACTAGGTTACTATTGCAGATTAGATAACCGATGTATTCACGAAGACACTTCCAAGAGTTTCTTTTGAGCAATGCTGTAACAAGTTGAGCATGTTAGACATCTTCTTCAGGTGGCGTCTTAAAATATGTCTGTTGGGCTATCAAATGTATAAGTAAACAATTATTTAAAAGTTCGAAGATATGGGAAGTTTGATAATGAGCCTTATATATAATCCAGGTGGACGAGAGAAACGTTGGAAGAAGCTCTATAATGTAGTTTTCACCTAATTGGATCTTATCTGGTTAGGACATTGGACTACTTGGATCTTATCCGGTTAAGATCATGGAAGGCCGTGTCGTTATCGATATCGTTTCGATATCGTATCGATATGATATATCGACGATATATCGCCGAAATATTGCCCATATCGACGAGCCTTTGTGAAGAAAATGCCCGGAAATCGGGATATATCGCCATATCGGTGCCCATATCGGTCCTATGTCGATATCGGTACATCGCCGATATATCGCGATATTTCCTTCCATGGTTAAGATATTGGGCATATTCGCTTGAAGGCAAGGAGTCAGTGTAGCCATCTCTAGCACAGATTTGTTTGGAAGCAAATATCACTTAACATGCACACGAGATCAAATTTGATTTTTGTTGGCTTCCGTTTTGAAACTGGGCTTCATTAGTAGGCATTATTTGATTTCATGAGAGGATTTTCTATGATGTAATCTGTCTCCTAAGTAAGCACCATTAGCCATCAAATGATGCATTTTTCTTTTCTTAACGTTGTGACGACATTTTGGGATTTGATCTGTTTTTCTATCAGGCCGACCAGTGAATTTCCACATCCTTTGTCCCGTGTCAAGCAACCATCCGGATATAGAGTAAGTTTCTGTCCCCTGAAACTGGAGTGAATTGTATCTATACTCCTTATCTCTACTCTTTTGTAAAAATGTTCTGTACCTAAAGCGAATTTAGATTTTCAAAGATGGAAATGGAAGTAATAGAAATACTGATTTCTCTGCTAGCGAAACGGTGGAAAGTAAAATCTGATTTTATTCTTGCAGAGTATTTGCAGAAAAAATCATTCCACATTCTCATTAAATCTATTTATTTTACTTTGGGAAAGGCATTTTTTTAATGTGGGGGATGGGGATTAAGGACATGGATGTAGGAAGCTATTTTTAAAGTGAACGATAATTGGGTGAATTGCTTTTATTTTCATTGCTTTTTAAAAGCGCAGACATTCCCACGCCTTGAAGACAAGGGGATTAATGTATGAGTCTGCCGTGTTATATGGGGAAGGTCTTCCGTTGTCAAGTACAACTATGTTTGGCAGGTGTTTGTAATGAATATAATACTTTTTCATGGATATGGAAAGAAAATAAAAAACCATAGATACTAAAAAAAACTAGGATTGTATGTATAGAAGAAATCACATAAAATCAAAACAAAGAAGTAACTAAACAATTTCTTAGAATCACCTCCTAAAATGCATGCGCATACGGCCACACACACATGACCTGGAATTAGTAGATGTTGTATTTGCTTTGAGAATTCGGAGGCATTATTTATATAAGAGACTTGTCAAATTTTTACGGACCATCAAAGCTACATACAGACACATGCCCTCTATCATGCTTAGCTTGGATATGCAACAATAAAAAAGTTAGCATTGAACATGTTTTTGTATGACACATTAACAATATGATCTTTGAACGAAGCATGGAAGTGCGAATTGTTGAGAGCAGTGAATTGTTGAGTTGATTGGGAAGTTGGATCTTGACAATCTCCGTCTATTTTGTAGTCTGTTGTATGCAAGTTCTAATTGTTGAGATTAGTGAATGGTTGAGTTGATTGGGAAGCTGGATCTGGATAACATCCTTCTATTTTGTGGTCTGTTGTCATGTGTTTAGTCGCACATTACCTATTGAGAGAGTTTGGTACAAGAATGGCTTATATACAAGGTCATGTACTGCATGTTTTATAGAGAAGAAATAGAGAAGTCGCACAAGAAAATTAGGCCGCTTTACCTGTGGAGTTGATTGATCCTCTAGGACACCTCGACCCATGAAATGCATGTTGTTTCTATTCATGATGTCATTCATATTTTATTTTCACACATTTCAACATGGTATTTTGAAATGTTGATACCGAGCTTCATTCATCTATGTAGGTTCCTAGTTCTCTTGGAGGTATTTGCATTTATAATGTTTTTTTAAAAATCGTGATGTAAACACAAGGCACCATGGGTGCTTCATTCGGGAGCGCTTGTCTCGTTGAAAAATAATGATGTAAACACAAGACACTAGGGATGCTTTGTTCGTGTTGGAAGTTGATTTACACTAGGGATGCTTCGTTCGGGAGTGCTTGTCTCAAGCGAAACTAGGGCGATAGTCGGGGCAACGCACGAGAGAGCGCTCGACACGGAAGTCGAGAGGGCTTAAGGAACTGCTCTCGAGGTTCCGTGCACGGAGGTGGAGGAAAGGTATAGGCTGAGCGTCGGGCCTGCGCTCGACGCGATGGTTAGGGCTCATGTTGGGGAGTCGCTTGGGGGAAGGGCTGGGGCAGAGGTCAGGGCTGATCATGGGCCACCACTCGTGATTGCATCATAATTTGGAGTGTAAATGGAGCATACTTCAAGTTTGACAACATATGGTTTTAGGAAACTAGCTTCAAGTAATTGGTGGGAGAGCACTAGAGGGGGATGCCCATTGGGTAATCAACGATAAGGATGCTAGTGGCAATGTTGAAGTCCTTCCATTCTTGGTGGAATTTAGATATAACTTGGGGTTGATTTGTTGTCTAGGAGGTGTTACAAATTGCAAAGCCCTTTTTAGGGTCGAGAACAAGCGTAATCTCTCTAGGGAGGAAAATGATGTAATAGCTAGTGATTGTGGGGTCTTACAGGAAGAGGCTGCCAAATGGAATCTTGATTGGGCGCATGATGTCAACAGTCGAGGTTAATATGGATCAAGGAAGCCGATAGGAATATGGGATTTTTTTTATCTTTGTGTAGGTGCTAGGAGGAGATGAAATTAAATCCGTTCGACTCGGGAGGTGGAGGGAAGGAGATTGATGCTGATCTTGCTTCAGACTTCATTTAGTTCATGAGTGTTGATGGCGGGGTGTGAAGATGAATGGAATGTAGTGCTCATAGGCTACAAAATTATGAGCTTGTTCCCCTGTTTCACTGCTTGGTTCCAACGTTAAAGAAAGCCATGAACCATCTATACTCATTTGCGCCTAGAAATCATATATCCTCAATTGCACTCAGAAATCATATATCCTCAATTTAGTCCTGAAACTCAACGAAGCGACTATGATTGTTTAGTTCTCCACGCTTTAGCTCAGTATCTGACATGGATGATGCACAAAAATCTATTTCTTCTTCAATTCAGATTAGAATCTAAAATACCTCTAACTAGATCCCATAAGCTCGTCGAGGTTGTGGGAAGGCATTTGCCGCGATCATTGCTTGGCCATCCCTCGACTATCTTATTAAGGCCGATGTAGTACGTTGCTTTGATCAAATGAATTAAGAGAAATTGCTAGAATTGCTTTGTGGATGTAAAATGTTGAGCATGAGAGAACACATGGGAAGAGGTCATGGCAGCTCTCAAGACCTTAAAATAAGAGGGTTAATGCTTCACTGTCTTTTTTATGGGGTGTTTGGAACCTGCTCATAAAGGATGTGTGATATAGTAGAGGATTTTGGTGGAAGAAATTTGGGGAAAATAGGAGGAGAGGAAAAGAACGCACATATTGTGCGAGGTTTTGGAAGAAAATTACAGAGATTACATGGAGGGAGAAGAGGAAAAGGAGAAGGATGGGAGATGAAGTCCAATTTTAATATCACTTCAACTGCTCGAGAAGATGGATTGCCATCCCCTTTATATAGGAGGGGTGGGGGTTACAAAATTAGGAAAGGAAATAAAATAAAATCCCAACATACTCTAATTGGACTCTAAATATCTCTACCTGAATAACTAATTAATTGGAGATACATGTGATCGCGTTATTTAAAAAAGGATAAATTGTGACGGACTTAATTGGATGTAAATAAAATTAGTCATAACTATAATGATCGACTCTAATTAAATGGACGGAAAATTCTAATGCCCTAATTAGACAAAATTGAATGGATGAAAGACCTAATTTTGCCCTAATTCTTCATTGTGTGTTGCATCAGCTCTCTCCTGCTTCAAAAAATTCATCTCCTTGAAAATTTTCTTCCCCTTCGCTTAAGTAGATCCTTCTCTTAGGGTCCACCTAATACTAATGGAAAACTATACCCAATGCAGGAGTGAGTGCACAAGAGTTGATCTTCTTGAGTGGTCATCAATATCAGTGGGGTTCGAATAAATCGACTGAACCAAGGATTTTACCAAGCGCATTCATTGAAAGAATATTGATATGAACTAGTTTATATTCCTAGAAATGATAATCCACTATGATTCCAATAACAAATTCAATTAAGACTCTTGATAAAAGAGAATATTACAAGCAAGTAAGAAATCCATGAACCATATCGAAAGTCCCAAAAGAGAGTAATGAAAAGGATCAAATCAAGAATCTGAAAATTACTTAATAATTTACTCTCGCAGGTTCCATTGAAAACCCCTAATGGTCCATTTCTCTAATTGAACTCTAAAATAAAATGTTTTTGGGTGGGGTGGTCCTTGCATACCCTCCAAATCTGCCTCCTACTTTTATGGGATAAAATCCAATCAAAATGGATAAGGAAACCCGTGTCAGGGTTTCTTTTCTTCTCATACGATGACAACAACAAGAGTACTTAAGAATCGGGCGATGCTTGTGTTGGGGTTTTAGGCTTCTGACCACATGTCCCACCAACTGTGGCGGTGATAGAGACCGCTCTTGCTACTCACAAAAGGAGGGAGAATTCGATGGGGTTGGTGGCAACATTGTATGCAGTGAGGTCAGTTACTAGGGTCTTCATGGAATCGACGATCTCTAGAGTCATTGGGGTTGTTGCTTATTTCGGTGGTGGATGTTTTGTGGGTCGGGTGACGACAGTAGCACGAAGGGATGAAGGTGGTGGGAGGTGCTAGCACAGGGGGTGTCAACAACAGTGGTTGTGCATGTTTCGACATCGATGGTGGTGGTGTGGAGGTGATAGGAGAAGGTGGTGGTGCTAGGTTTGGCTGCGAGAATGATGGTGTGGCCGCATGGGGAGGTGGTGGTTGTGGACCTGTGGTGGAGGGCTGGAGAAGGATGGTAGTGGTGGGGTTGTGGGGAGAGGGTTGTGCGTTGAGGCGGAGTGAGCGGGGGTAGGAATGGTGGGGATGGTGGCTGTGTCGGGTTGGCTGGACTAGTGAAGGCAAGGGCTACATGGATATTGGGGTTAGCAATGGAGGCTTGGTTGGATGTTGCATCAGAAAAGGTGATGGAGGTTCGAGAACCTTATGTAAAGCGGCTTCATGGACGTTTTCTCCAATTTTTGTTTTAAGTATTCAACAATCCTTGGATCCTGAAGCAACTTCGACAGGTTTTGTAGACCTTAATACATGTAGAGCAACATGGACAACACTTCTTCGTCCTCTGCATGTGTTGGATGGCACTTTGAACGAAATGTTTTCGATCAATAAAACCTTGATACTTTGGCGGATCATCATATTGTGAGAACAATTTGTATGTCATGCTCTGATACGAATTGATGAAGAAGAGGATTACATGGAAGAAATTTGGGTAAAAAGGGAGTGGAGAGGAAAAGAATGCACCGGTTGCATGGGGTTTTGGAAGAGAATTGCTGAGATTGCATGAAGGGAGAAAAGGAAAAGGAATAGGATGGGAGATAAACTCCAATTTTAATATCACTTCAACTGCTCAAAATGATGGACTACCATGCCCGTTATATAGGAGGGACGAGGTTACAAAATTAGGAAAGGAAATAAAATAAAAGCGTAAGAAACTCTAATTGGTCTCTAAGTATCTCTAACCGAATAACTAATTAATTAGTGATCACAAGTGATCTCATTATTTAAAAAGAGAAATTGCAATAAACTTAATTGGATGCAAATAAAATTAATCATAGCCCAATTATTGACTTTGATTAAATGCACTTTCTAATTCGATCAACTTAGTGGTTGCCAAGTTGTAAAAGCTGTTGTGTAAGGTGGTTGGGGAGGTCCTCTCATCAATACAAAATACCTTTATTAGGGGAAATTCCATTGTGGATAGCTTTAGCGGAACTTTGAAACAATTGGTTCATAGGAGAAAAGGCTATCACAATGTTTCTTGTGGAATGTCGACTTCGACAAAGTTTATGAGAAATTAAGATTGTCCTCTATTGAAGGAAAATGAATGACCTGTTTATTCATGAGACCCGAGGGCTTTCTTATATAGGAGAAAAGCTCTGGGTAAATTGCATGAGAGGTACATAAAGAAAATAAAATAATAAATAACACCAAAGAAGTACAACTATCTCAACACCCCCTCAAGATGGAGCATATATGTCTATCATGCTCAGCTTGGAACATCTTTGGAAAGGATCTCTAGTAAGAGCTTTGGTGAATATATCAGCAGTTTTATCTCCAGTAGAAACATGAGAGGTGGATATGATACCCTTCTGGATCATATCTCTGGTATACTGACAATCCACCTCTATATGTCTTGTACTTTCATGGAATGCAGGATTATTTGTAACAAAAAGTGCCGCCTGATTGTCTCGTAGAAGCTGCATAGGAAGAGGTACATCAACTGCAAGATCAGTCAAAACCAACCTTACCCACATCATCTCTATGCTTCCCTGAGCCATGGCCCTGTTTTTGGACTCTGCACTAGATCTAGCAACCACTGTTTGCTTCTTACTTTCCATAACACGAGTAAGCTGCCAACAAAAATAGTGAAACCAGAAGTAGACTTCCCGTTCGTAGGGCATCCTGCACAATCTGCGTCTGTACACGTTGTTAGTGCCTCTGCTGAATATTAGACCAGTACCTGGTGAAGACTTCAAATATCTCAAAATCATATAGACAACATCCATATGAACTTTCCTAGGTTGCTCTATGAACTGGCTCACCTTTCTCACAATAAAGGATATATCTGGCCTGGTGATGGTAACATATAGGAGCTTCCCATCTAGCTCCCGGTATCTTCTCTTATCTATCTCTTCAGTGTCATCATCATATAATCTCATACTTGGATCCATAGGAGTAGTAGCAGGCTTGCACCCTGTCATACCTGTCTCTAGTAGAAGATCAATAACAAACTTCCTCTAGGTCATCACAAGACCACACTGGTTCCTGGCGAAATCTAATCCAAGGAAGTATCGAAGATTGCCATGGTCCTTCGTCACAAACTGCTGACCTAGGAACTCCTTGGCCACATGAATGCCCTGCTCATCATCACCCGTGGTAATAATATCATTAACATATACGAGAATAGCAACACTACCTCTTTGTGTCCTTTGAATAAAAAGCGAGTCATCCGCAGTCGACGTGGCAAACCCCCTGATGCTCTATCAACTCTGAAAGCTTCTGGTATCAAGCTCTCAGACTCTGCTTCAGGCCATAAAGTGCCTTGTGGAGCCTACACACCTTCTGAGACTCCCCCTCAGCAGCAAACCCTAGTGGTTGCTGCATATAAATCTCCTCGTATAGATCTCCATAAAGAAACACATTCTTCACATCAAGTTGGTAAAGAGGCCAGTCCCGTGAAACAACAACAGATAGAAGAATGCGTAATGTTGAGTGTTTGGCTACTTGAGAGAAGGTATCCTGGTAATCCACCCCATAAGTCTGGTCGAATCCACGTGCTACATGTCTTGCCTTGTAGCGATCCACACCGCCAGTTGCCCGCTGCTTCACCGTAAAGATCCATTTTACCCCACAACAGATGCACCTGGAGGGGTAGAAACAACACTCCAGGTACCGCGAGACTACAAACCGACCATCTCCTCCTCCATGGCAAGTCTCCAACTGCTATCCTGTGTGTCCTCCTGTTATGTTCGTGGGATAGTAATAGCTGAGAGGCCCCTAACAAACCTTATGTACTCCTCTGAAAGATGGTCCAAGGAAACATGCGCAGCTAGAGGATACGTTGCATAGTTGCGACGTGGCTTCCTCAAGGAAATAGGTACATCGAGGTCATCAGCCTCTCTGTTCTCTGGTATCAGTTCCTCCTGTGTAGTATCCTGTGGATCAAGCATAGCACCAGTGCCATCAATAGAAACAATGTGTTCACTACATACCTGGGGCATGCTGGATGATGGGGAAGACGCATGATCAGAGGGATGAGTAGAGGACCTGCGAATGTAAAATCGATGTGGGAACTGAGTCAAGGTAGACGGAGGTGGAGGTGGTGGAGGAGGTGGAGGTGACCGAGACTCAACACGAGGAGTTCTTGGTGAAGATAACGGAGGTGGTGGAACAAAGATATCCTCACCAGAGTCAGCATTAGACAACTTGTCACCTGTAGGAGAAAAATACATTATAGACTCAATGTGACATGAACACTCACATAGTATTTTCTCCCAATAGGATCAAAACATCTATACCCTTTTTGGGTACGAGAATAACCAACGAACACGCATTTGGCAGCTCTAGGAGAGATCTTTTTAGGATCAGGAGTAAAATTGTAGACAAAAGCAACGGATCCAAAAACTCTAGGGGTAAGGGAGAATAAGTCCTTCTCGGGAAACACAATTAAGAAATGAACTTTTTCTCCAAGGATAGTAGATGGCATGCGGTTCACCATGTAATATACTGTAAGAACCACATCACCCCAGAATAAAAGAGTCCTCGTGATATGGATGGCAGTGTTTGCATTCAGTAACACCATTCTGCTGCCAAGTGTAAGCACACGAAGTCTGATGAACACCAATAGATCTGAGAAAGTTAGACATTTGTAAAGTAGAAAACTCCAAGGCATTGTCGGCGTGAATAAATTTCACATTAGCAGAAAAAATATTCTTAATCTCAATAAGAAAAGATTTAATAATAGGACCAGCTTCAGACTTATTCTTTATCAGGAAGACCCAAGATATTCTAGAGAAATCATCCACAACAAACATATAGAACCGATGTCCCTGATGATCATGAATATGACTATGACACTAGATATCAAAGTGAACCAACTCAAATAACTGACTACGGTGACGACTTTGATGACTCGGAAAAGAGGAACGATGGTGCTTCCCAAGCTGACATGCCTCACACTCCAAGGTAGTACGAGTAGAGATCTGTGGGAGGACATGGCACAGCTTCTGCAGAGGAAGGTGTCCAAAGCGAAGATGCCACATGAAAGGAGAAACATGTCCAGAAGGGATAGTAGCAGCACCAGCACACAGAGGCTGGACAAGTATGTAAAGTCCTCTCTGCTCACGACCACATCCAATCACCTTGTCCGTGAGAATGTCCTAAAACACAAGAGAAGAACGATCAAATGTGGCACGACAATGTAAATCTTTTGTAATATGGCTAATAATGCTGGAGCATGTAAGACATTCTGTAGACGCATCGAGGGAGCTAGAACAATCTCCCATTGTCCAACAATGGGTAGATGAACCCCATTGACCATCACAATTGATTTACCAAGAGGGATAGATCTGTAAGAAGTAAACTGTGCTTGATCACCACACATATGATGAGATGCTCCAGAGTCCATGATCCAATCAGACAAATCTGAACTGCTACTACTGGTAAGGGCATAAGAAATACCTGACGAGCTCTAAGAGGCTCTAGCAGCATGTGCGACGTCTGAAGACCCTGCAGTCGAAGTAATAGGAGTAGTCATCATTTCCCTCAGTCTGAAACAATATCATCAAAACATGCATCATGAGCCCGAGCAGGAGTAGGCTCGGTCTGCTCAGCGACTCGGGCAGACGCAGGATACCAATGCTTCTGATAGCATGTCTCCTTAGAATGACCAGGACGGTGGCAATGTGAACATGGACCTCGCTGATGTCCTCCTCCTCGACCACGTGGTCCTCGACCGCGAAACTGTGAAGTAACCCCTCTGCCACGAGAGGCTGCCATAGCAGAGGGAGTCTGAACCACAATAGTAGATGAAGTAGTAGTTCTGCTCAACCTCGTGTAGTCCTCCATTGGAGGTATCGTCTCTCCAGTAAAGTAGTTGAGTACGTGTTGCATCGTACTCAGAGTCAAGAGATGACGGAAAGACTCCTGTCATAGTGGCATTCCGATATGCCTGCTGCTGCTCGGTGCTGGTAGTAATAGGCATGAAGCTATACAGACACTCAAACATACCTCTAAGATGCGGGAAGTGTGCATGAAGAGGTCGACCATTCTGCTTGGTCGAAAAAATATCAAACTGCAACTATAGAATTTTGCTCTGCCCATACGTGTCTGCTAAGATGTCCCACATAGCTTTTACTATGGGTTGGTTGACAATATCATTGGCAATCTCCGTGGTGAGCGCCCCGGAGATCCAAATGCGAGTATATGTACCATCTTGCTTCCAAGAAGCATTAACCCAGTCTTGTCCTCCGGCTTTGGATCCGTCATAATGTCCTCCTTGTTATGGCACTGCATCAGGGTGCGAAACTGTATGGACCACAACTCGTAGTTGGTCCCATCCATCTTTACGATGGGAATCGGGCCCTTGAAGGCACCAAAAGATGAAAAACATCACCCTTGTTTTTCTGACATGGTAATAAGAACGCCGATATCTAGAACAAAATTGAGAAGTAGACTGCTCTTAATGAGTCTACACAATCATATAGAGGATTGGTTGTATGCGTAGACTCATACAACCATCCTCATCTCTTGTTGTTGTAGGCTAGAGTTGGAAGTCGTGATTTATATGGTGAAAATCACGAACAACCGAGCAAAATCTGACTGCAGGTTGCAGGTGCGCAAGGGTACATGTGCGCAATACGCATGGGCGCGATGCGCGTGGGCACATGTGCGTGATGGTTGCCACCGAAGGGGGGGTATGGGCGACGTGCGGGAGGGGTGCCGCACGGGGGGATTGCCGCTGAAGGAGGGTTGGGCGACAAGTGGGCTGACGACGCGACGACTGGGGGGGGTGTGTAGGGTTAGATTGGTGGGGTACGGGAACCCTGGTCTAGGACTGTTGCTCCGATACCATGTTGGAGGAAAATAAATGACTTGTTTATTCATGAGACCCCATGGCTTTTTTATATAGGAGAAAAGCCATGGGTAAATTGCATGAGAGTTACATAAAGAAAATAAATACGAAATAACACCAAAGAAGTACAACTATCTCAACATCTTCTATTTGATTGGCTCTCAAGAGATGACTCTCGTAAAGGTGGTTGATGTGGATGACGGTCTCTTATTCTAGTCATTGGGGGATTAAGGGGGTGGGGTAGGTCCAATCATGGTGCAATGTCAGGTTGGGATACCTGTGGCATCACTACTGTTTGTGATTGCTATTAATGCACTGGCATTGGGGCTAACGAGTGTTTGTGCTTCATGTGTATGGAGGTTTCATGGGAGAGTCTGAAGGTAACCAGATTTACACTGTCTTCTTCATTTGTGGGAGGGGGGTGGGGGGGATCTCTCACTATGAAGGCCTTTTGGATGATCTTGGTGAGGCATCTAGGCTATGGGCCAACCACTAAAAGTCACCTTTTATTGTTTTCATATGGATGATCATGCGACATCGAGTTGTTTGGTGGTGTTATCCACCTCATGTGCTAAGCTCCCATTACTTACAAAGGATCATGATTGGTTAGTTCATGCAATAGATGGTCTGGGGTCTTGTTTTAGATGATGCAGTGAAGATTATCAAGCGATTGCTGAAGATACTCGCTAAAGTTGAGAGGTTGGTGCTCTTGAGATTGGTGTTGTTTGCTATACCTGCTTATTTTCTTTTGACATTCTTATTATCTGATGGTATTGCTAAGACGATGGATGCACTATGTAAATGGTTCTTGTTAGTGGAGGATGGGGGCAACTCATGTAGAGGCATGAAATTGGGTGTGTGGAAGTTTGTAGGCCAATGGATGTTGTGGCCTCGAGTTGGTCTTTGGAATTAATCTCCACTTTCGAATGGGTTTTACATCTGCTCATGAATGGTAAGGGTTTTTTGAACAACATATCTTTGTGCTGTGGTCGGACAATGGAATTGAGGTAGCTTGCTAGTATTCCCTACAGAAGGATTTAGTCAAGGTGCGTTAATTTGTTGAGGATTTCTTAAAGCTCAGACTTAGGGACAAGACATTTCCTATTTTGACTACATGTGGCCGGGCTTTGTGGGAGTAGGGGAGGTTTTCACTTGGTTGCTGGGCCTGGACCTCACAATGAATTTGATGGCATTAGTTGCTAACTATTGGAAGGTCACGTGGTCTGATGGAGGAGCTTGGGCTCCCAGCTTCTATTCGCCTTTTTGGACACATGCGATGGGGATTTCATCGGCTTGCAAAGCCAATTGAGGGTGCCTGTGATTGCTAGGAGTGGAATGGAAGAGGGCTTTTCAGTTACGTAAAGTCTAGATGAAGATCTCTACTGGGGGAGAAGGAGATGATGATACTTTTCGCTGTGATTGCAAATGCTTGTGGTGGACTAAGGCACCAATAAAGCTGAATATTTTCGCCTGGCTATTGGTAACGTGGAGGACAATTACTAACTATTGGAAGGTCACGTGGTCTGATGGAGGAGCTTGGGCTCCCAGCTTCTATTCGCCTTTTTGGACACATGCGATGGGGATTTCATCGGCTTTGCAAAGCTAATTGAGGGTGCCTGTGATTGCTAGGAGTGGAATGGAAGAGGGCTTTTCAGTTACGTAAAGTCTAGATGAAGATCTCTACTGGGGGAGAAGGAGATGATGATACTTTTCGCTGTGATTGCAAATGCTTGTGGTGGACTAAGGCACCAATGGAGGACAATTACTAAGCCTACAGGAGGGGGAACCCTTGACTGATGCAACATGCTCACTTTGTGTGAATGTCAAAGATGATGTTCAATATTTATTAGTTTGGTACCCCTTTTTGTTTTTTGGAATAAAGTGGGCGCATCCCTTTTTTTATATATACATACATTCTCTGTGGTGGATCCCAGCTTGGGAGCCCACGCTTCATTTTCCTAAAAAAAATGGGCGCAGTTCGAGATGGAACTCACCACAAGTTTTTATATTAAAAAGATTAAGATACAAGCAACTGGACTGTACTAAAACCATGGCATGTTCAATTATATTCTCAAGGTAAAATCTCTGACCGAGACGGATGAGTTGGTTTTTGGCACACCAAATCGCCCCAAGACAAACAAAAGGCCGTGAGCAGTTTTCCTGTGAATTACTGCACTGCACACAATCCCACACTATTGCAGAGAAATCTCAGTTGAAAAATAAGCATTCCAGGTCCTCCACACTTACACGACGTGTCTCTGTTTCACATAATCATGTCCCCGTAGACCTTCATTAAGATCCGATATGCCTCACAAGCCATAATAACACCTTTATAAACTGAGGGATCCTTCCTACTTCTCCAGATTTACTGGCAATCATGTCTTAGATCTTATGCACCACACATTGCAAAGCGATGAATGCCCTCCCCACCATTGGCGTGTCTACATCCTCCATGAATTTAAACATATCAAGAAATTTCATCATCTGCTGCTCAGAGAAGCCGGCCACAAATAGAGGAATCCATGTTTCACGGATCTTGCATTTCCCACTATAACTGAACAATTGCTCGAAAAAAGCAAACAATCCAAGGAAATTATCGCAGAGGGCACAATGGAGGTTTGAACCATTGTGTGGATCCCTCGGATTGATCCCAACTCACAGTGAACTTTTCGGCAATCCTTGAAGAAGGGAGGAATAACCAGGATGTCGTCTATGTTTGGAAGTAGGACATATTTAGGTCACCTGCGGCAGTTTGGGCAATTTGGTTACAAGAAAATGAGGCCGTTTTTAGATCGGCAATGCTTTATGTAGAGACTGTAGTCCACTCAAATCGAATTATTGGTGTGTTTGGGAGGGAGAATTGTAACTGTTGTGTAACTTGTTTGTCGTTTTTATTTATGAAATTCATGTGGGAGAATTCTTGATCTTGGCATACCCTACTTAATGAGGGATAAGGTTTTATTTTGATTTTGGTTTGCTGTCATCCAATTCATTTTCAACACTATATTCCTTCAGCTATCCTTTATTAATAGGCATGTGGAAACCTGCGAAGAGGCATATTTGTGTACAAAGCTTGCATATTTTATTTGCTTGTTATGAACATCAAAGGGTTATTGAAAATTTTAGTCCATATATTATACCAACTAATTTGGAAAATGGGATTGGTTGAGATGAAGCATGAATCCCTTACCTGCCTTTTGATAGGTTTTTGTGTGGTTTCCATAATAATTGGTATATGTAGTAAGCATTAAGCAGTAAGCCTGAAGTGTTTCAAGATGTGTCTTAAACAACTTTATTAGCCTGTAGCTATTTCAATATCCTTTCATGATTTTTTCCATTACTTGCACAGCTATCATACCAAATTGTTGATTCAATGATTTGGCTTGGAATAAGGGATTTGATCAATGAGTTTCGAAAGAAAAAGCTCAAACTACGTCCTGTCACCTACCTAAGTGGTTCTCAGGGTTCCTCATCTGATATTCCACATGGATATATTTGGAGTCCTAATCTTGTTCCAAAACCAAAAGGTATGATTTCCTTCTTGTAATGGTGCTGTCTTGAGGAACCTTACCAACAAGTGCAATGACATTCAAATGTTTGCCGTGGGATATCATGTTTTTGTAAAAATGGCCAATAAGATGGAAATCAATTCTAAATGAATTTGGTACATTACATTTCTCAGAAAAGTTCCTGGAATTTAAATGTTTGACTTGGGATATCATGTTTTTTTGTAAAAATGGTTAAAATGGGATGGAAATTCATTCTAGATGAATTCGGTACATTATATTTCTCAAACCATTAAGGGGCCATGAGTTGCAAGGTTTAAAGTCATAAATTGCTTTGGTTAGAAAAGAGTATATTTGCCAAACAACATTTTATGGGCGGGGTTCTTGATGTTATCTTTTTCTTACATTGGTTCTGTCGAAAGAATTATGTAGTCTGTGTACCGTTTGTCTTTTCTATTATTTTATGTTCTGTCTTATGTAATTTACCCATGAGTTTTCTCTATATAAGAGACCCTAGGGCTCTCAGAATAAACAACTCTTATTCTTCCAACATGGTATCAGAGCCTAAACCCTAGGGCTCCCTCCCACCCGCCGCCCCCCCTCTCTCTCCTTTTTTTTCCGCCGCCGCCCCCCCTCTCTCTTTCCGCCGCCGCCGCTGGACTTGCTCCGCCCTCTCTCTTTCCGCCGCCGCCGCCGGACTCGCTCGGGCTCCCCGCCTCCGCCTCCAGCCCCGGGATCTCCAGGCCCCCGCCTCCAGTCCTCCAGCCGTGCCCTAACCGGCACCTCGCCTCCCCGACCGTGCCCTAGCCAGCCCCTGCCTCCTGCCGCCCTTGCCGTAGCTGGCCCTGCCTCCTGCTGGCTTTGCCCTAACCGGCATCTCTCTTCGGCCGGTCTTGCCCTAACCAGCCCCACCACCCGCCTCCGGTCGGCTTTGTTCTAGGCAGCCCACTACCTCGACATCAGAATGGACGGCCACTTCATTCCTTGTATACATCCCTTAGGGGGATGTTTGAGAAACTCTACAGCACTATCCCTCTGACGGCCACACCAGAGCAGCAGAAGACATTTCGTAATGCCACCATGGTAGGAGTCCTTCTTGCGGATCTTGATCCTGAATATGATGCGGCCAGATCTCAGATACTTGCAGATGCTACCATTCCTCCTATGGAGGAGGTCTACCGGAGGCTTAGCCGCATCTCTGTTTCATCCAGCACATCTACACCACCTCCCTCTGTAATGGCTGCTTCTAGAGGGAGAGGTGGTTCCTCCTCTTCATTTCGTGACCGTGGTCGTGGAATAGGAGGTCGTGGTGGTCGATCCCGTCCATCATGCAGTTTTTGTCACCGTCCAGGTCACTCGGAGGATACGTGCTATTCGAAGCATGGCTTTCCAGCATCAGCACGGGTGGCAGAACATGTTGCATCTCCATCATCCTCTACTTCGGATCAGAGATTTGAAGAACTCGTCGCTCGGTTACGGGATATTATGCCTCCTGCTTCTACAGATTCTTTTGGAGGCCCTTCCAATATAGTTGTGTCTGCTTCTGCTAGTACCTCTGCCACGGCTAGTACCTCAAGTAGTGCCTGTGCCTTTACCACATGTTATAGTTCAGACATCTCCGATTGGATCATGGACTCTGGTGCCACGCACCATCTATGTCGAGACAGAGACAGACTTATCTCATATAGAGAGATTCCTCCAGGGAGGTCGGTGATCATTGCCAATGGGACTCATTCCCCCATTGTTGGACAGAGGGAGATCTTGCTATCCTCTTCCATGTGTCTCAAGAATGTTTACATGCCCCTGAATTTTCGATGAACTTACTCTCTATTAGTCAGCTTACAAAAGATTTGCATTGTCGCACTATTTTTGACCCATCTTCTCTTATATTTCAGGACATTCTAACGGGCAGGGTGATTGGCTGTGGTTCTGAGCAGGATGGTCTCTATCGTCTGAACCAGAGTTCATATGCTGGAGTCTCTTCTCATGATGTTGGATCTGTCTCTCCTTATACCTGTCATCTACGCTTTGGTCACCTCCCTCTACAGAAGATGCGTCACCTTTTGCCTCAGATATCTCCAAGTTCGTCCTTCCGGTGTGAAGCTTGTCAGTTAGGGAAGCATCAAGAAGCTAGCTTCCCGAGTCGTCAGAGTCGGAGCAATGCCTCCCCTTTTGAGTTACTCCATATTGATATTTGGGGTCCCAGTCATGTCCCTGATCACCAGGGGCACATGTTTTATCTTGTCATGGTTGATGATTTCTCTCGTCTGTCGTGGATTTTCCTGTTAAAGAATAAATCTGAAGCTGGTGATGTTATTAAAAATCTTATCAATGAAGTAAACAACGTCTTTTCATCCAATGTGAAATATGTTCGTACTGATAACGCATTGGAATTTTGTACTCGGTCTCTCTCACAATATCTTTGGTCAAAAGGCATTATACACCAAACTACATGTGCCTACACCTCCCAACAGAACAGAGTTGCTGAGAGAAAGCATCGTCGCCTTCTTGACATTACTCGTGCTCTACTTATCTAGAGTTGTGCTCCCATTTCTTTTTGGGGAGATGCCGTCCTTACAGCCTGCTACTTGGTAAATCGTATGCCGTCCACGGTACTTGGTGAGAAAACTCCTCTTTCTGTTGTTTTTCCAGATAAGGAATTATTCTCACTCACCCCTCGTGTTTTTGGAGTTGTTGCATTCATTCACCAGCTATCACCAGGTCTTGACAAGCTCTCACATAGAGCTGTCAAATGTGTCTTCGTGGGGTATTCTCGGACGCAGAAGGGATATCGTTGCTATGATCCGGTTAACAGGAAATACTTTGTCAATGCTGATGTCACTTTCTTCGAGTTTGTTATGTATTTTTACTGACGAGGTCTATGTTCCTCCTCCACCTACGGCAAGTCCTCCATTGTCCAATCCAGTTCCTAACATTGCGTTACCTCCTCCACCACCACCACCTCCACCAAAACCCCTTGCCTCGCCACTGACTAAATTTTATACCCGTCGACCTTGTCATGCTCATGCTCCACGCAAATCATCCAGCACGCCCCAGGTATGTTCTGATGTTACTACTAATGATAGGTCGAATAGTGTGCCTATGTAGGATACATCGTTGTAAGGTGAATCTGCTCCGGCGAGTTCAGTGGTTGATGATCTGGATGTTCCTATTGCGATGAGAAAGCAGAAATGCAGCTGTTCTACATATCCTCTTGCCTCACAGGTCTCCTTTCATCGCCTCACAGGGGACTTTCAGAGATTTACAGTGGCTTTATCTTCAGTGGAGATTCCAAAGACCTATCAGGATGCCTTGAAATATGATTGCTGGCGGTCTGCAATGGAGGAGGAGATGGCTGCCCTACAGTCGAGGGGCACATGGAGCTTGATTCACGCTCCTTCAGGAGCTTCTATTGTTAGCTGCAAATGGGTATTCACTGTTAAGTATCATGCAGATGGTAGCCTTGATCGATACAAGACACGACTAGTGGCACGAGGTTTCACTCAGACTTATGGAGTGGACTATATGGATACTTTCTCTCCAGTCGCCCATCACTCTACTCTTCATATTCTTCTGTCTGTAGCTGTGGTACGTGATTGGCCCTTGTTCCAGTTAGACGTTAAAAATGCATTCTTGTATGGAGATCTGCATGAAGAAGTCTACATGCAGCAGCCTCCGGGGTTTGCTGCTGAGGGGGAGAATCATATGGTGTGCAACATAAGGCCATTTATGGACTTAAACAGAGTCCAAGGACATGGTTTTAGAAGCTTTCCCATCTGATTGAAGAACATGGATTCGAGTCTCAAGGTACTATTGTCATCATGGTATATGTTGATGACATTTTGGTTACAGGAGATGATGCTAAGGGGATAGCGATGATCAAAGCAGTGCTGGGTCGTCAATTTGTTACAAAGGACTTTGGTACATTACGATACTTCCTGGGGTTGGAGTTCGCCAGGAATGCACAGGGTATAGTAATGACCCAGAGGAAATATATTACATATATGCTTGTTGAGACGGGCATGGTTGGATGCAGACCGTCTACTACTCTATGGACCCTAGCATGAAACTGTATGATAATGATACAGAAGAAGTTGACAAGAGAAGGTATAGAGAAATGGTGGGGAAGCTTCTTTACATAACTGTAACCCGACCTGATATTGCAGTTTAGTCGGGTAAGCCAGTTTATGGAACAACCGAGACAGGTACATATGGATGCTATATATATGATACTCAGATACCTTAAATCGTCTCCAGGCACAGGACTGCTGTTCAGAAAGGAAACCAAATTATCTGTTTCTGCATGTGCGGATGCTGACTATGAAGGATGCCCTAAGGACCGAAAGTCTACCTCAGGGTTTGCTGTGTTTGTGGGTAGCTCTCTAATTTCTTGGAAAAGCAAGAAACAAACAGTTGTGGCTAGATCCAGTGCAGAATCTGAATATAAGGCTATGGCACAAGCAAGCGCGGAAATGATGTGGGTCCGAGCTGTATTAGAAGACTTGCATGCAGATGTACCTTTACCCATGCAGCTACAATGTGATAATCAAGCCGCACTGTTCATTGCCAATAATCCTGCATTTCACGAGAGAACCAAGCATATTGAAGTAGACTGTCACTACACCAGAGACATGATCCAGAAGGGGTTGATTTCTACTTCACATGTTAGTTCTAAGGAGAAGACTGCCGACATCTTCACCAAACCGTTACTCAGAGGACCATTCCCGAAGTGTACTTCCAAGCTGAGCATGATCGATATCTATGCTCCATCTTGAGGGGGAGTGTCGAAAGAATTATGTAGTCTGTGTACCGTTTGTCTTTTCTATTATTCTATGTTATGTCTTATGTAATTTATCCATGGGTTTTCTCTATATAAGAGACCCTAGGGCTCTCAGAATAAACAACTCTTATTTTTCCAACAGGTTCTATGTTGCATGTGGACATGTGAGTTAAATCATTGTTTGGAGGGCGAAATGAGGTGGATGAACAGGAAGAAAGTTGACAAATGAAGTCCATTGAAATTTGTTAGAGTATATAGCCCCTATGAGGGGTAGTTTTGAGATTTCAATTTTCCTGCAATCCTATTCTTATTTACCTTAGTCTTTCTCTATCTATAAGAGAGGTCGGGGCCCTTGTATTCAGTACATTATACTTTTCCCTTTCTTAAAGTCAATATGGTTCAGAAGATATCCTATTAGGACTCTCAGTACCCTAACGTGAAAACCACTTTCTTGCTAAAGGTTCTAGAACAACACTACATTGGTGACCCCCACCCCCTTCCTTCTACTCTGATCACGCAGCACGTACGACGCATCCAATCCCTTCTTCACACATGCATAGATCCCTAGAAGGGCTTCCGCCACAACCCCAAGCCCTTTGTGAGCACCTACTGATCCAGCTATGGCTTTCACCTCCTCATATATCGTGCTTTGTGCCCAATGTCTCTAAATCGCCAGTTACCATTGAAAACATTCATATGAGCTGTCTAGGGTTAGCCATAAAATGGCTAACATTGGTTACAACAAATGAAATATCAGTCCTGGTAACAGTCATATAAATGAGCTTTCCACCAAGCTCTTTGTATCTTTTAGCATCCACTTTGATGTAGTGTGAAATTGGGAATCATGGCTAAAAATTGGGTTTCTCGTCTGCCTAATTTTATCTAATTAGTATTTTTATTAAATCCGGGTTTTACATCCATCTATATGGAGTTGGTAATTTAATTCAGGCTTAGTTGTATTGATTTGGTCCAATTTGAGTCATTTGGTTTTTTAAATAAAGAAATAGCATGCGATTTCCAATTTGTTTGTTTGTTGAGTTATTTTAGGTGTCAACTAGTTTTTGTTTTGATTTTAATGCTATTTATTTTTATTTTTGTAATTCCCCCCTCTTATGTAAATTAGATGGTAGTCTTTGTTTATGGTCGGTTCAAATTATAGTTAAAGGATTTTTTTCCTATTATCTCTCTCCCCTTCTCTCTCTCTCTCCCTCCACAGGATTTCTGCATCTCTTCGAAAACTCATGCAACCAGTGTGTTCCTCCTCATCCTCTCCTCTTCCCAAACTTTCTTCCACCCTAAAATACAAGTTTGCATCAAGTGATATCAGAGCATGTCCTACGGATCGTTCTCACGATCTAATGTTCCTTTGAGGCATTCAAGACTGCATAAATAAAGATAGTTCCGATCAAAATGCTGTCATGTGTGTCTAGAAATCAAAGAATCGATTTCGAATATGCGGACAATTTGTTCTGTAAGGCCTCACACTCTGGTTTCAGCCATAAAGAAGATGATAGCCCAACAACAACTGAAGGAGGTTCCGTGTATAAAAAGCACCATAGATCTTTAAGAACATGCGGGCAAAACACCTTGGAAAGAAATAGAAACCATCATCCACATTCTTTATTTTACAAAATCCATTTTTTGAGACTTAAGGGGGGAAACACTCTGGGGAAGTCCGCCCCATATATATATATATATATATATATATATATATCTAGAGGGCCCTGTGCCCATTAACGTTTCGGTGAGCACCCATTCTGGGCCATACAGATGTATTCGCAATAACTATATTTTTAATTATAGGCTACCACGTATTTAAAAAAATACTATATTTCCTATTATACAACGTCCTTAAAAATGGGAAGACAGTTTTGGAAAGAAACAATTCAAATAAATGATTCCATGCGGATGATTAAGATCCAAACGCTATGATAGTAATAAATATAATCTGGTCAAGTAAATGCCTGTTGTGAGATCGGTAATATCTAGACAGTGATCAGTAATTTACATCCAAATAGTTACCTTGTACAGAATTTAGTAATATGTATACAATGGTCAAGTAAATGTGTGTTGTGAGATCAGTAATAACGTAAGAAATGATTAGTGATACCATTGTGTATGTAATACGCATTGCATCAACAAATAGTTACTTTCTTACTTGAGCAATGTCCACGACTTACTGACCATTACTTTGTTATTACTGATCTCATAGTAGCTATTACTTGAGCATACACATATTACTGAACATGTGATATAAGACATAGATATATACATTACTGAACACACAACAACAATTTATTGAGAACTGTATATATATTACGTGAGTATCGTCTCTAAATTACTAAATTCTATTCAAAGTAATAATACGTATGGAAACTACTGACCAATTGTTATGGTTTTACTGACTTCACAACAAGCGCTTACTTGACCAGTGTGTATATATTACTGAATTCTGTACCATATAATAAAATGAATGTAAATTACTGACCGTTGTTTGGATATTACTGATCTCGCAACAACCATTTACTTGACTATTGTATATATATTACTGACCTGAGTATTTAGATCTCGATTTTTTTGCAAGAAATCATCAATTCGAACGTTTTCTTTCTAAAACGTTCTTCCTTTTTTTAGGACGCGATATAATTGGAATACCACTTATTGTTAAAATCGCTTTGCATATTAATCTCCTTCCAAAAATGACATCCTTCGAAATAGGTAACCACTCAATTAGTAATACACGTGTGGGGCCTATAAATGGTGCTCACCGAAACGCTAATGGACACAATGCCCATTGGATAAATTCCCTATATATATATTAAAAAAGCTAACAATATAGAATGACTTACATATGCTAGGTCTCAAGAAGCGATCTAGCTAGATGGGTTACATTTTCGATATAAAACATGTCTGACCAAAGATGATTCCATTGCATGACAACCGGATCACCCAGATCGTGGCGATATGATGTAGAAGTTATGCCATGGGCCTTAATTGCTTGGCCACCAACACGCTCCAAAAGTTGCCGTGGGAAGATAGATCTACCCACCGGATATCTGCAGTTTTCCAAATCTCATAAACACAAGTGCACGAGTGGAAAAGATGAACTAAGTCCTCACTTTTGCTACTGCACATGGAGCAGGAGCCTGGAGGTACCGTCCCCTCTGACCTTAGCACCCGTTCGAGCTTGTCTAGCGAGAGATTTTTTTTATCTTCAGTGGGAACTTAGGGTCCAGATAACATTGCAATCTTACTCCATGATGCATGGGTCAAAGACAGAGTTTGAAGTAAGCGCCTTGTTGGCTTTTTTCAGAAAAAAAATACCCATCATGACGAACCCAGTGGTTACGAGCCTTAGATGGCTAGAGCACTCCGCAATCGCCTTAAACATCCGCATCAAATCTTTGAATCATTGTCATATAGAAGTGAGGAGAAGCACTGCATCCGTTGGCCATCCACCCATGTCGCCTTAACAAGCATCTCACTATCCTCTGCAAGTGAGAAGAGGTGCAGGAAATGATCCTTGTGCGGGCTGTTTTCCGACCAATTATCCTTCCAGAATTGGGATTCCCTGACACCTAAAACCAGGTGCATCTGTATGGGAATCTCACGTATAACCATGCATATACCTTTCCATGAAGCAAAGCAAGGTGTTGGGAAGATTATGCGACGAATGGTTGTTCCTGGATATCATAAATGTCTAGTAGAAGATGACAAAGAAGGTCCTCCCCCTTGACCTCATAGTTGTGCCACCCACTTGAGTAGTAGAACATTAATTATCTCCTTGAATCTGAGGACTATGAGACCACCATGATCTTTTGGCAGCATGATCAACTCCCAATTCACCCAGTGCAAACTCCTCGAGTGCCCATTAGTCGGACTCCAGAAAAAAGCGACGCATACAAGCCTCAACACATTGATATATTCCAGTAGGTAGGAGCCCTGTGGAAATGAAAAAAATTAGGATGGTTGCCAAGATCACATTTAACAGAACAAGTCTCTCTCCATGAGAAAGACACGAGCCTTCCACACTGCCAGCTTCCACTCGATTCATTCAATAACTGGAAGCCAATCAAACTGCCTCAGTCTACCGGAGGTCAATGGGAGACCAAGCTAATTAATGGATAGGGATTCACATGGGGTGTCCATGTCCCCAATGCACTACAATCTCAGCTTTGGAAAGTCTAAAATGCTCAATCCTATTCACTGCCATGCCAGAGAGCTCTCAAAAAATGGCCAGTATGGTTCTTATAGCCTTAACTTCCATGCAACCTCCCTTAATCAAGAAAATGGTATTGTTCTCATACTGCAAGAAAGGGATATGTACATTCCCCATTGTGAAACCCCGAAGTTCTCCCATTTGAATCAGCTGGCTAGCTATAATGGTGAGCACATCAACGACAAGAACAAAATCAGCAGTGCCATGGGACATGAGCCAAATTCCTAAGTATTACCTGGGATTTACTTAAATTCCAGGTTCTACAAAATGTTTTTTTACATAGAAACTACAAAGGTGTCGCATGTTCAACATGCGACTCCTGAAAAGTTTTTTTTACTCCGTAACCACAGAAGTGTCGCATCTCCAATATGCGATATGTATAGATCTCCCTGGATATGTTCTCCGATAGTTCCAGGAAACGTTCTGGAACACTTCCAGTAAGTTTCTCATATAGCGCATGTTGAACATACGCCATATGAAGTTCTCCCTGGAACGAATTCAGGGAGTTTCTCATATGGCACATGTTCAACATGCGATATATGAGATAATTCCTGGAAATTGACAGGCCAGGTCTGGAGATAGAAGCTCTTCTTTTGGCCTTTAGTCTTCTTAGGACAAGAGACCAAACAAGACCATATATTAACCTTCTCTTCTGCCAGACTGAGACCGTAGTTGTCCATTTATGTGGCTCTTCCTACTCAATTTATGTGCTTCTTTCATGTCGATGAACGCACATTCAAAAATGTCTCCACAATCACAAATGTGGATTATGGATGCACACACATTCACAAAGCATATATATTGATGCAGAAAGACAATCACACAATTTACATATATTGAATTGTCCACGGATATACACTTTCATTTTTGTATCACATTAACAATTACAAGGTATACAACTCAACGCTTTCTTCTACGCTGATATGTTATCGTTGAATCACGAAGCTGGAAGGGTAACAAACGGTTCGCCTCGTCTATTATGTTGATTTGCGAGGGTCCAGTAACGTCTTCATCAAAGGTTGGCATCGGTGGTGGCGTGAGCGTGCAGTAAGTGGGTTGTGTTTCTCTGACGTCCAATCCTTGCCTCAACGGTGCCTGCGGTGTTGGCATATCGTCACGTGGTCGCTTGACAATTGGTGTGACGAAGTCTGTTCCCAATTCCGTTGGCGCAAGATCCTCATCTACCGCAGCATCTGCCTCATGGTCCATGGGTTCCGCTACTGGTTCACGCGCCCTTCCCCGACCTCTTCCTCTTCCTCTTGCTCTTCCTCGCCCGGCCTCCGCCTGAGCCACATCAGCATGATCGTCATGTATTGTGACGGCATCTGCAAATTGAAACGACACCCACTGCTCCATTATGAATTCTTGTTGTGCGTGGTCGACCTTTGTCGCGCTTACGCTTTGGGTCAGGACGTAATTCTGGATAGTCCAAAGGAGCCCACGTTTCCCGATCACCGATGGGGAAAAATTTCCCTCCATAAACTTTCAGTTGGTGTTGCCACTTGTACCACTCTCCAACATAGGAATCCACTTCCGCTCGACGTTTTGAAATGACCGCAATGGCATGGGAACATGGGATACAGAAAATTTGCCACTTATTACATGTGCATTTTCGTTGGAGCAAATTTACCGTGTATTGTTTGCGACCACGAAGACCACTAGACGTCCGTCGAACACTGCTAGAAACCTCGAACAATATATCCGGCTGTATTTGTATTTGAGTTACTGTGTGCCTGTTCGCAGCTGCACTCCAACGGTTCAACTCTGTGGATGCATAATGCGTGAATTTGTGGCCTGCAGCAATGGCTGCGCTTGCCTCTTCAGCATGCTGGTTAAAGTATAACACACGATTATAAAAAGTCTTCTCGATCATCACAGAGATTAGCAAGCAACGTGCATCTTTGAGAACTGCATTGTAGCTTTCGCTCAAATTTGTAGTCATCTGATCAAACCTATAACCACCATCGTAAGTCAAGGTCCATTGCTCACGACGACAATCATGAGTCGAAAACCATCTACCTGCTTCATTATTCCACTTTTGTAATTTCCTCATAAAGTACGCAAACTTTCTAGTAGTCGTTTGTAATGCTGTTGCTTGAACCAGTGATTTCATGGAGCCGTTTTTTAAAACGCTATTGAAGTTGCTCGCGACGTGCCTTGTACAAAACTGCCAATATGCAAAGGGTTCCAATAAGTCCACATCAGCATCTTCCATAGCGGATTTTATTCCATAGTTGCTGTCGGAAATGATATATATTGGCCCAGCTCACATGCCGATTACCCTGATACGTACCAACGATAGAAACCACTTCCATGAAGGACCGGATTCCTCGTCAACAATTCCGAATGCAAGGGGAACAATATGTTTATCCCCGTCAATCCCGCAAGCAATGAGCAATTTCTGTTTGTACTTCCCGTACAAATGGGTCCCATCAATACTAATCAAAGGGCGATAAAATTTGAATGCCTCAATTGAAGGCCCAAATGCCCAAAAGCATCGTTCAAATCTACGGCAATGCGGTTTCCGAGGATCAGGATGGTCGATGTATTCAATATCAATTTCAGACCCAGGAATAGCAGCCTTCATTGCATGCGATAGATAAGGCATTTCAGCGTATGACTTCTTCCAGTCACCAAATACAATTCCGATTGCCTTCCTCCGAGCATCCCAAGCCATTTTCTTTGTAACCCAGTAGTTGTACATCTCGTGGATGTGAGCTCTACAACTCGAAACACGAACATTAGGGTCATCCCTAACAAGAGTTAGCAACAATCTGGACATGAATTTGTAGTCCAACTGAGGGTGATCCTGATTAACTGTAGGGTTTATACAAGTGTGTGCCCCGACAACCTTGGAGATCACCTGTAGTCCATCAAATTTTCTAAAATGTCCTCGTAAATACCAAACACAGCAATTCGATCTCTGTGTGCAAAAAGACGACCATATCAAGCTGGTGGATTCCTTGACAATGAAGTCATAGTGTGCCAGAATGTGATACTTCTTTACAGCGTAAATCAAATCTTCCCTATTTTTGAAGGTTCTACCCTTGCGTATTTCATCAACGACACCATCAAGTTCGAGACTTCTTTCGAATGTCGTCTTCATAGGTTGAACGAGTATTTGATCCTCTAACCCCAAAAAGGGTATACGGGGAACTAGAGGCTGCGTGCTTTGTTCATCAGCTGGGATCTCCTCGTCTACCGCATCATCGTCCACATTCCAATCACTACCTTCTTCCAGGTCATCATCTGATCCCCAAGAGATGAAATCATCCAAAGCGTGATTAACCTCTCGCATCAACGAGTCACTCATCCTCCATTCCTGATCCGTACATGGCTTTGTTATAGGCACATCAGTGTCAAAGGAGGGTTCCATGTTAGGGACAACTGTTAGTTGGATGCTAGGTAAGATTGTTGGTTGTGTTATGGACAACTGTTGGTTGTGTACTCGGGACAACGGACGGTCTCGTGGTATCGACAACATTGGGGACTTCGCTCTCAGAGACATCTTCAACAATAATGTCAGTTGGCATTGATTTCCCAATGGTTCGAGCATACACAAAAACTCCCTGCACATCATCATCATCGACGATAGAGGAAAATGACGGTTCTTCCCCTGGGCCTCGAGGGATGCGATGTAGTAATCGGATTTTTTGACTATTGGCATCTAGGTTGAACTTACGGTAAACCAAGTTCAAAATCTCATCGAACGTCGTATTAGGCATTAATCCAAACCCCCGTACGTTGGTCGTCGAACCACCAATAAGCGTACCTTTCAAATGGAACATTCAATACAATGCCTCCATTCCGACGTAATACGTGACACAACGTACAAGTAAAAAAAAATACATTCATGAAATGAAGAATCATATGCATATTATACAATCAACAATCTCAAGAAATTTTTTTACCAAGTCCCAATGTATGGAAGAACGGCTAAGCCCTAGTGGGAGGCAGTAGAAGCTAGGACGGTACCGATCAAAGAAGATACAGAAAAGGAGTTCTTCACGCACCTAGGAGTGATCAAAAATGAGGTTTCTCAGAGTGGGGGAGGCCGTGGACGGTGGGTGCCACAGAGGGGGTTGCGGGCGGCAGCTGCTTGAGAAGGTTTTGATTCGCGTGGGGAGTCCGACGGAAATTGTGCGACTTTTATTTAGCCCAGATATTGCATATTGGATATGCACTATACATATCGCATATTGGAGATGCGACACTTCTGTGGTTACGGGGTAAAAAAAAACTTTTCAGATATCGCATGTTGAACATGCGACACCTTTGTAGTTTCTATGTAAAAAAAATATTTTGTAGAACCTGGGTATTTAAGTAAATCTCAGGTACTACTTAGGAATTTGGCTCCATGGGACATCCCTGACGGGCCTCTCTCTAGGGTTGGAAGAATTCTCCCTTTGGATTGCCATTGATCAAAGATTGGGGAAGATGAGGTAGTGACACACCTCTTAATCCATGTAATCCATAGCTGAGAAAAGCTGTGTTTCACCAGGGCCGACCAAAGAAAATGCCAGTCAACACAGTCATATACCTTGGAGAAATCAACCTTCCATAGCGTGCCCTTTAACCCTCTCTTTTCAAATCACCCACCATCTCAGAGGCCATCACAATACTATCCATCATCAAACGTTAAAAAGTCCATACAAGATGGAGTCAATGATCTCAAAGAAGAAAAGAAGGAACACCGTTCTTCAACCCTAAATACAATCTTTTTTTTTGAAACCTAACCCTAAATACAATCTATCCATCTTTTGCAGCAATGACTATCACCGTCGTCGAAGTTGGGGAGATCGACAACCCCAATCAGCAACACTCTCATTGTTGCTTCAAATATTTGTGCATTAACGTCGAGCATCACCTTCTCAAGGTCCATGGTCACCAACAAGCTTGCGTTAGTGAACCGTCCAATCGCCACCGCCATCCCTATGAGACCAATTGTCGTAAGCGTCACTCGATGCTCTCTTTCCGGAGCCCTTGAAAGCGTTACCGCGGCTTCTGTGTATACAAACATCATGACCAACACCGATGTTGTGAAAGCTATGACGTAGTAGACCAGCCTTCCATGGCTATTAGGTCTACTTCTGCCCAACCACCGCCATCGACTACTACTTGGATACCACCATCGGCCTCGTTACAAAACCATCGACATCGCTTGATCATCGAGGGCAGCCACCAAATGCCCCTCCAACTCTTTGTTGCCACCACTATTGGAGGAAAGCCACCTAACATTGGGAGGAAATTTCTACCTAAGGAGAATCAAATCCCCTCAGGGGGAAAGTTTGCATGGGAGATTTACACCAAAGTCCACCCAAAAGATCTTTACCAAAAGGCTAAAATTGTAGGGAGAAAAAAAGGGAAGGCATATTCAATTGAAGGGGTAACGGACTTGCAACTAAGCCCGTCTCCCCAAAAGAATTACAAAGGAAACATGGAGATGGAAAATATTAATAGATTATTGACAAATCATAGGACCAATTTGAGATGTGAATTTTTTCGAAGTGGTGGAGAGTTGGTGCATTTTGGTGTTGGGAATCTATTACATATTCTAAAGCTGGGTTTCTTCCCAACTATTTGACATGTGGCATACCCTTTCAAAAACACGTCTCTGTCTTCTTCTCTTCTTGATGTGGTTTTTCTTTTATTTCACACTATACGTGTACGCAATTTAGCAGCAATTGCCGGTCCTCTTCGTATCGTCCCTTTTGTTGTTCCGACGACCTGCTTCGATCAACGATGCCGCTGGCAGTGGGAGAATAATCGAAGCTCCCTCACCGCCATCTATTCTTCCTCACGGCTTTTTTTCTGACCTCCCTATTTTTTGTGCACGTTGTTCTATTCTTCCAGCATTACTCTGTCTATGTTCCAGTGGACGACAAGAGCCACATGGCCGTCTTCTACTACTTTGCGGAGACTGAGAGCGAAATGGCTTTTTAGGTAGCTCTTTCATCCATCACCATTACTGTGCACATCCCACCTCTTCTTCGTTGCTCCTTTTCAATCGTTCTCCAAGAAAGGATTACCATCAATAACGATGGAATTTATTCTCTCCAACCAATTGCTGCTACAAAGAAGCGGTTGTGCTCCCTGCAACGAGTAAGCTTTGATGAGTATTGTTCATTGTGCCATATATTTTGAGAAGTTTTCCCAGAAACTGCTTTATTAGATTAGGAGTGTCCCCTTCCCCTCAATATCTCATTGAATATTTAAAGAATACTTTCTAGATAACTCCATCCATATGCATCCGATTTGATTGAGATCAAGCACGAGAGTATGCTCCCGAGAGGGAGGTACTGGCTATTTAGGATGTACTCCCCTATAGGTGTTTGTGTGTATAAACCTCGAGGTCTGATTGATACTTCATCAGAGATGTAAAACCATTTTCGAATCGAGAAGCTCCATTGTTGAATATGTGAGTTGCACAGGTTGATGATACAACAAGTGCGAGGATCACCATCGAACACAACAACACTAGAGATTTAGGCCCTGTTTGGTTGGAGAATAAGCCTTGGAATAAGGGGCCAATTCTCCTCCTGACACGGTTCCCAGTGGTACGAAAATTCCCCATTATTCCATCTTATTTCACTCTTATTCATATCTTTATCCCACCTTACCTACCTTTATTTCACCTTATTCTCTTTGTTCCTATCCTCCAGCCGAACAAAGAATAGACCCTTATTCTCCATCCTTATTCCTGCTTATTCCCGAACCGAACGGGCCCTTAAGGTCCAATCGAGATTGTGCATCGCTTCGGATCAAGCAGCACTGACTGAAGTTCTATAAATTGGGGAAGAACAGGATGAAAGCCTCCTGAACCTACAGCTATCGTAGGATTATCAGACAAAAGTCCAAGCAGCGCTGCCTGGAGTTCTATAGATTGAAGAGGAACATGATGAAAGCCTCCAGAACCTACAACTATCCTAGGATTATCGGACAAAAGTCCAAGCAACGCTGTCTGGAGTTCTATAGATTGGGGAAGAACAGGATGAAAGCCTTAAGAACCTACATCTAGCGTGTGAATATCAGAAAAAAGTCGATCTGAGCCTTCCAATCGAAGATATTCCAGCCATTGATCTGATTGTAGATCTACGCACGCGAGCGAGCCACTTTTTCCAGGAGCATTAGATCTAAATCAATCATTCAATCATAGACAGTCACTGCTTAAACATGCGAAAGTGCTTTGCACGTGTGACGTGACAATGGGAATATTACAGAATCTCCCAATGTTCCGATTATTGGCGAACGGGTCCTCAACTGCAAACACACGTGCCCATCATGTGTAAAAATTCACCCTGGTGTATTTTCATAAAGGACCCTCGAACGTTCCGTTATTCACTAATATGTCTAGAACAATTTGGGTGCACGTGATTGACTGCGTGTGTGATGGTATTTTTACACGTATATACATGTATTTGTCTATTTCACATGCGATCCTTTTAGTTTCCAATATTTACATCAATGCCCTTATTTTACAATATTAAATAATAACCTTAATAAATTCGTATTAATTAAAATACATTTTATAAAAATAAAAAAGTTTTTATAAAGTACATAATAATGTACTCTATATGGCCTCAAAAAAATTTTAAAAATAAAAATATTTTATATTTTGATATGTGTCGTTAGTAAAAACAATTGTCATAAGGTAAGAACACTATTTTTTTGTTTTTTTGACATACAACTTTTTACGTGTTGTAATTTTTAAGATAACTTTTTTGTAGTGCCTATTCTTTATCAAACTTACTGTTTATCTGTGAAATTCGTAGCTACTTTAATTTTTACTGTGTATTTTTTTATCACAGTCTTAATATTCATGGATAGTGTACATACATACGTACAAGAAAAGATCTACCGTTTATTTCAGTTTATTGGTTATGATTTCTCTGTTTTTTCTTCTTTTATATTTTTCCATAAAAGTATTTTATTTTCTAATGTTAATGTATTCCTATTATTGTTTTTGATTTATTTTATAAATAATTTATTTTTCATTAAAATATTGAGGTATAATGCTTTTTGAATTTTGAAGATCGTAATTGACTTATTATAAAAAAATAATTTTGTATTTTATTCTAACATGCAATTTACAATTAAGCATTATATATGTATTAAAAAAATATTTTTAATATAATTATTACCCGCTGTGAAGCGCGGGTATGCACACTAGTTAAGGCTAAAATTAAGTGATCTTGTCTTTTGTACCCAAAACAAACACACTACCAAGCTGCGGTAATTTTATCTAATTAGGGTTTTTATTAAATTAGGATTTTATGTTTGTCTAATAAGAGTAGATAATTTAATTTAAGGTTAGTGGTTTTGAGTTGGTCCAAATTGAGTCATTTGAATTTTTAAATAAAGAAATTGTATGTGATCTATAATTAGTTGGTTTGTTGCAACATTTTAGGTTTCAACTAGGTTTTTCATTTGATTTTAATTCCAGACACTTTCTATTTTTATTATTCCCCACCTCCTACATAAAGGGGATAATTTTATTTGTTTGTGGTTAGTTCGAATGATAATTTAAAATAGGACATTTCTCCAATTATCTCTGTCACCTCCTCTTTCTCTCTTCATCTATGCAATCTCTCCATTTCTCATCTAAAATCCCTTACTGATGTGTTCTCCCCGTTCTCTCTCTTCCCCAAATTTCTTCCACACTAATATACCCATTTGTATCACACTTCCTCTATATGATCTTCATATAGATTAAGATTGCGACCTATATGTAATGCGGTAGGTCTACAGTTTGTTATAGCAACTTCCTCTAGAAATTTGGTAACAAACTAACCATCTAACATAATTGGTCTCTCTCATCTTGACAATCTTCCTAAATAACATGTTTTTGATTTTACATATGTCTCTACTGCCGATGATGTCACCTCACCATATGTGCTTCCTGACATCTCTTCTTAACTTTGTTTTACAAGCATCTAATTTGTGTTAGAAATCGATAATGTGGAAGCATAATATAATAGATAAACAGATACGAATGATAACTAACATCGGGATTTTACGTAGAACCCTACTCCGTAAAGAGCGGGATGAAATCACGGGAGAACCACCTCAAAGGGTTGATATTCTATTCATCTTTCTTATCTGATATAAAGGGTATGTGGCTTCTATTTAGTTCACATTGACTCTCCAAGTCCCACAAATAGTCAATATAAGACTAAAGCACTAGATGTGGTAGTTAGATCGGATGTGGTAATTGGACCGTGAAGGGATCCAATTACCCATTACTACAATGATGCATATTCCAACATTCCCCCTCAAACTGGAGCATGCAAAGCTCATCTTGGATAAATAGAAAGAAATCTCAAACTCACAATACAAGGCACCATAGACAATATCAACTCAACGCATACTTTACTGTCGGTTAGTGTCGAGGACATTGCTTCCCATGCCATGCTAGTGAGGAGGAACAAAAGGGCTGGAGTGTGAGTTGAACTGGATCTCCTTGTCGGAGAACACATGCTCTATACTACGTCTGTCAGAGTCACTGAAACTGTAACAAGTCTCTACCTGGAGAGCTCTGACCCGCAACCGTCCCATCTCTCTGAAGGACTGAATTGGAAAAAGCTATGGAAACATCCTCATTAGAGTCCACGGTCACTGGAGTATGGAGTCTGAAAGTCTCCTCATCGGAGAACTGGGTCCCTCCCATACTGGCTCAAAAATGAGATATCTATTTTGGAGTCCCTATGAAACCACATGAAAACTCTAGCCCACAATGGTCCCTGTGGATTACATTAAAACCCTGAGTCGACCAGATCAAATATGAGGACCTCTCAAACAAAGAACGCACACTTGTGCGTCTTGAACGGAAGACTCTAAACCATGTGTAGAGTTTGTAACTGACGATCTGTAGAGTCTGAAATCTGACAATTTATAGAGTCTGAAATCTAATGAATACGGAGAACTAGAGAGTCTGAATCTGACATGTAGACTTTGATTTTGAACAATTTGTAGAATTGTACATAATACCCCCCTTTCTCCCATACTGATTAGAATAGATGACATCGACCAAGTAGTGAGAAGACATAAGAAGGGTAGGACCAAGAATAATTTCTTTTTTATAAGCCATCATCATCATTTTTTTTTCGACTTTTCCCCCTTTTTGTACGAGTTTTTTGAACGAATTTTCTCTTTTGTGTACGCCTTTTTTTCTATGCGCCTTTTACAAAACAAAATCTCTATTTTTGAAACACAACCCAAATGGGGCCTAAAAACTGCAGCCCCTTTTTGTTTTTTTCCAGCAGGGCCCCTTTCTCTTTTTGAATTAGGCCTCTCCTCCCCCCTTTTTAATTATTTGCAGCTATATCTCACTGGGCTTGAAAGAAAAACTATTTAGGGTTCCCGATTGGGAACCTGTCCTCTACTGTAGGAGAATGGTTCCCTTCAGGAACCCAACGTCACCAGAAAATATGGAATACAAAGGATATAGGAGGGCTCTCCGCCTTCTGGAGATGCGCGGAGGCGCTACCTGAAGGTGGTCGGCGTGGCTGGAGGTGCCACATAAAGGTCTCGCACCTCTGCCGCTGCTAGGGCTTGGACTTTAAGACTTGCACGAGAAGGTAGGTCTTGGCGATGGAGTTTGTCGGGGTGTGCAACGGTGGAAACGTCATCGTGACTTCATCGTAGTATCGCCTGGTGACTGTCAATGGCTCGCCTCTTAGAGGCATTGTAGGCGTTGCCTAGGGTTTAGCGTGAGGAAGCTTGGAGGCTTGGAGGTTGTGCGTTGTCACCTCCGAAAGGAGGGTATTGGGGACAAAAGTGCATGGGTCTTCGACGAAGTAGCCATAGGGTTCATTCTTTTCTCTTTTTTGTTACTCGAGCGGTGTTGGAGGGAAACCCAACGTTGATTGGGGGAGACCTCGATCTAGAGGTACTCGCGCACCTTCTTCTTCATGAGAATGGCGCGGATTGCTTGGAGCCCTGATTCTCTTGCCATCCGACTAGAGAGAGAGAACAACACCAACATTCTTCTTCAATGGATGTCTTAGAGTCCTCAAATTTGGAGAATTTGCACACAAGATTCAAGTACTCCTAGGAACTTGGGAATTTTGCATTGAACTCGGAGTGGAGGTTGCCACCGTTAGGGTTGCAGAACGAATCTTCGCCAAAACTCGTGCCACCACAGAATTAGAGTTCAGAAACCCTAGAATTTGTGGAACATGAACAGATCTTCGAACAATATTTGAACATGAACAAATCTCGAACTTCAGATTGAAAGCAACAATGTTGCCTTGCAGATTTTAGGGTTTAGGAGAAACCTAAAACTCTTCTCAAAGCAGATTATTAGAAACTATGAATGCGGAAGCGAATATCAAAGATAAATGATAAAAATAATTGAACACCGGGATTTTACGTAGAACCCAACTCCCTAAGGAGCGGGATGAACCACAGGAGAAGGCCTCAAAGGATCATATGTTGCATTGGACTTTCTTATCCGATATAGGAGGTCTGTGCCTTCTTATATAGCCTCCACAGACCCTCCAAGTCCCATCACTGGTAGATATGGGACTAATCAGTGGATGTGGTAAATGGATCTTGGAAGGATCCATTTGCCCATCTACACATATAAGTGGTGCATACTCCAACAACCCCCTCAAGTTGGAGCATGCAATGCTCAGCTTGGACAAACATAAAGAAATCTCAAACTCACGCTACAGGACACTACGGACAATATCAACTCAATGCAAACATAACTGTCAGCTGTTGTTGAGGACGTTGCTTCTCATGCCGTGCAGGTGAGGAGGAACAAATAGGCTGGAGTGTGAGTCGAACTGAGTCTCCTCGTCGGAGAGCATGTGCTCTGTACTACGCCTGTTAGAGTCACTACAACTGAGAATGAGTCTCCACCTGGAGAACTCTGGCTCACGATATCATGTGGACAACTGCTCCATCTATGAAAGGGTCGAATTGAAAAAGCCGTGGAGATATCTTCATCGGAGTCTACGATCGCTGGAGAATGGAGTCTGAAAAGTCTCCTTGTTGGAGAACTGGCTCTCTTCCATACTTGCTTAGAGAATATGATCTCTACTTCGGAGTCCCTATGTAACCACATGAAAACCCTAGCCCACATGACATAAGGAATGAGATCTCTACTATGGAGTCCCTATGGATCACATGAAAACTCTGAGACCAAAAACAAAAGATGGGGACCAGACGATCGCACATATGTGCATCAGAAAAGGACCTCTCTCCGGAGAGCTCGGTGAAAATGGATCACTTAAATATGGAGTGTGTCAAACTTGGACTCTGAAAACAAAAAATACATGTTATTCATCGTTTCTCCCAACTTGATCATACACATTCTTTATTCTATCAAGTATGGGAGAAAGGGGGAATGCGAGCAAGGCCTATTTCTTCTTCTTGAAATGTATCTACATGACTTCTACTGCACGTCCACGATTGACAAACTGATAATCCAGACTATTACTGCTATCATTCGTCTTCACTGAGCATCGACTACTTCGTTGGGGTGTCTATCTCTGACTACTACTCCGTGCTGGACTTTCTTCCTTTACAACGCCTCTATTCCAGGCATGACTTGGTTGTCGTTGCGACTACTCCATGCACGACTGATGTTCTTTCCAGGAGACCTGATCATCGCAAACCCGCCCTCGAGCGAGGTCTTCTATCAACAACAGTTACTTCAAATAGTGTGTTTCTATCCCCATCGAGCGGGGTATCTCTATCCCCGTCTCTCTTAGATGTATCGAGTGAAGATATGTTGTATATTTTTTCTTTTGTTGCAAGCTGCAGCTTGAGGGGGAGTGCTAAAATATGTAATAGTTGGGTAATCAGATCTATCCAAGATCCCATTACCACCCACTCATGTTTAGTCTCACATCTACTATCTACGAGACTCTGGTCTGTCTGTGGGGCTATATAAGGAACCCCACACCCCTTGTACTCAGTGAGAGAAAATTCTAATAGAAGATCCAATCCTTTGTGGCCTTCTCTCATGGTTTTATCCCACTCACGAAGTAGGGTTTCACGTAAAATAAGATGTTCATCTTGTTCTGATTATGGATTTTTGCTTCTGCTTATTTATTCCAGAGCAACACTATTTTGAAGTAGCTACATGAAATGAGAATAATATTTGGTAGTGAGGTGCATGGCCTTTCCAGAATTTGCCAACACGTAATTGTGGTCCGGGGACTGTTGATTCTGCAGAAGCCTGGTTGGTTCAAGGTGATCTGCCAAAATTTCCCTAACATATCAAAGGGATGATTGGAACAATGCTGTATAAACATGGAGGGAAGCTACGTCCACAACTTCTACCTGAGCCACGACCACTACTTTCATGGAAGCTAGAATGAGCACCTTGTCTTGAAGATGCAAGGAAAGCAGTATTTTTGACAGTCCACAGTTGAAGAGGAAATTAGGTTGGTCTATAGTTCAATAGAGCTGTTGGTGACGCTTGATAATCACATGGGGAGATGGAACTGAGTTAGAGGTAAGAGATTGAACCTTCGCAATCTGGACAGGAAATCTATAAGCATGTGATTTAACTCACTCAGTAATATGTTTGACACAACAAACTTATTGGAAGAGTCAAGCTCCTCATAGTCTTATGTTTTACTCATAGCGTTGAATGTGAGAGGAGCCATCCTGAGTGATCGACCAAATTCAAGATTGTCATATATTGTCAAAAAGTATGTTTGCATCCTTGAGTTTTATATAAGTCCCTTGCACCACATAAACAAGGTGGAGACCAGAGGTTTGCACTTGGGAGGAGTCATGGCCATGATGGCCAAATAGAATTCACAAGAATGATATCAAAAAATGGTCTAATTAAGAATAAAGAGAGTCCTCTAGGGTAGACTCACCTCAGTTCCTTTGGGAAGGTCGCTAGATCGATGATGCCCCTCACCTGAATTAGCTGGGCAGATCGCACGAGGAGGCTGGGGCCTTGGAGGCAGTGCGTAGAGACAAGGTCACATTATGGCTAGAAGCAATGTCCCGCATTTCCTTGGTCATTTCCTTGCATGGAAGATTGGTTGTGATAGACTGATCTACATTGTTTGCCAACCAATTCATTACCTAGTAGGTGTCCTATAACCATTGTTGGAGTATTTGGTTATGCGCTTATTGAGTTGTAGATGGGTAAATGGATACCTCCAGGATCCATTTACCCCATCCAGTGGTTTAGTCCCACATTGTCCAGTGGTGGGACTTGGAGGCCCTGTGGAGGCTATATAAGGAGCCCCAGGCCTCCTGTATCAGATGGGAAAAAGCAATGCATAACACACCCCTTTAAGGGCTTCTCCCGTGGTTTCATCCCGCTCCTCACAGAGTAGGGTTCCACGTAAAATCCCGCTGTTCTTTATTTTCTTTATCTTTATTCCATGTTTTCGCTTCCGCTTCCTATTTTCTAACATGGTATCAGAGCGGGTTTGATTCTCGAGAGCTTTTTTTATTTCTTTATTTTTGTATTCGAGATTTGATTGTGAGATGCATTGTTCATTGTTCCTGAAGATCATTATTCTTTCAAGATTCAATTTTTTTATTTGGAGATCTGCACAAGTTTTGGCTCAAGAATTCTAGGGTTTTCCGAAACCCTAGATACACATTTCCAAGCCGCATGACAACAACTTCGGTCATCTCCTAATTGTTGTATCCAAGTTCATTGAGAAGATGCAACAGGATATCCCTAGATCTGGCGTGAAGAAACAACATCAAATCCTCTGCAGCGATTACGTTCTCTCCCATCTGGCACAGGCCGCGAGATCCAGACTACATGCGAGAATCGACCCTTCAGCATCAAGTCGTGAGGTACAGGCTCCCAGGCGGCGCACAGGCGCGCCGCAGACCCCACAGCTGCATCCCCAGGTGGCGCAACCCCCGGCCCAGGTGCAATCATTGGCGGCGCCAGCCGCCATCACGGCGGCACAAGGCGCATCTCCAGGTCGCGCGCGCGCCCCCAAGGCAGCACACAACACTCGGGTTCCAAACAGGAGTGCACGCTCCTTCCTCTCGGCGCACCTCCACTTCGACCTCCTGCTCCCAGACGGCAGTCGCCTCCCTACCGCGCGACCTCCTCCAGCAGCGTGGTGACCCCCCTCCATGCGCGTACCTCCCGGCGCCAAGCAGTTGCGCCCTCCCGCGCGATCCTCCTCCAGGGGCGGCGAAGCCCCGCACGCGAAATCCCCAGCGCATATGATCCTTACGGCGGTGCAGCCCAAGCTCCAGCGACGGCCTTGATGCGCAGGCGACGGGCGCGAATCCACATTGGCAATGACCCCGTGCGCCCTCCTTCAACCCCAGCAGCAGGAGGCGGCGCATGCATGAATGAGAAACGGGTTTCCAATGTGGGAACCCTAACGGGGCCCAACGGGTTTAAAAAAAAGAAATTTTTTTGAGGGTTATTCATAGGGACACCCCTCCCACCCCACCTGCTTTGTTTGTATTCCCTTTCGGCCAAGTGGGCCTGCTACTTATAAAAAAGGGGGGGAGCCCACTGTTTAGCGCTGGGGATGAAAGAGGTCGCCCTTATTGGGCCAAAAGTCATTGTTATTAAAAAACAGAGAGGGAGACATAAAAAAAAGAGGAGAAGATGGCTTGTAAAAAAATACATAGACAGGTGAGAGATGCTAGTTTAAAAAAAATAGGAAAAAAATTAGAAAAGAGGTGCGTACAAAAAAAACCGTACGCAAAATATTCAAAAAAATGAAAATAGCCAGAAAAGTCGTGATTTTTTTTTGTTAAAACAGCTTAAAAAATGTTAAAAAAAGGTGACGGCTTAATTTTTTTTTGAAAAGCCGCAAGAAATTTTTTGAGTTTGTCTTATTTTCTCCCAATCATTGTTGTCTTCTCCCAACTTGGTCGACGTCCATGTTTTCCAACAAGTATGAGAGAAAGGGGGAGTATATATGTAGAGTCACAGGTCTTCTCCAGATTTCAGAGATGTTAGATTCGTCAGACCAGACAGATATCGAGACTCTACAATTTTTCAGATGAAGATTTTTCGATGCGCATTTTCAGACTCGACGATCAGTTTCCGAGTCCGCAACCATGATGCGCAGACATTCAGACTCGATAGATTGGTCAGAGTCCAAGATCGAGGCACTCTATGATGAGGCCCATTTTTTGAGTTCTCCAGAGAGAGACTCCAGTTTCAGACACTCACGAGTTTGCGGTCATTTTCAGATGAGCATATGTTGCCATCATTTGTTCGTGGTCCCCATCATTATTCTTGTTTCGTAGGCCAGAGTTTTCATGTGAGCCATAGGGACTCCAGAGCAGAGGACCATTCCCTATACCATTGAGGGCAAGGGTTTTCATGTGGTATCATAGGTACTCCAGAGTAGAGTATCGTTTTCTGAGCCAGATGGGAGAGACCCAGTTCTCCGACGAGGAGACTTCAGGCGCAGTTTCAAACTCGATGGTCAGATTCCGAGTCTTCAATTGACTCACACTCCAGCCCGTTCGTCCTCCTCACCTGCACGGCATGAGAAGCAACGTCCTCGACTGCAGCAATGTGCGCGTTGGGTTGATATTGTCCGTAGTGTCCTGTAGCGTTGAGTCTCTTTATGTTTGTCCAAGTTGAGCATTGCATGCTCCAGCTTGAGGGGGAGTGTTGGAGTATTTGGTTATGCACCTATTGAGTTGTAGATGGGTAAATGGATATCTCCAGGATCCATTTACCTCATCCAGTGGTTTAGTCCCACATTGTCCAGTGGTGGGACTTGGAGGCCCTGTGGAGGCTATATAAGGAGCCCCAGGTCTCATGTATTAGATGGGAAAAAGCAATGCATAACACGCCCCTTTAAGGGCTTCTCCCGTGGTTTCATCCCGCTCCTCACGGAATAGAATTCCACGTAAAATCCCGCTGTTCTTTATTTTCTTTATCTTTATTCCTTCTTTCGGCTTCCGCTTCTTATTTTCTAACAACCATGATTGATAATCCTTTTCTATTTCCTTGGGAGGGTCCTTTGTAAGGACAAACAGTTTCTTCTGACCATCTTTGAACACCTTGAAAGCTCGAGACCACAAAACATAGTTCGTTGCGTCCTTGAGTTTTATAGAAGTCCCTTGCACCAACCATATAAACAAGGTGTAGAGTAGAGGTTTGGACTTGGGAGGAGTTGTAGACATGATGGCCAAATAGAATTCACAAGAATGATAACAAAAACAAGTCTAGATAAGCATAAAGAGAGTCCTCTAAGGTAGACTCGGCCTCAAGATCCTTTGGGAAGGTCGATAGATCGGTGATGCCACTCGCCTGAGTTAGCTGGGCAGATCACACGAGGGGGTTGGGGCCTTGGAGGTGGTGCATAGAGACAAGGTCACATTATGTCCGGAAGTGATGTCACCAGGGCACATTGTGGTAGCTTGACAGGGGTAAGGGCCTGGGAACGACTATGTGCACATGTTGGAGGCAGTGCGTAGAGACAAGATCACATTATGGATGGATAGAGCTTGGGTGAAGAGCGGTCTAGAGGTCTGATCTAGGATTGCCACTCTAATACCATGTTAAAATATGTCAAGAACGAAATTGTTTGTTACAGTAAATGTAGAGTTTCTTATATAGGATAAAACCCTCATGTCAAAACTCTCGCAAACTCTCTATTGATTGTCTAGCTCAGGTTAGCTTTGACGAATTTCTCAATATCTCTTGACTTAGAGTCGACAGCGGTCCGCTTCACTATATTATGCCTCATCAAAGTAGCTCACCTCTTGAGGCTCTATCTCTCAACTATTTTATAACCTTGTATATATTTCTTAATTTTAAAAAAATTATAAAATGTTTTAATATAAAGGTATTTTTAAGAATTTCTAATTACAACTATTTATATCAAATTGAAAATATAGATAGAAAGGAAACATACAACATATATGGCCAGTAGATGGAAAAGGAAAACAATTATAAATGATAAGAAGAAACTATAATAGATAATCGAGACTATACAAAAAAAAATAGGACCATGTATGGGAACGGATAAAGCTTCTTTACGACTCGAGCAGAAGCATAATTCTGTGTTACTACATCTTTTACATTGTATGATCAAATCTTGTGTTGGCCATTTTCGTGTCTCACATTTTATTGATGCCATTAGATTGAAGTACAACCTCTGAGTTTTACTTTGTCTAATATGGGTTTTAGGCCTCCATTGTTAATGGGGACTTAGGACCCTTCAAGTTGTACAGGAGGAAGCAGTTCGGCTTCTTGTTGGCATTAGGTGGTGCACAACTGCCATATTAATAAGAAAATTTAGTATTTAAGTTTGACATGATAAATTTGGGTAATATTCAATTGATATTGAGCTTGATAGAGTGGCTCACCACCCATGCTCATATTCAAACCAAACTATGGTTGAGCTCATGTTTGTGGTCCGTTTCTTCAAGCATGGCTCGTTCGGGCCCAAGTTTGTGTTGATATAAAAGTTATTGATGGTCCTGGCATGTCATGCTCACTGAAGCTTGGATATTTAATGATTACAAATATTATCGGCATAATTTTTTCCCACCTCAATGATTTGGAATTTTTGTTAATTGCTCCAGTGGGAACTGTAAACAAGCACATCAATCTTCTTATATTTCTAAAATGGCAAAGTCTTCTCCCACTATAAGTAGGGTCGGCTACATGGATTCTTGCTCAAACCCATATTGAAAGATTCAACTTGTATTTTATGTTGGTTGTCGACTACCTAACGCAACCTCCACACGGGGGGGTTTGAACCCCAGTCTTTTGAGTTGTAGGTGCATTACACTACCACCAGACCATCAATCCTCCTATAGTTCTATATAGGAAAAAGACTGCTAATTAGATATCAAGACCACATGTTATATATGAGTTTCATTTCTTTTATTTAATTTCCTGTTTTAAAAGAGATTGACATGCCATTTTTGTTTCGCTTTTGCTATTTAAACTTCTGGATCCCTTAATGGTAGGTCAGCTGCTATTTTTTGTATCCATTACTCCATGTGATGTGATTTGTTTATTCTCTCTATTCAGATTGGGGGTCTAAGATCGATGTTGTTGGCTTCTGCTTCCTTGATCTGGCTTCAAACTATGAGCCCCCCGAATCACTTGTAAAATGGCTTGAAGCTGGTGAAAAACCTATTTACATTGGCTTCGGCAGTCTTGTGAGTTACCATCTGGTTGCAGTTTCTTTATATGGCAAAATTTTATGAGGATAACTTGACAAACCGTGCATCTTATCCTGTTTTAATTTGTTGAATATAATCGAAATTAATTTAGCTTGATGATATAATTTTCATTTAAACATGAAACTGTTACATTAAAATACAACCTTGATAATGAAGTACATCATCGACCATGACTCATGGATGAATTTCACGTTAACTATTACATTTTTCAAATAAAATCCCTACCTGCAAACATCCAAGGCGTACTTGGCAAACCAAAAGGCAAATGTGCTGCTCTCTCCACTATGGAATGGTAGGTTGTACCATGGCCTTACACTTTACAACATATCAGCCATATTTTCCCGATATGTCACTGTCGCTAGATTAACGATATCGAAAGCATCATGTTGTCTCTTTATGGACTATCAACGATCTATCACAAGCTTCCTTTAATTGTGAAGGGAAATGGCATGTGATTTAGGCAAATATCTTTCCTCATTTCGTCCATATCATCTGAGTTGTCTTCTATGTGAATATATATGTTAGTCATACAACAAGAAGAAGAAAGCCTTTTCCCGCAATTAAGTAGGATCGGCTACATGTATTTTTTGACTCTATTCAGATCTATCTTGGGTCCTTCTCGAGCTTAGATTCAAAAACTAAGATCCCTTCGGATAGTCTCATTCCAACACTTCTTGGGCCTTCCTCGCCCTCTCTTAACCGTCTCAACATTACATCTCGCATCTTCTAACTGATCCATCAATCGACCTTCTTTGTAAATGGCTAAACTATCATAAATGGTTTCTCTCATCTTATCCTCTATCGGAGCTACACCAACATTCTTTCTAATCACACCATTCTTAATCCGATCTTTTTGTGTATGACCACTCATCCATCTTAGCATTTTCATTATTGTTACTATCATTCTTTGCACATGTCTATGGTTCACATGCCAACATTTTGATCCATAGAGCATAGCAAGTCTCACAACTTCTTTGTAGTACTTTCCTTTGACTTTCAAATGATCATTCTTATCACAAAGAATAGTAGATGCTCCTCTCCACTTTAGTTAATTTGCATTTATTATATGAGTAACATCTGAAAGAGAGGAATTACACCTCACACATCACAGAAGCTTGGAGATCGAATCATACCCAATCTAGGTCTACTAGTCATATTAGTTAATGGTGTAATTGAATTTAAAGTTTTTTTGATGAAATCACTTAGCATGGGAATAATTTCCATGCTTTTTCATCATGATCACACGAGTATAAGGTTTACCTCTTGAAGCGTAATTGCGATCTCTTCTAAAGGAAGAGGCCTCCTATTTCAAGTTTCATTTGACGAGAGAGAACTTGTGGGCACGTGAATGAGACATGTGCTTCCCGCAATTTAAGACGATGATTCTCCTGATTCATCTAACGAAATCCAATGTCTTCTTCAATAGCATGGGGCACCAAAGAAGAGAAAGATCCACAAGCAATCACTTCGGTAGCATGACGGTACCGCAATGATGATCACAATCTCCACAAACCCTATGTAGATGGCCATAAGGGCTGGAGATGGAGAGAGGGTTGATATGTGAGGGAGAGAGAGAGATTTTTGTTCTTGCAACAAATGCATTCTTTTTTTTTGAGAGAGCTAGGGTTAGCCTATCTTTTATAATTAATTGGATGGTTAGGATTCTCTCCTAATGAGGATTAATGGTTGAAATTAAAATGTAATATCCAAGATCACATGTAATATTTATTATTGCAAATTAGGAGACAATCTCCAACTGATGCAAATCACTTATTAACAAACATAATAGGATCAGTAGTAGTCTCCTTCCTATTATGGTGTGGAAGGTCGTCATAGAGGATACCACCATGGCCGTCCACCTATATTAGGAGAAGGAACCTTCTCCTTTTCCTAATATGTGGTTTAATCAAATATTGCACAAATATATTTTGTATTGCTTATTTTATAATTTATTTATCATCAAAATAATTCTAAATTATTTGTGACAATTACATCTAGACCATGATATGTATGAATCATATTCAACCATCCAATACTAAATGTAAATCTCATTTAAAATTAATTGTATAATGTGAATCCAATTAACATTAATATTTAAATTGTGAATCATATTCACAATTAATTCTCTCTATGGTATTGTGGATCATATCCGCATTATCAATAATTATTGTGGGTAGTATTATCCACATTAATTTCAGATATGATAATTAAAACTAATTTAATTATCTAGGATGTCTCTCTACATATGATAAAATAATGTGGATCATATCCAAATTACTTATGATAATTATATCCAATCTAATTTTGTTTTTTGTCTTTAGTTTCTAATGCTAAGAAATTGTCTCTAATGGAACAATTCTTGAACTTTTTTCAAGAATAGTGTGCTTTCTCTGCATATAGTTGGAGATAAGTACATGGCGATTGTATATTCCATGTAATGGCTTGGATAGTGAGATCTAATCTCACATCCAGATCTAGAAGACCTCTCAGAGATGTCAGATCTTGTTTCCAGTCTTCTCTTTTTATCTGTATCACATTCTGATCAATGTCCAACATTTAGACTAAGATTGGATAACTAGTCTTCTGAGTGGAGTCACTAAAATCCAAACATGTTTCATCACTCCCTCAGAATAGAAGTGTCATGGTTATACAATCGGTGAAGATTACATTACCCTCGAGTATTCTCAATACATGTTCATCCTGCATATTGGAAGACCTAGAATAAACCTGAAGTTTTGATCTTATTTGAGTTGTCTTCTTCATAGTTTTGTCATTAAATTTCTCATTTGATCATTGGGAGATAGTATCGATCATTTGCTTTCCAAAAGATATATCATACTTACATACCATATCATGCTTCCAAAGCAAGATGGCCATCGATGAAATTTGGTTGATCCCAATCTCTCGTGAGTGAGCTCCTGTATGATCTCTTAGAGAGATCATATTACTCACACACCCTTTTATGCAGACCAGCTCACCGATGTATAGACCTTGATTAGGTCATCAACCTAATGGTTTGTCTAATGTACATACATAGACATATAGTAATACATCTATCTCTGATCAGAGGATGCGTGCCTATATCTTAACAACATACAACATATGTCTTTGATATCTCGATCTTGCTAAGTTAACTTTTTGATTTAACTCATCCGGCACCTCCAAATCTCTATTTATATGCAGAGGACCTTCATCGAGAGGTTGTTCGGATATCAACCTTTGGAGTAAGGATTGCCATCTCTTTCTCAGGCTAGAGTTCTTTCTCGATGATTATTTGACGATGCTAGTTGAGTCCTCAATCTAACTCTTTAGTCATCGTCTTAGCACCAACCTGTATGATCCAACCGTTGGTTTAATGTTGTATGATTATCAAGATGGTCATAGTACATAACTCTAATTGTACTAACGTACCTTATAAGTTTATGCATTCACTAATCTTAGATAGTGAGTGAAAATCAATCATTTTATTGATATATTAAATAATTACATTAACACTTTTTCTAGAAAATTTTCTCCATATGCTCCCATGTCTAACAATCTCCCACTAGCTTTTAGAACCATTTAGGTACAACCTTTAAATCCATATTCATTACATGCTTGTCAAAAATATTTTAAGATAAAGGTTTGGTAAGGTGATCAGCGGAGGTCATCTGGTGATGACCATGGCTTTAAAAATGCGCGTCGAGGTGATTTTTCATGAAAATTGCCTTCATGATATAGCCTCAGTTTAGATATCCGAGATGTAAGCCTCACAGCCTCGAGGCAGTACTAAGACGCTGCGTCAGTCTGCTTTATATTTTTTATGCAAATAAATAGTAAACTGTTAGAAAATCGGAAGGGGAAGCATAACATGGAAAAGATAAATAATAACGAGGAAAGAACAACGGGATTTTTACATGGAACCCTACTCCGTGAGGAGCGGGATGAAACCACGGGAGAAGCCCTCAAAGGGGGCGGATATTCTATTGAATTTCTCATCTGTTACAGGAGGCCTGGGGCTCCTTATATAGCTTCTATAGGGCATCCAAGTCCCACCACTGGACGATGTGGGACTAAACAACTGGGTGGGGTAAATGGATCCTGGAGGGATCCATTTACCCACCTATTACATAAGTGACGCATGCTCCAAATACTCTAACACTCCCCCTCAAGCTGGAGCATGCAATGCTCAGCTTGGACAAACAGGAAGAAACTCAACTCACAATACATGACACTATAGACAATATCTACCCAACGCGCACAACTGCTGCAGTCGAGGACGTTGCTTCTCATGGCGTGCATGTGAGGAGGACGAATGGACTGGAGTGTGAAACAATATCTATCTGGTTCAGAGAATGGTACTCTACTCTGGAGTCCCTTTGATACCACATGAAAACCCTTGCCCTTAATGGCATAGGGAATAGTCCTCTGCTCTGGAGTCCCTATGGCTCACATGAAAGCTCTGGCCGACCAACAAGAATGACAAATGATTGGCATGCATCATCGTCGAGTCTGAATCTGAAATTTGTAGAGTCTAAACATCTGACCGGTTTGGAAATCTGACATCTGAATCTTGGAACAAGACCTGTGACTCTACATATACTCCCCCTTTCTCCTATACTGGTCGGAATGACGTTGTTGACCACGTTGGGAGAAGATAAGATAATACATAAATATGGGGAAAACATTCAAAAATTCTTGCGGCTTTTTTTTCTCATTTTTTTAAAATAGCCGTCATAAGCCGTTTCAAAAAATTTTTTTCGGCTTTTGAATCACACCTTTTTTTAAAATTGCATACAACTCTTCTTTGTATGCGACTCTTTCAAAGAAAACCTTTTTTTACCATGCGTACGGCTTTTTCTTGTACGCGCCTCTTTTTTTCATTTTTTTTTTAAATCATTTTTTTGTTTTTTTTTCACTCATTCTCGGCCCACTTGAGCCTAAATATTCCCTTTCTCTCCTTCTGTTTTTTTTTTTTTAAAAACTTGAACGACCCAATTGAGCTCTCGCACAACCCTCTCCCCCCCTTTTTTTACCAAACGGACGCTAGGGCGCCCTGATATTAGGGTTCCCAAACGTGGGAACCCTTCTCTCTGAGAAAGGAGCCGCCGCCTCCCCAAAGGGGTCTCTGATGTGTCGCACGGGGGATCTGCATCGCACGGTTTGGCATGCCGCCGCAGCGTGGGGTCGCTGAGAAGGAGGAGCGCGAGGTCGGGGCGGCATCGCGCCGCCTGGAAGGTTGCGGGAAATGGCTGATGATGCCGGAAGAGAGGCCGCCTGGCGCCTGCGCGCACGAGCGCGCCTGGAGATGAAGAGGAGCCGCCGCTGAAGGGGTTTCGCGCCAGGGAGTAAGGGTTTCGCCGCCTGCAGATGGAGGATGAAGGCGCCGCCTACGCCTGGGTCTCGACGCGATGTGTCCGTGACTGGACTCCGCCATGGGCGAGTCTGGAGATGAGGACTGGGCTCCGCCAGGAAGCGATGGCGCCGCCAGGAGGAATGGGTTGCTGCCAGGAAGGGTCGCCTGCGCGCGATGGTATGATCGTGGAGTCTCTCGCGCCGCCTGCGCGAGGGCTTGAGGCTTCCTTGTGCCGCATAAGATCTGCGCAGGTGTCTGTGGAGGTTCTGGATTGATTGGGGCTTGCGATGAGCCCTGGAGAAGACATGCGCGTGAGCGGAAGATGACTGGCGCCTCCTCGAGAGATCGGGCTTCCATCAAGCATAATCAGAACAATGACAATCCGTGCTGGAATCTGAAGAAGTTGGTCGCTGCTATGCAGAAATAGGTTTCCAATGGACCAGCCCTAGACCTTGATCTGGGGCCTGGACCGAAGGAGATTCGCGAGAGGGATCCCTGGAGATGTTGTTGAGATCTTCATATAGAATTAGGGTTCCAACAAAACCCTAGAAACTTGGACAACAAATCCGAACAGGAATGATAATCGAATCTCGACTCTTGATAATCGAATCTCGAACATAATGAAAATATAATAAAAACACCGAGAATCGACCCGCTCTGATACCATGTTAGAAAATCAGAAGCGGAAGCGTAACATGGAAAAGATAAATAATAACGAAGAAAGAACAGCGGGATTTTTACGTGGAACCCTACTCCGTGAGGAGCGGGATGAAACCACGTGAGAAGCCCTCAAAGGGAGCGGATATTCTATTGGATTTCTCATCTGTTACAGGAGGCCATGGGCTCCTTATATAGCTTCTACAGGGCCTCCAAGTCCCACCACTGGACGATGTGGGACTAAACAACTGGGTGGGGTAAATGGATCCTGGAGGGATCCACCTATTACATAAGTGACGCATGCTCCAAATACTCTAACATAAACCATATAAAGATATACTTTTACGTTAATATTAAAGCTATAAAGTATATATTAGTCACAAACATACAAGTCACAATAACATCATATATAATATTATTGCTCACTTCTCTAGTAACAAACATCATATGCTGAATAAAACCTATACGTCAAGTAGTACACATATACTTGTAAAATTTCTCTCTCTCTCTCTCTCTCTATATATATATATATATATAGAGAGAGAGAGAGAGAGGAGTGATCCTATGAGAGCCAAATCCCGTGAGAGCATGAGAGCATGCATTCTGGACCACATGATTCTGTCTTCTCTCTCCTGGTCTTCTCTCTCCTGGTTGAATCATGTGATTCAGAATGCATGCTCTCATGCTCTCACAGGATTTGGCTCTCATAGGATCACTCCTATATATATTAGCCAGAAGACTCAAAAAATGTATTATAGTATCATTATATGTTAGTCTCAAAATATATTTTTTTCATAAATATATATTGTATATGGGAAAAAGGACCCTACACCGTTATTTTTTGATTTTTTTTGAAATGAAACCTTAGGAGATTTAGATCACCATGTATCACCATGTTGTCATTCCAAATTCAACTTAATTCGAGACTTCTATCATTTCCATCAAGACTACCAAATTTTAACGGTCTCAGAATTGTTGAAATTGACCCCTTTTAGATGAACGTGTTAAGGATAGTTGTTTTGCATGAAACTTGAAACACTTATTCCCCTCAACATATTAAGCAAATCCCCCCAACTTTTAATTCAAAGAAAGTAAAAAAACAATCGAAAAATTGGGTGGGTGCAGGGAGTTTCCTACACCCCAAGGTGCAGGCTCCCTGCCCCCATTATATATGTGTATATTAATTATCATTGCATCAAAGAAATCATGCTAGTAGACAATGATTGTTTTTAATTAATATGAAAATTTTTATTTATATCAATAAATGATATTCAATCGCTTGTATCACTACAATGAGTATGTTATTTGTTCAAGAGAATGTATATTTTTTTAAGAACATTAGGAATTCACATGCTTACAAATACAACATTAGTATTACATAAGCACATATTCAAACTAGCATATGTGTTTTGTTGAAGTATGTAATAGGAGAGAGCCAATTATCCCCACTCATAGAAGGTCGTATTGACGATATATCGTCGATATATCGGTTTTGATCGGGAGAGCACTTCGAAATCACATGGTATATCCTTTTATAGGGATATTGGCGATATATCGCCATATCGGCTCATATCGATCAAAACTGACTGAATTCAATACAAAAAATCCCGGATATCGCCTATATTTCGCCGATATATCAATGCTATTATTCATGCAAGATTGATTCGACTACTTATCTGGCCACACCTAGTATTAAAACACATATCTAGCTACACCTAGTATTATTACACCAATGGTTTATATATTTTGTTTCGGGTCGGGGGCGCCGCCCCCGCACCCCCGCAAGGGGGGGGGGCAACCTGGTCAATCTAGCAAGACCCCTGTACTGGTAGGGTATGGTGCGACAAGAGAGTGCATACAAAAGTTATTCATGTTGTAAGAACTTAAATGAAATCCATTTCTAATACATATAAATCAAATCTTCATAAAAATATCTATAAGTCAAGAATCAATATTAATATCGATGTGTTCAAAATGATCGACATATGCCATATATGCTTCATAGATGATTGATATGTATGATATAAGAGTATATTTGTAAGTTAATTAGTGATCTAAGAACTTGGATGAACTCCATTTTCAATATATATAGGTCAACAAGTAATAGTACTAGCGATATATTCGATATGACCGATATGTGCTATATAAGGATCATAGTCTTCACAAAATGATCTATATGTGTCATCTAAGTGTATATTTGTAAGTTATTTAATGTTATAAGAACTTGAATGGAATCCATTTCCAATATCTATTGGTCAGGAATAAACATTAATAACGATATGTTCGATATAATCGATATGTGCGATATATGGGCTATAAATGACCTATATGTGTGTATTTGTAGGTTATTTGTTGTTTAATATCTTAGATGATCTTAATTTCGAAAAAAACAAAAAAATGGTTTTTTTGAACCATTTCCGACATTTCCACCGATATCGTCTCTATATTGGCGATATATCCCGTTATATCCATTTCCAGGGGGACCGAAACGATATCGATACAGCCTTACTTGCCCCACTCATATTTAGTCCTAAATGGATGAGCGATGGGACTCCGGTTTGCCTGTAGTTTATATATGGAGATCCACACCCCCTATTCTTATTGAGAGATTGTAATAGATGATCCAATACTTTGAGGTCTTCTTCTGTGATTTCATCCCGCTCCTCACAGAGTAGGGTTACATGTAAAATCCTAAGCGTTCACTTTTTATTTCTTTATGTTCTTATTTATGGATTTTGCTTCCGTTTTCTATATTTCAGCATGGTATTAAAGCAATCGATTTTATGGTTCGATTATTTGAGTTTCGATTTTGATCTTGAAAGGTCTATAATTGATTATTGTTCATGTTCGAATTCGTTTAAGTTACGAAAATTGTTGTTGCTGAGATAAAAAAACTAAGGTTTCTGGCCCTCCTCCTGCAAGGATCGATTCCATGCATGCTCTTGGGTTTCTTCAGGAGAACCTAAATTTGAATGAAGAAGATCCATCCATATGACGGTGATGCATGACCCAGGCTAACCCCTAAGCGGAGCCACTCCAAGCTGTACCCACCTACAACTCCATCGTCATGCGCACACTGCCAATCTCTCATAGTTGTGCATGTTGACCTTCAAACACGATCGAGATCTCAACACTTGGTCTGTCATCGAAGAAGAAATAAGGGAACTGTAACCCCTCGAAAAGAAGGCCGGCGGCATCACCGGCATCTAAACCCCACCAAAGCATGGTGTCCCTCCCTACAATCAAGCACTACACTTCGCCTCTAGGCAGAGTCGATCACTCCCTCGTGTCAGCAATCTCGATCACCTCGAATACGAGATCTGTGGAAAGGATTGAAATGAAAGAGTTGCATTCACCGTAGCCCTAGAGCTCTCTTATACAAGATAAAATCTCTAAGGTAAAATTGCATAGGAAGAAATTGAAAATTACAAGCTAACAATAAAGATATATATATATATATATATCTCAACACTCCCCCTCAAGCTGGAGCATATATATCTATCATGCTCAACTTGGAATAGCAATGGTGAAACAACCTCTTTGCAAGAGCTTTGATGAATATGTCGGCAATCTGATCACCTGAAGCAACATGGGAAGTGAATATAAACCCCTTTTGAATCAAATCACGGGTGTAATGGCGGTCAGCCTCAATGTGTTTTGTTCTTTCATGGAAATCTAGATTATTAAACTTATAGAGCAGCTTGATTATCACATGTAAGGTGCATAGGAAGAGACACCTCAATAGTTAGGCCAGTCTGAACGGACTTGACCCACATCATTTCTATGCTTCCTTGGGTCATGGCCCTATACTCTGATTCAACGCTAGATCTGGCCACAACCGTCTATTTCTTGCTCTTCCATGAAACCAATGAGCTGCCCACAAACATAGTGAAGCCTGAAGTAGACTTCCTATCCTTGGTACACCCAACATAGTTTGCATCCGCACATCCTGAAACTACAAGGGTCATGTCTCTCCTGAATAGAAGACCTGCACCTGGAGAAGATTTGATATACCTTAAGATCATGTTGACTGCATCCATGTGAGCCTGCCTAGGCTGCTCCATAAACTGGCTAACCCTGCTGACATCAAACGATATATCAGGCATGGTAATAGTGACATACAATAGATTCCCAGCTTTATGTATTGTCTCTTATCCTCCTCCACAGAGCCATCATCATATAGCCTAGAATTGGGATCCATTGAAGTAGTAGTAGGTCTACATCTTGTCATGTTTTTCTCAGCTAGAAGATCAGTGACGTATTTCCTTTGCGTCATAACCATTCCCTACTGATTTCTTGTAAATTCTAGTCCAAGAAAATACCGCAGATTACCAAGATTCTTGGTCACAAACTGTTGTCAAAGAAATTCCTTAACTGCCTGAATACCCTGGTTATAACTGCTTGTAACAACAATATCTTGCACATAGACCAAAATAACAACAGTACCTATCTGGAATCTCTTAACAAAAAGAGAATGATGTGCAGTAGATCTGACAAAACCCTGTCGTTCAATCAACTCGAGAGCTTCTAGAACCAAGCCCTCGGGCTCTACCTAAGGCCATATATGGCCTTGTGGATTTTGCATACTATACTGGACTCCTCCTCAGCAGCAAACCCTGGTGGTTGTTGCATATACACTTCTTCCTGCAAATCGCCATACAAGAAAGCATTCTTGACATCTAATTGGAAAAGTGGCCAGTCCTTTACCACAACAACGACAATAAGAATGCACAGTGTAGAGTGACGCGCAACTGGAGAAAATGTGTCCTGATAATCCACCCCATAGGTTTAAGTGAACCCACGAGCAACCAACCTGGCCTTGTATATGTCTACGAAACTATTTGCACGGTGTTTAATTGTAAACCCACATTTACTGCCAACAATAGAAGCACCTGGGGGAACAGAGATGACACTCCACATACCACGAGATTATAAAGCGGCCATCTCCTCTTCCATAGCCAGACGCCACGAACCACTCTTCAAAACCTCATGATAGGATCGTGGTATCTGCACAACTGATAAGGCAACAATAAACATATGAAAATTCCCAGGCAGTTGTGCCAGGGAAACATGAGAAGAAAGAGGATGCATAATACATGCACGCCTCTTCCTTCGTAGAGCAATAAGCACATCCAAGTCCACAGTATCCTCAGAAGGAGTATCATCTATGACATCATGCACCTCAGTTTGTACACTCAAATCACCAGTGCCATTAGTGGAACTCAAATGCTCAGAACATACCTTGGGCGTGCTGGATGATGGAGAGGCACATGAGCACGAGGCCGACGCTGGTAAACATGCGGAAAGAAAGTATGTATGCCAGGAGGTGGAGGGGGTGGTGGAGGAGAGGACGGTGGTGGTGGTGGTGTCATAGTGTCACTTGGAATCGGTAAGACCGGAGGTAGAGAGTTGTAAACCTCTTCTCCACTTTCTGAAGGAATGAGCTTGTCACATGTAGGAGAGAAATACATAATGGATTCAAGGCAGGTGACATCTGCACTAACATAATACCTTCAGCGAGTAGGGTCAAAGCAATGATACCCATTTTGGGTTTGTAATACCCAACAAACACACACTTGACCGCTCTAGGAGAGAGCCTGTCAAGAATTGGAGACATCTGATGAATAAAAGCAACAGCTCCAAAAACACAAGGCGTGAGAGAGAAAAGATCCATCTCGGGAAACACAATCAAGAACGGGATCTTCTCCCCCAGAACCGATAAAGGCATATGATTCACCAAATAACATGCAGTGAGAACTGCATCCCCCAGTTAGAATGCAGAGCACTGCTCTGAATCAGAAGAGTCCTGGTGGCATCCAAAAGATTGCGATGTTTCCTCTCAGCCACCCCAATGTGTTGTGAAGTATACGCACAAGATGTCTGATGCACAATACCATAGGTTCTAAGAAACCGAGAAAGTTGGGTACTGTAGAATTTAAGTGCATTGTCTGAACGTATATACTTGACATTTGCAGAAAACACATTCCTTATTTCATTAATAAAGGATTGAATAACAGTACCGGCATCAGACTTGTTCTTAAGAAGAAAAACCCATGACAATATAGATAACTCATCAACAGCAACCAGATAAAACCTATGCCCCTGAAGATCTGGGACACGACTGGGACCCCAAATATCAAAGTGAATCAACTCAAAAAGACTATGACTACTTTGACCCTGATGACTCTGGAATGTGGACCTATGATCAAGGTTTGAAAAAACTAAAAACGGAACGAGGCGATTTCCCTAGAATCGAGGCGAGGCGGTCGAGGCGTAAGCCTCAGTTTACAATGATAAATATATATAAAAATTACAATAAATATATACTAATGAATTTATATATATTATGACTAATATATGATATATATCACTATAGGATATGATAAAATTATAAAGATAAGAACACCGAAAAAAAGATATACAAATGTATGAGAATGCATATGTTGATATCTATCAGAATTCTAACTATCTAACCCAAGTTGAAGAACTGGTGTATGCATCCCTCCTGCCATACCATACCCCAACAAGATGGAGGTCTCGATTGTATTCTATTCGGATTTATGGGTCTGTTTGTATGGGAATAGTATATGAACTCCACTTGAATTCTATCTTGTTTGTCCATCTTGGCATATTGCATAGCTTATTGTATGAAAAATTAAGTTTACAAGTAATGTGTTAAATGATATTTGCGGATTCGTATGTTTAAGGGTATAACTTAAGAGTTTTTGACATAATTGGACATGTTTAATGGTAAATATGAACATGAAAGTAGTCAAATTTAAGCATTCATCTTATATATGTAAATCCTAAACAACTAGACCTTTATGAACATATGAAATTACTAATAGGACAAATGATTAACATAAAAAAATAATCTGAAAATAAAAAATGCTTCATGGACTGCCTCACCTCCGCCTCGACCGCCTCGACCAATTGAGGAGGTCGCCTCTCAAAGGCCCCCTGAGGCGGTCGTTCTGGGGCGGTTTCAGGCCACCTCGCCTTGAGGTGTACGTGTTTTTTCGAACCATGCCCATGATGCTTCCCAAGCTGGCAGGCCTCGCACTGAAAGTAGAGCGAGGAGAGATCTGAGGAAGAACGTGACACAACTTTTGCAGAGAAAGATGACCAAACCGAAGATGCCACGCATATGGAGAAACAAATCCAGTGCGTAGAGAGGAGGTATCAGCATAAGGAGATTGCACTAGTCTGCGGAGGCCTCCTTGCTCGCGGCCAGAACCAATCACTCTGCCCGTTAGAATATCCTGAAACACGAGCAAAAGGGTTAAATATGACACGACAATATAAATACTTGGTGATTTGACTAATAGATAGTAAGTTCATAGAGAATTAAGGAGCGTAAAGAACGTTCTGAAGCTGCATTGCAGGGGTTAACTGCACCTCCCCCTGACCAGTAATGGGAGAGTATGTTCCATCTGCTATCACAACAGATCTGCCTGACTGAGTTGGGCTATTGGTCCTAAACTGCCCTCTGTCAGCACTGAGATGATGGGAAGCTCCTTAATCCATAATTCACTCCAACAAGCCTGTCTTGTAACAGCTAGTAAAAGTATATGCTATACCTGATGTAGATGCAGAGGTTGCTAGCTCTGATGATCTTTACGGAGAGCTAGTTGACCCAGGAGAAGGCATAATCTCCCTGAACCGCGGTACTAACTCATCAAACCTCTGATCAGGTGCAACTGAACAATTGCAAACCTGCTGGATCTGTTCAGCCACACGTGCTGAAGTGGGAAACCCATGCTTAGAATAGCATGTTTCCTCAGAATGACCTGGCCTGTGGCAGTAAGTGCAAGGCTGGTGAGGGGGTCGACTGCCCCCTCCTCTTCCACGGCCACCTCGACCACGGAGCTTTGTAGGGCTCCCCCCACCACGAGATGCTACAATAGCTGAAGAAGTATGAGACAACTGAGTACCACCAGAAGATATGGAGAGTTTGCTCAACCTGCAATATGCCTCCTCCATTGGAGGTATAGTAGCATCAATTAGAATCTATGCTCTTGCAGCATCATTCTCAAAGTCAAGTGCCGCTAGAAAAAGTCCAGTCATCACTGACCCTATATGCCTTGAGCTGCTCTGGTGTGGCAGTTAAGGGAATGTAACCATGTAACTTCTCAAACATACCCCTTAAAAAGTGTAAAGGATGGAGAGGGCGACCATTCTGCTTAGACGTGAAGATGTCATGTTGAAGTTGCAGAATCTTTGACTCATTCTTCGCTGGAGAATATGTAGCAACGAGAATGTCCCACATAGCCTTGACCGTGGGCTGACTCAATATATCATTGGCTATCTCCATGGATACCGTCCCAGAAAGCCATACACGTGCATAGGCGTCATCTGCCTCCCATGAGGCATTGACCCCAGTCTTGTCAACATGCTCCTCGTGTGTAAGAATATGCTTCTTGCCATTACATTGCATTAGACTCCTGAACTTCATGGCCTACTGTTCATAGTTCGTTCCATCCATCTTCACGATAGGTGCTAGACCTTTGAAGGCACCTAAGTATGGAACATCTGCTTTGTTGTCTGACATGATGACAACGATCTTCAAGACTGATGTTGCAAACTGGAATAACTATGGCTATACAGACATATAGGAAGATTGTTGTGGGTCTAGACTCATACCATATCATCAACGAGTCTCTTTAGGTACCTAGGATGGTTTTAGAAGATCAAAAACCACTTCTTAGGAACCAAATCCGACCTATTCGAGCCCACAAGGACCAAGATAGAGCATCCCTTCCAGACTCGAGCCCTCAGGGGAACTGTGGCGGCGCCCCTTGTGCGTGAGGGGCGGCGATGGACTGCAGGAGGCGGTGGCAGTGGACTGCAGGAGCAACGGCAGTGGCGGCCTGCGGGTAGTGGCAGTGGACGATGGCGACAGGCTGCTGTCTGCGGGCGAGTGCCTCTAGGATTTTGGTGGGGTTTGGAATTTGGGGCACAGACGCTGATCTAGGACCGTCGCTCTGATACCATGTGGAAAGGATTGAAATGAAAGAGTTGCATTCACCATAGCCCTAGAGCTCTCTTATATAAGAGAAAAGCTCTAAGGGAAAATTACATAGAGAGACAAAAGAAATAGAAAATTACAAGATAACAATAAAGAGATATAAATATCTCAACAAGATATCTCGACCCCATCAAAGTCGCACCTTCTCCAGGCTTCTCCAGACGAAGCTCTTCCGCTTAATCTCCAAGCCGCGTAGAGCTACTCTCCCAACCCTCCTTGCACGCTGCTCTTATACAACAACAACAGGAGCACCTCAAGCAGAGGGCCTTGTTCATGAAGATTAAGAAGTAGTGATGGCGACACTATTCTCGAACTCAATAGCGGCGACACCATGAGAAAGGGTTCCCTGATGGGACCCTAGGCCTATTTAAAGAAGAGAAGGGAGCAATGTCATCTGGGTTCCTTCGCCTAAGCTATGTCTCATGTTATCCAAGGAAACTACGCTCATCTTCAAGATGAACTTACGCAACCGTACTGCCTCTTTGGCAGCATTCGATGCGGCAATGTTCAGCTTCTGTCATCGAATCAGTCTTGATATCATGCTTCTTGCTTCTCCAGCTAACAGTACTACTGTTTAACAAGAATACGAACCCCAAAGTTGACTTTCGACTATTGTTGGGAAAAATAAGAGACTTGTTTATTCCTTGAGCCCTAGGCTCTCTTATATAGAGGCGAGACCTATGGGCAAATTACATAATACTAAAAAAAGAAAAGGAATAGATGAAAGAGTACATAAATATAGAAATATATCTCTACACTCCCCCTCAAGATGGAGCATAGATATCTCCCATGTTCAGCTTGGATAAACACTTTTGAAATGATCCTCTAAAGTATGGCCTTGGTGAAAATGTCCGTCGTCTAGTCCCTTGAGCTGGCATGGGATGTGGAAATGAAGCCCTTCTGAATCATGTCACGTTTATAATGGCAATCGACCTCAATGTGCTTTGTCCTTTCGTGGAATGCAGTATTATTAGCAATGAATAATGTTGGAGTATGTTTAGTATGTGTCACTTATGTGGTAGATAAATAGATTCCTCCAGGATCCATTTACCACAACCAGTTGTTTAGTCCCCATATCGACCGTCTGTGGGATGTGGAGACTCAGCGAGGGCTATATAAGAAGCCCCTCACCCTCTTGTATCGATGAGAAAGTGCAATGTATACATCAGTTCTCTGAGGCATTCTCCTTTGGTTTCATCCCACTCCTTAGGGAGTAGGTTTCCACGTTAAAATCTGTGTTCCAAGATTTATATTTCTATTGTTCATCCTCTCTATATCAATTTTCTTCCACATTCTTATTTTTCAACATGGTATAAGAACGGGTTCGATTCTCGAGGATTTTATGTTCGTTAATTTATTCGAGATTTGATTGATTCGATTCTTGCTTATTATTGAAGATTATTCAAATTTTGTTCGGAGATCTGTACATGTTCTGGTTCAAGTTCAAAGAATATTTTTAGGATTTTTAACAAACTCTAGTTTTGCATTGATCGTCACATATTCTGGGAAATTCTAGGGTTTCTTTAGAAACCCTAACTCTGCCCTTCCAGCTTCGCACCAGATCTGGAGACGCTTCTCTCCTCAGGCACATCACAGAGCAGACCTTCCCAGGCATCAGACCTCCCAGTCCAGGCATCACCTCCATACAGAGACCATAGGCGGTGCCTCGAGCGGGCGCACCCCCCAGTTCGACGAAGCCCAAGCGGTGCAATCCTGCGTCGATCGTCGCTCCTCCATCAACGAAGCCCATCGCGCATCTCCTCCTGGCGGCGATGGCCGCGTCTCCTCCTTCTAGCGTAAGACCTTGCGCGAGATCTCCCTTCAGCATCTACAGGAGGCATCACTGCCCTCTTGCGGCAGGAGGCTCTATCTTCATGTCCACAATATTTCCTACATCGTCTCTTCCAGGCCTAGGCAGCCCTTTTCGAACCCCAGTTGGCGTCGCCCTAGTTGGCGCAAAAGCCCTAGGCAGCGTAGTTATGATCCCTCCCGAAGACGCGTGACACCAACGTGTCGCGCGACCCCCATCGGAGGAGGAGGTCTCCCATGCGGTGATGTAGCTCCTCCGCTCCAAGATCCAGCGGCGCCGCCTCTTCTCCGGCTGAAGACTAACCCTCCTGACGACACAGATATCGCTCCAAGGGAATCCCGTCGGGGGCTTGCTTTCGTGATTGGGGTTCCCACGAAGGGAATCCTAATATATGATGGGCATTTTTTTATTTTCAGTAAAATAAAAGAAGGGGGAGGTCAAATATTTTGGCCCAAGTGGGATATGCGATGTTTAAAAAAAAAGGAGGGCGAAAGAGAGAGAGAGAGAGAGGCAGAAGCCCAATTGAGATACTTGGTTTTCAGCCCAAGTGGGATGAGTAGTATTTGGGCCCGATTTGGGCTGAGAGATTTTGGTTCAAAAAAAGTTGCGTACAAAAAAAACCGTACGTGGAAATAAAAGTGAAAGTTGAGTCGGCTATAAAAAGAGAGAGAGAGAGAGAGAGGAAATAGCCGAACTGATTAAAAAATGTGAGAAGAATAGGCAATATATATGTTAGAAAATATAGAATGCAAAAGCGTGTCAGAAATAAAGATAGAAAACTTGAACATAAGACGGGATTTCACGTGGAACCCTACTCCCTAAAGAGCGGGATGAAACCACGGAGAAGGCCTCAAAGGGTCAGGTTATGCATTGCACTTTCTCAATGGATATAGGAGGTTTGGGGCTCCTTATATAGCATCCACAGAGCCTCCAAGTCCCACCACTGGTAGATGTGGGACTAAACAAATGGCTGGGGTAAATAGATCCTGGAGAGATCCATTTACCCTCCTACAACTCATATGACGCACAATCAAATACTCCAACACCCCCCCTCAAAGTGGAGCATGCAATGCTCAGCTTGGACAAAAAAAAGAAACTCAACTCACAATACATGACACTACAAACAATATCAACTCAACGCGCACAACTGTCGGTTGCTATCGAGGACGTTGCTTCTCATGCCGTGCAGATGAGGAGGACGAACGGGCTGGAGTGTGAGTCAACGGAATCTCCTCGTCGGAGAGCATGTGCTCTGTACTGCGCCTGTCAGAGTCAATGCAACTGGAAACGAGTCTCCCCGTCGGAGTACTCTGGCCCACCACAACATGTGGACAACTGCTCCATCTTTGAAAAGGTCCGAACTGAAAAGGGCCGTGGAAGTGCAATCCTCGTCGGAGTCCACGGTCGCTGGAGAATGGAGTCTGAAAAGTCTCCTCGTCGGAGAACTGGATCTCTCGCATCTTGACAGAGAATGGTACACTACTCTGGAGTACCTATAATACCACATGAAAACCCTTGCCAATATAGCATAGGGAATGGCCCTCTACTCTGGAGTCCCTATGGCTCATATGAAAACTATGGTCGACAAAACAAGAAGAATGATGGGGATCACGACAAAAGATTGCAAACATGTGCACATCTGAAAAGACCGCATACATGTGTGTGTCTGAAACTGAGGACTCGGAATCAATCGTTGAGTCTGAATAATCGAACTGTAGAGTCTGAAATCTGAACAGACATCTAGATTGGAATTTGTCTCTGAACATGAACCGAAACTGGAATCTGAATCGTCAGAGTGATGATGTTTTATGATGCCGAAGAACTCTACACTATACTCCCCCTTTCTCCCATACTGGTCGGAATGACATTCGCCTACCAAGTTGGGAGAAGACAAGATAGATGGGGAAAAACATGAACATTCTCAAAAAAATTTTGCGACTTTTCTTTATTTTTTAATTTATTTTTTTAAGCCGTCCCAATTTTTTTTGAAACATTTTTTAGCCGTTTCAATTTTTTATACGACTTTTGCAACTCATTTTTTTCTCATCTTTTTTTTGTGAATATTTTGCGTACGGCTTTTCTTTGTACACTCCCTTTTTTTGAACTTGAATCTCGACCCAATCAGGGGCCAATATCTCTCTCTCTCTTTCTTTCTTCTTTTTTGATGTAACTCACGGCCCATTTGGGCTTACGTAACTGCAGTTTTTTTAATAACGCTGCAGTCCCAAGGGTTCTCAACTGGGGAACCCAAATCCTCTTCATTCCCCGCCGCCCCAAAGGGGCTCTACTCCTGTCACCGCTAGGGTTCCCATGATAGGAACCCCTAATGTGCTGCACAAGGAGGAATCGACCCCGATTGGGGTTCTGCTTGACTCGCTTGGAGTTGCAGCGAATGCTGCGAGATATGGCTGCTGCCTGGAGAACCATTCGCACGCGCTGCGAGATAGCAGGTGCGTGCCGCCGCCGAAGAGACATGTCGCCTGGATCGCCTGGAAGGAGAAGCGATGGCGCCTGATCTGCCGCCTGGAGCGATCAAGAGGAAGGATCGCACAGAGGTCTTGGATCCTCTCGCGCGACGATCTCTACCGATGGCGTGACTGGAGGAGAGTAGCCATAGGAACAGCCACCGTGAAAGGAGATGCGTGCGACGCTGTGATCCAGGATGGAGATTTGAAGGCTGCGACTGGAGGGCTTCTGCTGGTTCCTTCTTCGTGATTGCAGAACGTGGGAGCCTAGGATCATCGCTTGGTGTCCTGAACTTGTGTCTAAATCTGGTGCCGCTAAGGCCTAGAGGTTACTGCCTCCTGAAAGATCTCGAAGGAGCGTGGCCTGCACGAGAATCTGCATGCACGAGAATCGAGATGCGGCGAGCAGAACTAGCGTTTCGAAAAACCCTTCATCTTGAACGAATAAATTGATCTTCGTAAAAAATGATCTTCAAGAACTAGACACTATAATCAACTCTCGAATATAAATAAGAATATGAAAACCTCGAGAATCGAACCCGCTCTGATACCATGTTAGAAAATAGAGAATGCAGAAGCGTATCAGAAACAAAGATAGAAAACATGAGCATAAGACGGGATTTTACGTGGATCCCTACTCCCTAAGGAGCGGGATGAAACCACGGGAGAAGGTCTCTAAGGGTCAGGATATGCATTGCACTTTCTCAATGGATACAGGAGGTCTGGGGCTCCTTATATAGCCTCCATAGAGCCTCCAAGTCCCATCACTGGTAGATGTAGGACTAAACAGATGCCTGGGGTAAATGGATCCTGGAGAGATCCATTTACCCTCCTACAACTCATATGACGCACAACCAAATACTCCAACAATATATATATATATATATGCAAAAAAGGAAAAAAAAAGAAAACCATATTTTTTTGATATGGCTAAAAATGAAAATGAGTTAAAAAGATGTGAGCATAAAAGTTGGAAAAAATCGAAGGAGCGTCGCCTGCACGAGAATCTGCATGCACGAGAATCGAGATGCGGCGAGCAGAACTAACATTTCGAAAAACCCTTCAACTTGAACGAATAACATGATCTTCGTAAAAAATAGTCTTTAAGAACTAGACACTATAATAAACTCTCGAACAGAAAAGAATACGAAAACCTCGAGAATAGAACCCGCTCTGATACCATGTTAGAAAATAGAGAATGTGGAAGCGTATCAGAAATAAAGATAGAAAACTTGAACATAAGACGGGATTTTACGTGGATCCCTACTCCCTAAGGAACGGGATGAAACCACGGGAGAAGGCCTCAAAGGGCCAGGTTCTGCATTGTACTTTCTCAATGGATACAAGAGGTTTGGGGCTCCTTATATAGCCTCTACAGAGCCTCCAAGTCCCACCAATGGTAGATGTGGGACTAAACAGATGGTTGGGGTAAATGGATCTTGGAGAGATCCATTTACCCTCCTACAACTCATATGACGCACAACAAAATACTCCAACAATATATATATATATATATGTAAAAAAAGAAAAAAAAGAAAGACCATATTTTTTTGAAATGGCTAAAAATGAAAATGAACTAAAAAAGATGTGAGCAGAAAAGCTAGAAAAATTGGTTTATGTTTTGTTTTCTCCCCATTTCTCTTGTCTTCTCCCAACTTTGTCATTGCCATTAAGAGTCACACTCACAAGCCAGACTGTCAGATTCTGCACATTTAGATTTTCCCAGGCTAGTTGTTCAGACTCTACAATTCAGAGATTCAGACTCGACGATCAGATGTTTTCCGAGTCTGCAGTTCGATGTGCACATGTTTGCTATCATTTGTGGTCCTCGTCGTTTCTGATCAGCTCTGAGTTTTCATGTGTTCCATAGGGACTCCAGAGTATAGATCTCATTCTTTATGCCATGTGGGCAAGGGTTTTCATGTAATTTCATAGGGACTCCAAAGATATCCCATTCTCTGAGCCAGTATGGGGGAGACCCAGTTCTCCGAAGAGAAGACTTTTTCAGACTCCATTCTCCAGCGACCGTGGACTCCGACTAGGATTGTCTCCACGGCTTTCTTCAGTTCGACCCTTTCAGAGATGGAGATTGTGGCGGGTCATTTTCAGTTACAATGACTCTAAATAACACAGTATAGAGCACATGCTCTCCGACGAGGAGATTTAGTTTGACTTACACTCCAACCCATTGGTTCCTCCTCACCTACACAACATGAGAAGCAACATCCTCGACAACAGCCGACAGTTGTGCTCGTTGAGTTGATATTGTTTGTAGTGTCCTGTAGCGTGAGTTTGATATTTCTTTCTATTTGTCCAAGCTGAGCATTCCATGCACCCTCCAGCTTGAGGGGGAGTGTTGGAGTATGTTTAGTATGTGTCACTTATGTATACCACATCTAGTTGTTTAGTCCCACGTCGATCGTCTATGGGGTGGAGACTCAATGAGGGCTATATAAGAAGCCCCCTACCCTCTTGTATCGATGAAAGTGCAATGCATACAACAATCCTCTGATGCGTTCTCCCGTGGTTTCATCCCATTCCTTGTGGAGTAGGATTACACGTTAAAATCTCTGTGTTCCAAGATTTATCTTTCTATTATTCATGCTCTTTTATCAATTAACTTCCGCATTCTTATTTTCCAACAAATAAGGCAGCCTGATTGTCACATTTTAACGACATGGGAAGATGAACATCTATATGTAGATCTGTAAGGACTGCTCGAACCCATCATTTCTATGCATGCTTGTGTCACTAGCACTAGATCTAGCAACTACAATTTGCTTCTTGCATTTCCACGAGACAAGTGAATCTCCAACAAATATAGCAAATCATGTTGTGGACTTCTTATCCTTGGGGCACCTTGCATAATCTTTTTTTGCGCATGCTGAGATAGTGATGGTGCCACATCTTTTAAATAGCAGCCATGCACCTGGAGATGATTTAAGATACCTTAGTATCATCTGTATAGCATCCACATGTACCTGACGAGGTTGTTCCATGAATTAGCTCATTCGACTGACAACAAATGAAATATCGAGTCAGGTAATGATAACATAAAGAAGTTTTCCCACCAGTTCCTTGTATCTTCTCTGGTCAACCTTATCACTATCATCATCATACAACTTCATGCTTCGATCTATGGGTGTGGTAGCAGGTCGACATCGAAGCATACTCATGTCACTTAGCAAATCAGTGATATATTTCCTCCGAGTCATACAAGCCCTTGATTGTTTCTTGCAAACTCCGGTCCCTGAAAGTATCTAAGAGCTCCAAGATCCATGGAAACAATTTCGCGACCCAGAAATTCTTTCGCCCTCTTTATTCCTTGTATGATATCTCCTGTAATAAGTATATCATCAGTATACACCATAATAGAAATCATACCTCTGGAGGTTCTCTGTATGAAAAGAAAACGATATGCATTTGACCGTTTGAACCCTTGCTTCTCAAACAAATCTGAGAGCTTCTGGAACCAAGCTAGACTCTGCTTAAGTCCATAGATTGCCTTATGAAGTCTACACACCTGTGAATACTCCCTCTCAGCAACAAATCCACCCTGGTAGCTGATGCATGTAGACTTCCTCCTAAAGATCACCATACAAAAAGGCATTCTTGACATCAAGTTGAAACAGAGGCCAATCTCGAACTACTATAACTGATAAGAGAATCTGTAGGGTAGAATGACGAGCAACTGGAGAGAAGGTATCAAGATAATCCACTCCATATGTCTGAGTAAAGTCACGTGAAACTAGTCAAGCCTTGTACCGATCAATGTTGCCGTCTGCATTCTGCTTCACTGTAAATATCCATTTCGAACTCACTATAGATGCCTCAGTGGGGGTCGTGACCAGACTCCAACTCCAAGTACCTCTTGACTGAAGGGCCAAAAATACCCTCTATAGCTAGACACTACCTGCTATCCGTCAATGCATCCTAGTAATTCTGTGGTATGGCGACGGTGGACAAAGCAACAACAAACCCCTTAAGTAGGGTTGGGCTTTGGGTTGGGTCTGCCCGACCCGGTCCAAAACCTGACCCAAACCCGAACCGAAATTTAGTGGACGGGTCGTGGGTCCTAAAATGAGCGCATATTGATTATCTGCCGGGTTCGGGCCTGAGAAGGCCCCAACCCGCAAACCCGATAGCCCAACTTATACAATATAATTATATCCAGTATATTCATATTTGCTCCAAATACCATGTTTTAACTTTCATGTCCTTATTTCTAGTTTAGAATAGATACTTAGACCCATTAATAATCATATCCATTAGCGTGGACTGAGGACATTATTACATTAACATGCAAGATTATTACATTAATGTGCAAGAATGGAATATGCGTCCTCAAGTGTTAGAGCATGTACAACTGTAAGTAACCAATCTATATTGGGTCATAGTGCCCGCATCTATTATAGAATATGTATTAGCAAATTGAATGGTGGTTTAAGTCGCTATATTTTTACCACATTTATATTTCCAACATACAACTAATGTCATAATCACAACTTAGTTAGCGCACTTAAAGTACTAAAACATGCACACATGCATAAGAAACAAGAAGATAAATACAAGAATGGAACACATGATATTGGTGTGCATAGGTCTTAAATTGGGCCAACCCGACCCGAACCCGACCCATTTTGTTTGGGTCGGGTTTGGGCTTAGGCTTGAAATTTGAAAATAAAATGGGCCTAGGCCTGACCCATTAGCCCATATACTTAAATGGGCTTGGATCGGGCCAACTCAAACCCGTCCTGATACCCAACCCTACCCTGAAGTCACCTGTCAGACACTCGAAGGTGACGTGAGAAGCAATCGGATATGAAATACAGGAATGCTTCTGCTTCCTAAAGCAATAGGTAAATCAAGATCATCATCATCCCGGCCACTGACCTGATCATCAACCTCCTGAAATAACCCATTCTGAGAACCATCATCAGACCCATCATTAGAAGTAATGTTGTCAGAACAAACATGGGCCGTGCTGGATGACGGACCATGAACATGAGTAGGAGCAGTCCGATGGCTGTAGTGATGTGGTAGTGGTGGAACTAGAACAATGAGAGGAGGTGGGGTCAATGGAGGTGATGGAGGAGGTGGTGGTAGAGGTGATGATGAAGGTGGTGGGAGCATGGGTGGAGGTGGAATATAGACCACATTGTCCGAATCTAATGGTGTCAACTTGTCACCTGTAGGAAAAAATACATGGCAGGCTCAAAAAATGTGGCATCTGCACTGACATAATGTCTCCTGCGTAACGGATCATAACAACGATAACCCTTCCAATTCTACAGTACCCGAAAAAGATACATTTGACAACCCTAAGAGAGAGCTTGTCAATCCCTTGAGACAACTGATGGACAAACGCAACAGATGAAAAAAACTTGATGGGTAAAGGAGAACAACTCCTTGTCAGGGAAAACAAGGAAAAAAGATAGCTCTGGATCAGGAGGGTACGAGTGACATCAAGAAGATGATAATGATTTCTTTCAGCAACACTGTTCTGTTGAGACGTATATACGAATGATGTTTGATAAAGAATACCATGAGATGTGAAGAATTGAGAGAGCACATGAGTACAAAATTCCGTCACATTATCAATCCTTATAATTCTGACAAAGATGGAAAAATATTCCGCACTTCTTTAATGAAATTTATAATTTCATTTCCTGCTTCCAATTTACTTCCACAAGAAAACCTAAGACGGATGACTAAAATCATCCATAACAATTAAATAAAATGTGTCCCTGATGATCGGGAACACGACATTGACTCCAAATGTCTACATGGAAAAACTCAAAAGGGGAACTACTGATCCGACTCTGACGACTAGGGAAGACAGACCGATGATGCTTCCCTAACTAACATGCCTCACACTTGAATGATGAGCGAGGTGAAATCTGGGGAAGGACTTGACGCGGTTTCTAAAGTGAAAAATGACTGAAGCGCAGATGTCATACGAAGGGAGAGACCTATCCGATGGAATGGGAGGATAGTGAGGCATACGGTGTTTGGACCAGTCGATAGAGCACGCCATGCTCACGTCGCAACCAATCACCCTGCTCGTAAGAATGTCCTAAAACACAATAGATGATGGGTCAAATATTGCTCGACAATGTAAATCCTTAGTTGACTAATAGACAGTAAATTCATTGAGAAATCAGGGGCATGCAATACGTTTTGCAACCACATAGAGGGCGTCAAGATGACCCCCCCCCCATCCTGTGATTGGGGAATGAGTCCCATCTGCTATGACCACAGTCCTTCCCGGAGAAACTTGCCTGTAGGCTATGAGCTGATCTCGATCTCCACGCAAATGATGTGTTGCACCCGAATTTATGATCCATTCCGAGATATCGTAACCATGATAAGTAGCAGCATGAACACTACTTGTGGTACTAGCTCCTACAGTAGCAGTAATGTCCAAGCTATTCTCAGAAGCATGTGAAGTGGTACTAGCTGAGGGCATGATGTCTCTCAGTCGAGACACAAGCTCATCATATTGCTAATCTAAAGTAGGTGGAGTGGCATAAGGTTGAACTCGCTCTGCTACGCGGGCAAACGTTGGGAAAGTATGCTCGGAGTAGCATGTATCTTATGTATGATCAGATCGGTGACAATATGTACAAGGTGGTCCACGACCACGTCCACCTCTACCACATGGTCCTCGTCCATGGAACTGGCATGGACCACCTCGTCCACGAGAGGTCACCGTGGCAGAGGAATTAGGCACTAGAGAGCATGAGTTGATATATTGATCCAGCTCAATCTAGGGAAGGCCTCCCTATGGAGGAATGGTAGCATCTGCCAGTATCTGGGAAGAAGCAACCTCATACTATGGGTCAAGAAAGGCCTGGAAGATACCAACCATCGTGGCATTCCAGTATGTCTTCGACTGCTCTGGAGTAGCCGTGAGAGGCATGAAGCTATGTCACTTCTCAAACATCCGACGCAAGGCAGTATAGTGAGCATGTAAGGGTCGACCATTCTGTTTTATAGTGAAGATGTCATGCTGAAGTTATAGAATTTTTGTCTCATTCTTGGCCTGTGAATACGTGGCAGTAAGAATGTCCCACATGGATTTGGCAGTGAGCTGGTGCAAGATATCGTTTGCAATCTCTAGTATCAAGGTACCAGACAACCAGACCTGAGCATATGCGTCATCAGCCTCCCATGAGGCATACAACCCTGTCTTCTCTGTCGGCTCTTCCTTGGTAAGAATATGCTCTTATCCATCGACTTCATTACGCTCATGAACTGCATGGCCCACGACTCGTAGTTCGACCCATTCATTCACTATAGGCGCGAGACCTGTGAAGGCGCCTATGGTGGGGATATCTACCTTGCTTTTTGACATTTTGCATAATGAGGAAGACTAGGGTGGTAGACTAAAGAATGTATTGTCTACACTGATATACGGGAAGTTGGTTGCGTGTATAGACTCAAATCGCAACTAACCCCATCAATAAAAAAGAACCCTTGTACGGGCACCAAGAAAATCGACAGCACCAGCTGCGAATGCGAAGGGTGCAACATAGACCAAGAGAGAGGGGTGTGGCGGCATCGTCTAAGGAAGACGGGTGCGGCGGCTCTGGCCGCATATGAGAGGTGTTGCGACGTTGGCTGCGGAGGATGGGTGCGGCGGCGACCGAGAGAGGTGTTGCAGCTCCGCAAGTGAGGGCAGGAGGTGGGAGTTAGAGTTAGTGTTTAGGGTACAAGAGCTCTGGTCTAGGACCACCACTTTGATACCATGTTGGGAAAAATAAGAGGCTTGTTTATTCCTTGATCCTTAGGCTCTCTTATATAGAGGAGAGACCTATGGGAAAATTACGTAATACTGACAAAAGTAAAATGAATAGGGTGACAAAGAGGTGGGGGTGGTTAATGTGGTCACATTTCCAGGCGTTTGGTCGATGTCGGTTTCGCGGTGGTTGGGGATGGGGAAAGGAGTATCGAGAGATTCGGAGGACGAGGCTTAATCTCTTGGTGAGATGGTTCATAGGGGAGGAGGTGAAGCGGACACTCCATGAGCTGAACGCAGATGGGGCATCGGACCCTGACGGTTTCTCTATTTGTTTCTATAGGGAATTTTGGGAGTTGATTAAGGGGGAGGTCTTGGAGGTGTTGGCAGAATTTCGAGAGGGCAATTGTGGGTTCGAAAGACTTAACAAGGTGCTTATTTTTCTTTTGCCAAAGAAGAGTGTGCCCGTGAAGGTGAACTCCAGGCCCATTGCGTTATCGAATGCTATTTACCTCCTTATCTCTAAGATCCTGGCTAATAGGCTAAGGCAAGTGATGGATAGGATTATTTCTTCGAAGCAGTTGGCGTTTGTAGCGGGGCGGGCCATGGCTTATGGATTGGTGATGGCTTCGGAGATGGTGACGGATTAGATGAGGTCCAAGATCAAAGGTGTGTTGTGGAAGATTGACTTTTCTAAGGCCTATGACTACGTTGATTGGAGATTTTTATGGGCATCTTTGCAGAGGAGGAGTTTCCCGGAGTTATGGATTGCTTGGATCAAGCGCTACTTTAAGACAGCCCCACATGTGGTGCTCATCAACGGTCGTCTGGAAGGGGGTTTTTTCTAGCCCCAGTAGGGCATCGGGCAGGGTTGCCCATTGGCGTCGATGTTGTTTGTTATTGTGGTTGATGCACTGGCAGTGATGGTCAAGCTGGCGACCACGGATCATTGGTGGTCGGGTTATAGATGCGAGGAGATATCCATTCCACTATTACAGTATGCTGACGACATGGTCCTTTTCTTAGGGTACGATGAGGAATGGATTAGGAGGGCGTCGAGGGTTGTGGAGGATCTTGGTGAGGTTTCCGGCCTTCAGATCAATAGGGACAAGTTAGTGGTGGTCCCTTTCGGGCTTTCGGAGTTGGAGATCCTGAGGGTGATGCAAAAATGATTTGCGTTGACGGAAAAATATTTTTTTTGTTGGTGGAAATTCAGTGGAAGAAATTGGAGGGGTTGAGAAGAGAAGCTCGTCGGAAAAACGAGGGGTTTGGAGGAGAGAAACATGAAGACCACGTGGGGGAGGAGAGAGACTAGAGAGAGAGATAGAAATCTCAATTTAATTATCAACTTAACTCATTCCATAACTAGTCTATCATCCCTTTATATAGGAGGGATGAATTACAAAAATAGAAACTCAATTCAAATTCAAAACTAATTCCCCTAGTTTGACTCTAACCGACTACTAAATTTGAAATTCAAATCCCTAACTAATCAATTGAGATCACACGCGATCTCTTTATTAAAAAAAATGCAATGACATAAAAAAATACGACGACATAATTAAATAAATGCAGCCTTATATTTCCGATCCACGTTGCATCAATTCTCCTCCGCTTCCTTCAATTGGATCTTTTTCAACGTTACGTTTGTAGTCTTTTTCAAATGAAGGGCGTCTCTGCAATTTTCGTACCCCTTCACTTACATAAAATCCATAGCACAATCTATCACCCAAATAGCCCTTTTGATAAAAACTTTTGGGAGGAGGGGTTTTCCTGCAAATATTCCAAATTAACCTCCTATCCCTAACTTTATGGGATAGGTCTTCCGCTGGAGATAAATCAGGAGGCCATCCTGGACTTCGTTCTTCCTTCCTTTACCGTGGGTGATGCCGAACCCTAGGGTTAGGGTTCCCGTAGATTTGGCGGCACGGGATAAAGAGGGGAAAGGTGGCGACGTGGCCGCTATGGGGATGGCGGAGCTGCAACAGGTAGGGAGGGGAAGGGTGGTGGCGGGAGGGGATGATGGGGCTGAGGGTTTTCTCTGGATGTGCGTGGGTAGCGGGAGGGGCGGTAGGAGGAAGAGCCGGGGCTGGGAGGTGTATTGGCGTGGGGATTGGGGCGAGAATCGCAGGTGCGAGAAGGGGTTCTGGTGGTGCGTGGGTGATGGGAAGAGGCGTAGGGGGTGGGGCCTGTGCCGCAAGGGCTGGGGTTTCGGGGGCATCGAGAAAAAGTGATGTTGGTGGTGGCGCAAGAGGCGCGAGGGTGGCTGTGGGAAGGGGTAACGGCAGTGGGCTTGGGGCTGGAGGTGCGGGGTTTTTAACGGGGATGGTAGGATGCACAAGGATGTTGTCGGGAACCTGCGGAAGGGTCGTGTGTGGTCCGGGAATCGATTTTTTCAACGATTGCAGATCCGAAAATACCTGGACAACAAGCGTTTCGTCACTTTTTCCTTCTGGAATGGCCTGGACAGCGAGCAGGTCGGCGTTTTCCTCTGAAACGAACGGAATAGCGAACAAATCATCCTTGACGTTGTCGTATTCGCCTGACATGGCCCGGACAGCGAGCACATCGTCGTTGTTGCCTTTTCTTCTATCCACAATGATCTGAGCAGCGCACAGATCATGGTAGACGATAATATTTTGTTCGTCGTCAACTTGCACCATAAAAATATCAACATCGTACCATGAGTCTATCCATTGTTGAACCTTGATGCTTTTCCGGAGGCGTTTCTTGTATTTTTGTTGACGCGAACGTGCATGTGATCCTCGTGATAGGGTGGCTCGATCGAGCTTCATTCTCCAATATGCGACAGGACCGTCGAATCGTGAGAACGATTCAACATCCATGCTCAGATACCAAATGATGCAAAAATTATTTGCGTTGACGGAAAAATAATTTTTTTTGTTGGTGGAAATTCGGTGGAAGAAATTGGAGGGGTTGAGAAGAGAAGCTCGTCGGAAAAATGAGGGGTTTGGAGGAGAGAAACGTGAAGACCACGTGGGGGAGGAGAGAGACTAGAGAGAGAGATAGAAATCTCAATTTAATTATCAATTGAACTCACTCCATAACTAGTCTATCATCCCTTTATATAGGAGGGATGAATTACAAAAATAGAAACTCAATTCAAATTCAAAACTAATTCCCCTAGTTTGACTCTAACCGACTACTAAATTTGAAATTCAAATTCCTAACTAATCAATTGAGATCGCACGCGATCTCTTTATTAAAAAAATACGATGACATAAAAAAATGCGATGACATAATTAAATAAATGCAGCCCTATATTTTCGATCCACGCTGCATCAGAGGGCATCGGAAAAGTTGGGTTGCCCAATATCGGCCTTGACGATCTCTTATCTTGGTTTGCCTCTGGTGGCGAGGAGGTTGAAGGTAAGGGATTGGAGGGAAAGCTGGCGGGGTGGAAGGCGTGGTTGCTTTTAAAGGGAGAGATGTTGGTTCTCCTGTAGCATGTTCTCTGGACGATTCCTTTTTTTCTTCTCTACGAGAGCTTTGCCCATTGGTGTACGCTCGAAGATTGAAGGTTTGACGAGAAGATTTTTCTGGTCTGATGGCAGGTAAGGTAGGGGAGGATTGCATTTGGTTGATTGGAAGAAGGTGACGGCGCAGAAGAAGAATGGTGACTTGGGGTTCGGAGGCTGGGAGAGATGAACAAAACCTTCATGGCGAAGTGGGTCATGTGTATTTGGGGGGAGTCAGAGGATCTGGTTTGCAAACTGTTGAAATCTGAGAAGCGGAAGCGGAATCGATAAAACAAGAAATATAAACATGAAGAACAATGATTTAACGTAGAACCCTACTCCCTAAGGAGCGGGATGAAACCACGGGAGAAGCCCTTAAAGGGGCAGATATTCTATTAGAATTCTCAATGGGTACAGGGGGTGAGGGGCTCCTTATATAGCCCCTCAGACAGACCGGAGTCCCAACGCTCATCCATGTGGGATTGAACTTGAGTGGGGTAATTGGATCTTGGTGAGATCCAATTACCCACCTATTACATTCTCCAACACTCCCCCTCAAGCTGGAGCTGAGAAAGCTGCAGCTTGCAACAAAAAGAAAGTATACAACACATCTTCACACGATACATCAAAAGAACACAAGTCCGTTGCTGGTAGAAGACCTCGCACGAGGACGGGTCTGCGGCTTTCAGGTTATCGGAATGTATCTATGCCATGCCTGTAGAGCCGCTGCGATATCAGGTCACCGGAACTTATCTCAGTCGTGCCTGGATAAGAGTCGCAATAGAAGATGTCCAGCGCGGAGTAGTAGTTGAGTCGCAAAAGAAGAAGTATGCACCCTGACGAAGAAGTCGATGCTCAGTGAAGACGGATGATCTATAGAAATCTGGAGTGCCGATCTATCAGTCGTGGATGAATAGTAGAAGTCAAGAAGAATCCACCTCTGACTCTCCCTTTCTCCCATACTTGATAGAATAACTTTTGCGTACGGCTTTTTTTTATGTACGCCTCTTTTTTTTAATTGTAGCAGATTTTCCTCTCTTTTTTTTGTTTCTCCAATTTTTTTACGTCAGCCCTGCTTTCTTCCTTTTTTATTCAATCATTTTTTTAAAACACTCACCGCCTTTTTTTTAACATGGCCCAAAGGCCCACCTCACGGTTAGGGTTCCCGATTGGAACCTTTTACAAGGGTCGCCACCCCCGCTTGGGGTCTCTGGAAGAAAGGGGCCCCGCCGCCACAACATGGGCCGCTGCCGAGGAGCATGTCGCAGCTGCGCGAAACATGGAGATTCCGAGAAGGTGCAGGCGATGCTGGGGCGCGCGAGGAGGCCTAAGGCGCGTCAACGCCGGCGTATGATGGGGTTTACGCGCTTCCTGGACTTGAGTCTGGAAGGTGTTGGGCTTGGAGAGAAGTGTCGCTTGCGATGTTGGATGTCGCCTGGGGAGGAGCCGCAGCTAGGATGGGGAGATGCCGTCGAAACATAAGACTCGCTAGACTAGGAGCATCACAAGATCTAGGAGCATCGCCAGGATGATGTAAGAATTCGCGGCTAGGGCACGCCGCATCTGGTGCCCTTGCGTGGAGGTGGCGACGAGGGGCAACGAACTGGGTTGGAGATAGCTTAGGGTTTCACGAAGATGAAGCACCGCCTGGAGCGCCTCCAGCGCTTGTAGGGAGGATTCCGCCTGGAGAACAGGAGGTGCCGTCTGTGGGGGTCGATCGTCATTGCCATGTGCGGTAAATGCCGACAGAGATGCGATTAGGGCTGGAGGGTTGATGCCGCTGCCTGCGGCTTCGTAGGAGAGAGGCGCAAGGAGGAGTGGCGCTCCACCTAGTGGCGTGCGACCCGCGCTGTTGCCGTTGCTTCCTGGCCGAAGCAGCTGGAGGATTCTTGGCCGAGGTTGCCTAGGGTTTTCGATGAAGCCTTCAATGGATCTCCGCCAGGAGATGGATCTCGAATGACGCAAAAAGGGATCTGTGGCTGGAGTTTTGATGTAGAACCGATATGTACAGAAATTAGGTTTTCATAAGAAACCAAAAACTCATTAAAACTTGGACAGATCTCATGAACAAATAAATCTTCAACATAACATCGAATCTCGAATGAACAAAAATAAAGAACTTGAAATCCTCGAGAATCGACCCGCTCTGATACCATGTTGAAATCTTAGAAGCGGAAGCGGAATCGATAAAACAAGAAATATAAACATGAAAAACAATGATTTAACGTGGAACCCTACTCCCTAAGGAGCGGGATGAAACTACGAGAGAAGCCCTCAAAGGGGCAGATATTCTATCAAATTTATCAATGGCCACAGGGGGTAAGGAGCTCCTTATATAGCCCCTAAGACAGACCGAAGTCCTAACGTTCATCCATGTGGGACTAAACTTGAGTGGAGTAATTGGATCTTGGTGAGATCCAATTACCTACCTATTACATTCTTCAACACAAACTGTTGAGGAAGATTTACTGGGTGTCTATGGCATTGGACGTGGAGTTGGGACGCATCTCATCTTCTCTTTGGAGGGGGATTCAACAGGTGGTTCCCGAGCTCACATTTCATATGAGGCCTATCTTGGGGAATGGTGATAGTTTCTATTTTTGGCTGGATGACTAGACGAGGGAGGGGACCTTGGGTGACATTTCCCCAGATTGCTTCAGATGGGGTGGACAAGGCTATTGCGGTTCGTGATGTGTGGGAAGGGAGATCTGGTCTCCGACCTTCTTGGTTGATTTGTCGGAGCAGAGGGTTGAGGAGTTCTTAAGGTTGCAGTCGGAGCTGGTTCGGGGAAAAAGTATGTCGGTTATCAGGGATCATTACGTCTTGGGTGACGGCAGATTCTCGGTCAAGAAGGCTTACAGGTTTTTCGTGGAGGCAGAGGAGGAAGGTGTGGAAGAGGTAAGGGTGGACATGGGACTAATTTTGAGGAGCAAGGTGCCTTCGAGACTGAAGGTGTTTCTTTGGTTGTTTAGGCTTGGGAGGATTTTCACGAAAGCACGACGATGTCAAGTCTTGGGGTGGATGATATTCTCTGCGGCAGATGCAGCTCAACGGTGGAGGACATGGATAATTTGTTTTTCTCTTGCACATCCTCGGTCGAGGTATGGGGCATGGCATGCATCGTTTGGCTTGGTAGTCAGGATTGTTCTAGCTTCTGAAGAGACATCACATCTACTTGGGGGTGGTCGTTTTTATTCTGAGAATGTAATCGAGCATTGCAAGTTGTGTAGATCCTGGATTTTGTAATAATGTGTATCCTTATCTTTCCTTATATTTATAATATATATATGCGCTTTTAGAGGTGGGTCTCAACTTGGGAGGCCACCCGCGCACTTCTTTCAAAAAAAGGTATAGTGGCCTATCCAAGCTCCTATGATCTCAGGTATAGAAGATCTATATATATACTTTCACATCTGGATCGTCCTCCCATTTTGATCATGTGATTGTTGGTAGTAACTATTGGAGTATTTGGTTGTGCGCCACTTGAGTTGTAGATGGGTAAATGGATACCTCCACGATCCATTTACCCCGTCCCAATGTTTAGTCCCACATCTACCAGTGGTGGGACTTGGAAGCTTTATGGAGGCTATATAAGGAGCCCCAGACCTCCTGTATCCATTGAGAAAGTTGAATGCAATATATGGTCCTTTGATGGCTTCTCCTGTGGTTTCATCCCGCTTTTTAGGGAGTAGGGTTCTACGTAAAATTCTTTGTGTTCCATGTTTTATCTTTCTAGTTCATGCTCTGTTTATCATTCCGCTTCCGCATTCCTGTTTTCTAACATGGTACCAGAGCTATGTTAATTTTCTAACATGGTATCAGAGCGGGTTCAATTCTCGAGGAATCATGTTATGTTTTTGATTTAGTCGAGTTTTGATTTATTTATTGTTCGTGGATTTGTTCTTGAAGAATGTTCAAGTTTCGATTCAATTCTAGGGTTTCATTCTGAAACCCTAGTTCTCCATGGATTCAAGGTTGCTTCTGTCCAGATCAGCATCGCTAGCGATCAAGCCAACAACATGATTGTCATCGACAAAAGAGTTCTGCATAGGGTTTTGTTGAAACCCCATTTTCACGTCTCCACGCGCATCCAGGCCGCAAGCATATCTTCAGGGCGATGCTCTCGTGTTCAGACCTAATATCCTATCTCTTACGCATATCGTCATTATGCAAATTATAGACGCAGAGAACAATATCCCATCTTATCGATACTCCAGGCGGTAGTAGTGCACCTGTTGCCTCGGAACCCTTCTACAGGCGGTGGATCTCCTCAAGAGGCGGCGCTCCAGTCTAGTCCCCCATTCCAATACCTCCATCATCCCGTTCCCAGGAGGGAACCCTAAACCCTGCTGCAGTTATGGCAGCACCCCACGCTTCCTGATCCTCCTCATGTACGGCGGCACCAGCAACAAGCCTCTGATTCTCTGAGATCTTGGAGGCGGCACCGCACATCCGCAGGCGGAGCTGCCCAGAAGCCCTACGACAACCCTTTTAAAAAAATTGATGTTACTGTATGGGCCCATGAGCCCAGCCGTGTTTGACCAAAAAAAAGGGCCAGCAGAAAATAAGGGGGCCAGGCTCGACAGCTTAGAAAAAGGGTGGGGTCCGCCTGTTAAAAAAAATTGAGAGAGGGTTGCAGATTTTGGTTAGCCGAGTAAAAAAATGGAAAAAGGCGCGTACAATAGAAAGCCATACGCAAAAGGTTTTTTAAAAAAGGGGGAAAAGCCATACAAAAATGTGTCAAGGCTACTAAAAAATGGAAATAGCTGAAACAAATTTGCAAGGAAAGCCGAAAAAATAACGGCTTATTTGGTTTTTCACCCCATCTATCTTGTCTTCTCCCAACTTAGTTGATGCCTTCATTCCGACCAGTATGGGAGAAAAGGGGAGTATTGCATAGAGTCACGGGTCGGTTCCAGATCCAGTTTCAGATTCTCCAGACCATTCAGATTCCAGACTTTACAGTTTCTCAGATGTTCAGACTCGACGTTCAGAAGGTTCCGAGTCTGCAGTTCAAGACGCACGAGTGTGCGATCTTCAGTTTCGTGGTCCCCATCATTCTTGTTGTTTCGGTCAGAGTTTTCATGTGAGCCATAAGGACTCCAGAGTAGAGGATCATTCCCTATGCCATGTAGGCAAGGATTTTCATGTGGTATCATAGGTACTCCAGAGTAGAGTGCCATTCTCTAAGCCAGATGGGAGAGACACAGTTCTCCGAGGAGGAGACTTCCAAATTCCATTCTCCAGCGACCGTAGACTCCGACGAAGATTGCACTCCACGGCCTTTCAGTTCGACCCTTTCAGAGATGGAGCAGTTGTCCACATATTGTGATGGGCCAGAGTACTCCGACAAAGAGACTCATTCCAGTTGCAGTGACTGACAGGCGCAGTACAGAGCACATGCTCTCCGACAAGGAGATTCAGTTGACTCACACTCCAGCCCGTTCGTCCTCCTCACCTGCACGACATGAGAAGCAGCATCCTCGACAGTAGCCGACAGTTGTGCGCGTTGAGTTGATATTGTCTGTAGTGTCATGTAGCATGAGTTGAGTTTCTTTCTGTTTTCCCAAGTTGAGTATTGCATGCTCCATCTTGAGGGGGAGTGTTGGAGTATTTGGTTGTGCTCTACTTGAGTTGTAGATGGGTAAATGGATACCTACAGGATCCATTTACCCCATCCTAGTGTTTAGTCCCACATCTACCAGTGGTCGGACTTGGAGGATTTGTGGAGGCTATATAAGGAGCCCTAGACCTCCTGTATCCATTGAGAAAGTCGAATGCAATATACGGCCCTTTGATGCCTTCTCCCGTGGTTTCATCCTGCTCCTTTGGGAGTAGGGTTCCACGTAAAATTCTGTGTTCCATGTTTTATCTTTCTAGTTCATGCTCTGTTTATCATTCCTCTTCCGCATTCCTATTTTCTAATGTGGTATCAAGAGATATGTTAATTTTCCAATAGTAACTAGTGCCGGTGCTCAGTTTTGTAACCAAGCTTAGGTGAATTACTCTCCAGAAGTTGCTCGAGAATCGTGGTCCTTGATCATACGCAATGGTTTTGTGCACTCTGTTTTGTCGAAGGATATCTTTCAAGTAAACATTAGCAAGTTGTGACGTGGTGTACAACTTTTTCACTACCAGGTTGTGTTGACTTGCTTAATCGGTCTATTGTTATGTATATGGAATCGTGATTAAATGACATGTTAAATCCCACAAAAAATTTATAGCTATGCTTTCCTACTTCCTCTCTGGAATGGGAAGCTTCCTTTGTAAACACGCAAGGAAGTTATGCTCGGCCTTGACTTGCTGCTACACAGGACACTATTCCACGAATCATGCTACTTCCTCCATTATATTTTTCTGGGGCGAACACCAAAGAGTGTCTCCCCCCCTCTTTTGAGCCTAAAAAAAAATGCTACTTCCTCCATTTTATACTGCCAGTAAGACCGCCATATGGAAGGGATAAATTGTCCATCAAGAGTGATGGGCCTCATGCATCAATTCGCATTTTATCTCCTCGTCTGATGGTACACATAACCGGTCATGGTTCTAAAGAATACCATCATTTTTATGAGAAACCAATTTGTTTCCCAACTACCACCTTGTCTCTATAGTGTACTAGATCCCTATCATGCATCCCAACCTTTACAGTCGTCTATACTAGTGCTTACATGTCGACTCTCGACACAATGAGCGTATACTACTGTTACTACGTGACCTCCAATTTGCTAGTTCCATCCAAAGTACTCAACATTATAAGTAGGATTAAACTTGGGTTGGAACAATTATTCCTCTTAATGTATCTACCGTAGCATTAGCATTTCTTATGTGATATACATCTTGCAACTATAGTCCTTGAGAAGCATTGGACATCATCTCTATTTTGTGTTAAATTCCTTCTGAGCAAATATATACGTCAAACTTTTGGGATTAGAGAAGATCTTGAATGTCTCATCGTACATGTAGTGTCAATCACTTCATTGAATTTAATACCTACTCTACCATCTCTTAATTATGCATTGAGTAGTTGACCTCGTAAGATCTAAGCTTGTGAGGAGGATATGAGATGACATGGCCTCTATGCATTAAAGCATATCATTATCATTGATAGGATGCATCATTGTACATTACAAAGCCCTATCCTCCTGAAAGTATCACAGATACGAGGGTTGTGGTCAGATTGCACTCTTCCATCTTAGAAATCTTTTTGAATAAGGTGGGTGAGGGGGAGTACGATCTTCAAAAAGATGGGACACTACGTTTATACTATTATGCAAGTCAAAAGAAGCTCAACACCTCAGGATGTTCTTGAGATGTTCCCATCTGTCCACCGCCTTAATCATTAAGGGATTAATTGGGATACCCTTTATGTCAGCATTGACATTTATCGAAGCATATAACTTCCATCACCACCATCATATTTGTATCTTTGTTCATGGTATCTCGAATACGTCAACTATGGATTCTATAACATAGCGGTATAGAAAGTGTTTGAACACTATGTTCATCAGATGTATAAAAAAACAATTATCTGCATGACTTATTTATTTCGTGATCCTAGGTCTCTTTTACGGAGAGGAGAAACCCTAGAGGGCAAACAACCAATGGGAAATTTACAAAAAATGGAAGTTAGAAATATATAAATAATATTTCCTATAACACTCTCCCTCAACCTGAAGCATAGATATCTATCATGCTCAGCTTGAATTTGAAAAGAACATTTTGGAATGGCCTCTTGACTAGAGCTTTGTTGAATATGTCTACAGTTTGTTTCCCTAAGCTAACATGGGAAATGGAGATGAAGCCCTTCTGTATCACATCTAGTGTACTGTCAATCCACCTTGATGTGTTTGGTCCTCTCATGGAAAGTTGGATTGTTGGCAATGAATAGTGCTGCCAGATTGTCACATAGTAGATGCATGGGAAGAGGAGCGTCAATATTTAGATAAATCAGAACGTACCTGACCCACATCATCTCAGTGCTTCCTTGTGCCACGACTCTATTTTTGGATTCAGCAGTTGACCTAGTAAAAACATTTTGCTTCTTGCTTTCCCAGGACCTTGTTCTACTAGATCTTTCCCATTGATTATATATTATGATGATCGTTGATGTCTAGTGAGCATCATTGTCTCCTAAAAATAAGATAAAATATGTGGTTCTTGGACGTTTGGGAAGTGTGATCTGACAGTTTGTTGTTATGTAGAAACAGTGGGCTAAAGTTAATGTTTACATCCATTTTAAAAAGTTTCCTCGCACTGGGGAACACATTTCATGTTTGCTAGCAATTCTCATTTGCTTTGAGTCGGCATTTTCAATTTTTACCCATATCATGGCATGCAGATAAGTTCTTTCTCGGATTTGGAATAATGTGGCGAGACGCTATATTATTCATTTAAGTAATGTTTTCTATAAGAGGCAATAAAATGCTATTTGGTAGTAATATGTGCTATAGCAATACCAACACTGGTAAAAAAACTAACTATTGGTGTTTTTCTTCCTATTGTGCAGCCTGTTCAAGAACCAGCAAAAATGACTAAGATTATTGTCGATGCTCTCGAACAAACTGGACAAAGAGGGATAATCAACAAGGGTTGGGGTGGTCTTGGCAACTGTAAGTTTACAATCTTTTGCTTTTCATTCAGTATGTTGATTTCCTTTTGGTACAAAACTTATATGTTAAATTTTTTATAACATTTAGTGGAAGAACCGAAGGAGTTCATATATCTATTGGACAACTGCCCTCATGATTGGCTATTCTTGCAATGCAAGGCGGTGGTATGGTTTCCATGATTTATTTGTTTTTAAAGCTTTACAGGTTTTAGGGTGATTCTCCACATACACTGAAAATAAGCACTGGAGCTCCTTTCTCTCATCTCCGAAATTCCTATTCTCATCAGGAGTCATATAAAAGATAGAAAAAATAAGATTAATATTGCTGTAAGGCCCAAGCCTTGAGAAACCTACCTAGACAATCAACTAAAGGACAGTTGTCAAATATCCAATTCAATTTATGGAAAATGAAAGACGCGATTGCCAGGTTACTGACAGAATAACATCCATCAATAGCACTAATTTGAATTTGGTCCTAGCTGACTGAAAAAGGGACTTTAAACTTCTTTATGTTGCTATAAAGATTCTCCCGATTCATTTCTCTACTACAAATGTAATGAAACATCTCAAGTGCATGCATAAAAGTCTTGCATGGAATTAGGCACAAATTTATTATACAACATAAAGATACTAACTACTAGAGATGGGGCTCTGGAAATTGATGTTTTACCAATCTTAGATCTTTCGCCCAAGTTGTTGCATGAACTGCATCCTGCTTGCTTGATGGGAAGGTTCGATTCTTGATTGGTTCGCAGATGGTGGATACCTGGAGCCTCACTAATACGGTGGAGGAGGTGAAGCATAGGACCGGACCGTCTTTTTCAAAGATGTTACTTTGGACGAGAAGCTGATTTACATCCGTGGTTTATTCAATGTAGAATCATAAAAAATCCAATCAAATGGGAGGTAGTGATATTTTTTCATGGTCTGTTGCTCGGATCTCGGATGGTGTACAGCGGGAAATCAATCCTGTTGTATTGTGCATAAGAGGGACCTTCTCTCGTGCAACTTAGAATGTTTGAAGCTCGGATTGAGAGACTTGGGAGAGGTAATCATGATCCTTTCAGATGGGTACCCTGGGCTTTTATATTAGATCAGTTATCCTTGTTCTTGATGGGCCAAGGTGAATGCCACCTTTCTTGGAGAACCAGCTCAAGATCGATAATGTTGCGTTTAAGTTGATGATTCATAGTTTTACCCATCGCCACCACTCGAAGATGCTCGATGTGCACTATGTGTGGGCTTGGTCATCGAAGAAAGTTCACCGAAGAAGATGGCTGGCATAGGAGAATCTCAATCGGTGCTTCCCTTGTCGAAATCTCTGGAGTTTCAAGAGTTGCTTGATGGGCGTGGAGAGATCCTCGGATGTTACGTGCAGTTGGCAAAGTCGAGCATTGCTACGAATTTTGCGATGGAAAGTATGTGCGGGCACCTGTGAAGAGTTTGGGGGCGAGATCTATGGGGACGTTAGAGGTGTCTCTCAAGATTTCTCACATCGATTTTAAGGTTTCATTTCATGAAGTTGGTTCAATGTTCACATCGGATCTTCCTCTCAATACCTGATTAGGAAGCTCAATTATGGATACCCCTTCGGCTCCATTTATGAACCCGTTAAGGGATACTGGTTCGACTGGACTCAATTGTGCGGTATCGAATTGGGGCCTTCTTGACACGTTTTCAGTCTCTTAGGAAATTCTAGAAGGTGTACCCTCTAGAACTTCACCCTCATGTCCCATCCGCACAGATCTGCCTGATTTCACTTTTGTCGTGGTGGATGAGGCGAGGCTTATTATAGCTACTCCCTGCCATGTGTCCTTGAGTGTACGAGAGGCTGGAGAGTCCTCTTGATCCGTCGTTAAGCCTGATAGTGTAGAGGGTTGGAGATCCCATGGTTTCTCCTGAAGGGGAACTCCTCCCCTCTACTTCGGTGTGCCAACAAGAGCTTTTGGAACCGTCGTTGCATGTTGTAGGTAATGGCGTGGATTGCCTTTTGGTGGTGGAGATAAAGTCAATCGTGGAGCATCTGGTCGGCTGGGGATGATGCCATGGTTACGCAACTTGTTGTTGGGGCCGTATAGTTTGAAGATCCTCTTGAGTCATTTTTTGGAGGTTTTAGGAGTTTTAAGAGGGTTACTTAGATTGTGCTAGAGGTTTCGGGGAAGCTCGTCAGGAAGGAGCTACTCCATGTTACAACGGTGGTGATCGAGTCAGATCTGAATGCACCTACTGCGGAGTTTAGGGCCCCTGTGCTCATTGTGGGTCCTACTAGATCTGGATAATCAATTAGGAGCTTAGCCAATGATGTCATTCCCTAGCAAGAGGCTGAAAAGATATAGAAAGAGATAGAATAAGCCCTCCCAAGCCACTCTTGGGCTTATGCAAGCATCTCCGAAGTGGCTGGTGGAGGCTGTGACTGATCAGCAATGTGTACAAGATGAAGAAATAAGTAGAAAAATTCTTCTTCACCTGACTATTGTAGAACTGGCCGGTGTGGTTCCAACCACATGGTGCAAATTGAGTACTAAATGAGGGTGATTGTATAGAATTTCAGAGGTCTCAGAGACCTAGGAAAACGGTGTTTCGTGGCTTCGTTGTTGTTGTTTAAGTGGTATAAGGTAGTAAGGTTTACCTAATGTTATGTGAGACCATTACACAATTGGTAGGGCGGTTCCTACCGCGGAGAGCAGCATTGTATCGATCGGTCCGTGTTAAGGGCAATGTAGAAAGTGCCATTCGACGTGCAATACTAACATGAAGTCTTAGGTTTTGTAATTCTTTCCATTTCCCCATTTAATAAATTTGGGTTTGGCACATGTGCATGTTTCCCCTTTCACTTGCTTAAAAAGAAATAATTCCATGAAACGCATATACAGTGCTATTTATATATTGAAGTTAAAGTCTTCATATGATGAATGAAATAAGTGATTATATGTAGAATACTTTGTAAGGTAGTTAATCTCTTTTTTTGAGGAAGATTGTAAGCAAAGAAGAGATGTGTAAACTTGGAATAGGCTTCCTACACTTGATGGTCATGCATATACAAAGGCAAACAAGAAATTGTGGAGTGATTACAAGAGGCCTCTTCTCTAAGGTGTGTGGCGTTGACAGTCTGCACTTTTTAATGACATCGAGAAGGAAAAATATCAATAAGGTAACATGTACATGATGAGAAGATCTAACAGAGGTAGGTTTGTAGTTGCTTTAAGCCATTAATTACATTGAGCCTATTTGTTAGAGCGTTCAGAGACTGGGTAGAGTTTTGCCTCGTTGATGCTGCTTTTCGGTGTTTCTTATAGATTAACCATATAATTTTCTTATGGTGAGGTGGTTGGAACTGCAAGGTTTTAGAAGACTTATTTTGGAATTGTAACAGAAGTGCAAACGAGATGTGGGAGGCGGTAGCATCTTTTATTCGAAGGGTAGCCAAAGAGATGCTAGGTGGGTCCAAGGGAGGAGTTCCGAGTTAAAAGTCAGTTTGATGGTGGAGTGAAGAGGTGCAATAGAAGCTTAAAATTAGAAGATCTTGCTTTAAAGCTGTGTATAAGGATAGAACAGAGGAAACTATCACAAAATACAAAATAGCGAAGAAGGAAGCAAAGAAGGTTGCAAGTGAAGCCAAGTCGAAAGATTATGAAGTTTTGTACAAAAAGCTTGACTCGAACGAGGGCCAGAAGGATATATTTAGATTAGCCAAAGCAAGAGAACGAAAGACCAAAGATCTTTTTCAAGTGACATACATCAAGGATGGAGGACATGTGCTTGTTACTCAAAAGGATATAGAGACTTGTTGAGATGCTATTTATCTTATGTTTCTTTTATGTATTTTCTATTCTTTCCATTCTCTTTATGTAATTTTCCCAATAGGTCTCTCCTTATATAAGAGAACCCTAGGACCTCATGAATAAGCAACTCATTATTTTCTCCCAATATGGTATCAGAATGACACAAAAGATCAGGGTTCAAATCCCACTCTTGCAGGGATTGCGTTAGGTAGTCGACGACCAGTGTAAAAAATAGTCGAATCTTTCAACATGGATTTGAGCAAGAATCCATGTAGCCGACCCTACTTATAGTGGGAGAAGGTTTAGCACTTTAATGGTATCAGAGCGACGATCCTTGATCAGAGTTCAAGTACCCCACTGATCCCCTATCCCCCACCCCCGCAAGCCTTTGCGTGCGCCCTCGTGCTCCTTGTGCGTTGTCGTCCTAGCCATCGAGGCTCCACGCACCACCGCAGAAGCCCACAATGGCCCCAGCACTGTTGCAACGCTTCCACGTCGCTGCTTCTCATCGTAGCGCAGCTCCTCGCACCTCTCGACATCATATATGACCCCCATGGTCAATTTATTTCTCTCACGTTGAACTGTGGTCTTTAACGGTATGATTTTGATCGAAAAATGTAATTTCAGACCTCTAGATCACATTTTTCGACTCTAGCGCAGATCGAGGATGGACAAGGATGGTTGTATAAGTCGATACGTACAGCCAATCCTCTATATGATCATATAGATATGCTCGGATTGATCTTTCTCCCTAGTCGAGTTCTGTTTTGACCTTCTTTCTCATAATGTTAGAGAAGAATGGTGATGTTTTCTCTTTGTTTGGTGCCTTCAAAAACCTGGCTCCCATCGTCAAAATGGATGGGACCAACTATGAGTTGTAGTCCATGCAATTTATGACCTTTATGTAATGCAATGACAAGGAGCACATTCTGACAAAGCCCGAGCCAACGGATAAGACTGGGGACAATTCTTCGTGGAAGCAAGATGGCCCGTACACACGTATTTGGCTTTCTGGGACACTCACCACAGAGATGAACGTGCCCACTGTCAAGGCGATGTGGGATATTCTTGCATACATGTATGCCCAGGCGAAGAACGAGGTCAAGATTCTTCAGCTACAGTTTGATATATAAACTGCCAAGCAAAATGGTCATCCTCTGCATACGTTCTACTCTTCGCTTCGCAGCATGTTTGAGAAGCTGCACAGCTTCATGCTTGTCACCACTTTCATGGAGCAGTAGATGCCATATAGGAATTCCATGATGGTTGGAGTTTTCTTGGCAGCCTTGGATCCGGAGTATGAGGTCGCACGTGCACAGCTCCCTTACAAACGTGACCATACCACCCATGGAGGCCTACCGTCACCTGAGCATGCTTCTTATTCCACTCGTTGCCACCATACGGACCTCCTCACCGATGGTTGCATCTCGTCGCAGGGGAGGTTCTATGCAGTTCAAAGGGTGTGGTTCTTGTAGCAGAGGTAGTGGACATCAGCATAGCTGTTGCACTTACTGTCGTCTTCCAGGACACTCTGAGGACACATGCTATCTGAAGTATGGATACCTCCTATCTGCTCGCATGGTGGAGCAGATTGAGCCTTCAGATACTACAGCCTCAGGCAGATCCACACCTTGATGACATTGTCTCTCGTATATGGGAGATCATGACTCCAGTGACCGGCACTACTACTACAGGATCTACAGATACTGCAGTTGTAGCTAGGGTCTCTTCGAGCACTGCAGGTATCGCATATGCTTTTACTGGTTGTAGCAGTGCAGATATAACAGAATGGATCATGGACTCTGGTGCTTCTCAGCATATGTGTAGGGATAGAGCTCAGTTCAGGTGTTTCAGGACATATGTGTAGGGATAGAGCTCGTGCCATTCTTGACCCCTATTCTCTTGTGTTTCAGGACATACTCATGGGCAGGGTGATTGGATGTGATCGTGAGTAACGGGGGCTCTACAGGCTGGTCCAGCCTCCTCATGCTGGTGCCTCTACTATTCCTATTGGACCAGTCTCACCGACCTATGGCACCTTCATTTTGGTCACCTTCCTCTGTAGAAGATGTGTCATGTCCTCCCACAGATCTCCGTGCGATCTTCCTTGCTGTGCGAGGCTTGCTAACGTGGGAAGTGTGGCACCCTAGGATCTGGGTTACCTGTTTACACGACATTCGCATTATTTAATTCACGATTGATCGTATCAAGTTACGAAAAAATAGGGAAAATTTTTCTCGAGTTTGAATATTCACAATGGCTTAACAAGACACATCAAGAGATGTGTCACCGAAGAAATATTGCTTTAACTTACATATAGTATACATGTATCAAAAGAAAATTTATTGTTTTGTACATGTATCCTAAAAAATGTGGCATAAGAGAAAGAAAACACAATAGAAATATAGTTGTCTATACAAGGTTATCATATGTATCGTCAAGAGTAATCATCGTCTGAACATCAAAAGTTAAGACTTCTGCTAATCAACTACTATGTCACATGCGTCTTCCATGCTATCCATGTTAGGAACAAAGAGATGTCAACAAATGTTGAGTACAAATGTTAAATTTAAAATAAAAAGTAGTTTAAGTGGTTACAAAAGAAAGCAAGTAGAAAGGTTATGACTTCATATAACAAGTTAGCTACTTGAATGGAAAGGAGGTTATCTATCTACTCTATATTAATCTCTTATTATTTACGATACCCTAGATCAATGTGTGGCAATTCATTTACTGATTATGAGTTGATGTCGGAGTAAGAGATTTGGATTTATGTCACGTATTTTCATTGATGTCAATTGTAGGATGTAGTGATAGATCTCATTGAGATATAGATGATTGTTGATGATTTTCATGTCACGATCTTTTCCTCGCCAAAACCTACTGGTGGAATAGTAACCAAACTCAAGCGATGAAGAAGCCCCTTAAGGGACTCATCCGTCTCGCTTCCCCAGTGGAATGACGGTCTAGAGAGAAGCTAGGCGAAACTCCAACTACGGCCCCTGAGACGGGTGGGAGAGACTTTCCGGTCCGAGTCGCTCCACTCCTGCCTAAATCGGTGTAGGAATGAGCTAAAGAAGCCCGAAGAAAACCAAGGGTCCTCCATAGTAGGAACCCTAATAGAACTCAGGGTCAATGTAACAGGTAAGCGGAAAAAATGCGAGCTTGCAATAAAAATCGGAGAAGGGACTGGGATCCTATACATGCGTACTAGGCGGACGCTGCCCAATCTTGGCATCCTAACTTCAGCCCAGTTAGATTTGAACAGAGATCATTATGAATGGACGGGCACGAGATTATCGTCAAAAAGTTGTACGGAGAATTCAGAAGCAGTTCAGAGGGTCAAGATCGAGAACTCTGCCAAGATGTAAAGATAATTTAGGCAAGCAAGATTCCGACCAAGATAAAGGTCTTCCTATGGTGTCTGCGGAAAGAAAGACTCTGTGACAAAGAGAGGAGAGCGAGGATCTTTGGGCTGCAAGACTTAACATGCGAAAAATGTGGGGAGCAAACGGAGAATTCAGAACATCTCTTCTTCACGTGCACAACCTCAGCGCAAGTTTGGGGGGAACTAGCGGTTCTGTTGGTGAAAACTGATGGCTCGGTGGTATTCTGGGAATCGGTAAGTAAAGTAGGAAGCAATTCCATGGACGACGTCGCTAAGCCTATTGCAGCGCTCTGAGCAATCTAGTTAGCAAGAAATGACCTCATTTTTAAAAATCAGTTGTTTTACTCAGAAAATGTGGTGTCTCATTCTAGGGTCTAACGAGCTTTTGGGAGTCAAGGTAATGTATTCTATAATTTCACTTCTTTGATTTAATATAATGGTATCGCGGTGACTCCCATCTTGGGAGCTCGTCCTCTTTTCCATAAAAAAAACTTCAGCCCAGTTGAGGGTCACCGCACCCTCGCATGGTCAGGTGTAAGGGGCACCTCGACCGGCACAAATATCTATCATCTCTGGTTCTCATCAATTCAATTATCCAAGGGAAGTAACATATTCGATACACTTGAGACAAGGCAAGCAACTGTATACTTTTTCCAACCAATTCTAAGATAATCTTACTCGTATCAGTGAATAATGACCACTACTAATAACTATAACAAAAAGTTCATAATAATCATGTAGTTAGGAAAAGATGACGCCATAGAACCATATTCCAGATAATGCCAAAAATCACATTTTCGGTTTAAACTCATTATGCATGAATTCTGGTAGTAAAAAATAATATCTTTCAATTTCACAATACCACAAGCCAAAAGGATATATCCATTTGACTCCCCTCACACGAACACTATGAGGTCATGTAGACCACGGACAGACCTCCCAGACGGATATGTGACACATATTACGCCTTTTTTATGGTCACGGTCCTCTATATAGTTCAGAAGAGTAAGAATTAAACAAGCCCATTTTTCTTGTATTGACGCACCCACCAAACATTATTATATTCGTATTGCATGCAATTACCCAATATGATCCTTGTGTACACCCATCTGTTCTTGTGCATAAGATGAGGATATTATTCTTCTCGTCCATAGCAACAAAAGAACACAACTAAATTAGATAAGAATTAACAGGTGGCATGATCAGTAAAGTTTTGAACTAGCCAGGGATAACATCGCTGTCATAGACAAAGAAATCCATGACAGATAAGGCAGCTGAGAATGCGGTCGGCTTTCATCCATCCAAGATATATGCACCTTGCTAAATGTTTTGATTTACATAGCAAAATGGCAGTAAGATAGTGTTGGGAGGTTGACAGTTGCCAGCAAGTAAAATAATAAACGCTTCATTTCAGTTGTCAATTTGGGTGTCATGTTCACATCTATTTCAGATCGGCAATCCTGAGTATCACTGATTGGAAACTTTTGAGCGTTAACTTTACAATACTGAGAGCACAGCTTAAAATTTCGATCTTACTTTTGTCTTGGAAAAGATAGCTCATAAAATTTGGATAGCTTTCTTGCCCTAAATTATTTCAATTATTGCAAATTCTTTTAACTGCAAAACTCGGAATTTTAAGAAAGATGAATAAAAAGGTGATTGTTGCTGGTAAAGACTTCAACAAGTTTTCAACCGAATGCATCTAAACTACTTTCACGGATACCATATGCATCAAATTCTGACTTTATTTGTACGTTGATATAAGTGCCCCTTTGAATGATCAACATAAACATGCTAAAAACATTCAAAACCTGGAACTATTATCGCACAGGGGCAAGGGCGTCTAAAAACTCAAGGAATTCACGGGAAAAGGGCAGAAATTGAAACATGATAAGGTAGCTTTGTTTCACAATATGTAAATTCATACTGTGCCAGAGAATATTTATTTAAAAAAAACCCAAACCAAATTATTAAGGACAAAAATGCAGAATATATGTGAAAATTATTTGGAGGGCAGAAAGGGGTTTAGCTTTAGATTGTACCTTGACCTAGAGTTGAAGAAAATGGGTCAACAACAGCAACAAGGGGAAGGAGGATGGGTTCTTGCTTAGGGATGAAGAGAAGAAGAAGAAGAAGATGGGGGGAGAAGAAAGGGCATTTGGGTAATATTAATAAGGAAGAATAGGTGGTATGTGTCAAATTTTTCAAAAGCAAAGGGATATGTGTAAGAAAATGGGAAAAAACTGTATGCGTGTGTGTTGAAATTTATATATTTTTTAACTTCGATGAAATGCTAAATTCATTATCACGATCACTCCTAATTTCTTGTTGAAATTTATATTTTTTTTAACTTTGATGAAATGCTAAATTCATTATCATTATCACTCCTAATTTCTTATTTTGGTGTACAAGGGCTTGTTTCGACTGTCTCAGAGTGATGATCAAAATGAGTCCAATATTCATATTTTTCTAACATAAGATGGATTCAGAATTGAAAAAATACGGTATCGATTTATGATTAATTTTGCAATTAAGATCAGTCAAACGACCTCTGATCAATAAACGGTCGATTCTGTTTATTCCGATTCGTCGAAACGGAATTAGTGATGGTCTCCGTTCATTTTGTTGTTCGGATCGCGTTACAGACTTTTCCGATGACATGAGGTTCAATGTGGTCGGTTTTTAGTTAATCACATCCAGATGGGATCCGATCCGTGATATGTGGATTGATCCGGGTTCATTCTGTATTAACTGGATTTTTATCGGGTCACACATACCCTAAGTCGGGTCAGATTCGGATTCAGTTGGTTCGGACCCGAGCATTATATGAAGCATCACTATTCTCCAGTTTCCATCTCGTCAGAGTCGGAGCATTTCTCAGTTGGTTGAGCTCCTTCACTTAGATATTTGAGGTATGAGTTGTGTCCTTGATCACTAGGGATATCGTTTTTATCTGGTTGTTGTAGATGACTATTCTAGACTTTCTTCGATTTTCTTATTAAAAAAAAGTCCGAGGTTGGGTCTGTCATTAAATCATTTATTCATGAGATAAAACTATTTTTTTTACTGCTACTGTCAAGTATGTGGACACTACGTCGGGTCAGATTCGATTTCGGATTCGGGTGGTTCGGACACGAGTGTTACAGGAAGCATCATCGTTCTCCGTTTCCATCTCGTCAGAGTCAGAGTTGTTCTCAGTTGTTTGAGCTCCTTCACTTAGAAATTTGAGGTTCAAGTCGTGTCCCTGATCACTAGGGATTCGGTTTTTATATGGTTGGTTTAGATGACTATTCCTGACTTTCTTAGGTTTCCTTGTTAAAGAAATTCTCAGGCTGGGTTTGTCAATAAATCATTTATTCATGAGATAAAAATATTTTTTCTACTACTGTCAAGTATTTGCGTTCTGATAATGCCTTAGAGTTTTGCACTTTACAGCTATCCGAGATTCTCAAGTCTCTTGGCATTGTTCACTAGACCTAGTGTGCCTATACATCTCAGCAGAACGGTGTTGTCGAGCCAGTCGAGCGTAAACATCGTCATTTACTCGATGTGACCAGAACCCTTTTGATTGAGAGTCATGCTCCTCACTCTTATTGAGGTGATGCAGTTCTCACTGCCCTCTACTTAGTGAATTCTATGTCATCTTCTGTTTTGGGACAAAAGGTTTCTTTCTCGATTACATTTCTCGAGAATGATCTGTTCTCCCTTACACCACGTGTGTTTGGATATGTGGCCTTTGTTCACAATCTTTCGACTGATCTTGACAATCTCTCCCTCATAGTTGTCAAGTATGTCTTCGTTAGCTACTCTCGTGCCCAGAAAAGATACAGTTGCTTTAATCCGCTTCGGCTGAAATACTTTACCATTGTTGATGTTATATTGTTTGACTCTGTTATGTATTTCTCTCCTACATGTGATAGACTGTCCTCATCTGACTCTGATAAGGAGGTCTACATATCTCCACCTCCTACAGCTCTACCACCTTTTCCACTTGCTCTACCACCCCCTTCACCACCACCACTACCGCTGCCTCCGCCACCACCTCTAGTACCTACACTGCTCTTGTGGCTACCCGTGGACCACCACCCACTGTGACTCGGTTTTTGCCACATGTATTTACTCACAGGTCTCACTCTGTCCCCCCTGCTCACAGGTTGTTTCTATTGATGGCATTACTGAGTTGTCTATACAACAGGATTCCTTATCGGATGAGCAGGTACACTCTCAAGAGGGAAACTTACAGGTTCAGGAGATGACAGATAATCTCGATGTGCCTATTGCTCTGCAAAAGCAAAGATGTATGTGTGCTTCATATCCTCTTGCAACCCTAGTTTCTGTAAACGAACTTTCAGATGATTTCATGAGATTTACCGTGACACTATCAGCCATGGAGAAATCACGGATGTATCAGGAGGTCATCGAGGATAGTCAGTGGTGTCTTGCCATAGAGGAGGAGATGGTCGCGCTATAGTCGCGTGGCACTTGGAGTCTTGTTTCAGCTCCAATTGACGCATCCGTTGTTGGGTGCAAGTGAGTGTTCGTAGTGAAGCATAGAGCAGATGGCAGTGTAGACCGCTATAAGGTGAGATTTGTGGCACGTGGGTTCACCCAGACATTTGGGGTGGACTATCAGGATACATTCTCTAAAGTGGCCAGTCATTCTACTATGTGTATACTTCTATCAATTGCAGTGACACGGGATTGGCTCCTCTATCAGCTTGATGTGAAGAATGCATTTCTCTATGGTGACCTACAAGAGGAGGTTTACATGCAGCAGCCACCTGGGTTCGCTTCTGAGGGGGTGTCAGAAGTTTTGCATGATTCACAAGGCCATCTATGGACTTAAGCAGAGTCCAAGAACATGGTTCCAGATTCTCTCAGGCTTGATAGATCAATATGGGTTTGTGAGATCAATTGTTGATCATTCATTGTTTGTTCAGAGAAGGACCTTGGTAGCCTACGTTACTTCCTTGGACTGGAGTTTGTCTGGAAACAACGAGGTCTTGTGATGACCCAGAGGAAGTATGTTACAGATATTATCTCTGAGACAGGGATGACAGATCGCAGGCCTGCAACTACTCCTATATACCCGAGCATGATGCTCTATGATGATGACACTGAGGAGGTCGGCAAGAAGAGGTACAAGGAGCTTGTTGGAAAGTTTCTTTATGTGACTATCACCAAGTCAGATATATCCTTTGCAATAAGCAAAGTGAGTCAGTTTATGGAGCAGACTAGACAAGCACATATAGATGTAGTCCATATGATTCTAAGGTATCTGAAGGCCTTACCTGGCATGGGTCTTCTATTTAGCAGAGGTACATCCCTTGCAGTTACAGCGTGTGGATATGTAGATTATACGGGGTGTCCCAAGGATAGGAAGGGAAGTCTACTTCTGGCTTTGCAGTGTTCATAGGAAGTTCCTTGGTGTCATGCAAAAGCAAGAAGCATATTGTTTTTCCCAGATCTAGTGCAGAGTCAGAATATAGGGCCATGGCGCAAGCTAGTACCGAGATGATGTGGGTCAGATTTGTTCTTACTGACATGACTATTGAGGTGCATCTTCCCATGCATCTCCAATGTGACAATCAGGTTGCTCTCTTCATTGCAAACAACCCATCCTTCCATGAGAGGACTAAGCACATTGAGGTGGATTGTCACTACACTGGAGACATGATACGGAAGGATCTCATCTCCACTACTAATGTTAGCTTAGGAGATCAGACAGCAGATGTACTTACCAAAGCCCTAGCCAAAGGACTTTACCAGAGATGTTGTTCCAAGCTGAGCATGACTGATATCTATGCTCCAACTTGAGGGTGTTGAGATACTATTTATCTTATGTTTCTTTTATGTATTTCCTAATCTTTCCGTTCTCTTTATGTAATTTGTTGAACAACTCCCTCCTCTATATAAGAGAACCCTAGGACCTCATGAATAAGCAACTCAGTATTTTCTCCCAGCAAGACTAAATGAAAGCAGTATTTCCATAAGCTTTTCATTGTAGGAGTAAAGAAATTACTTTGGGAGATCTTGTTGGTAGTGAATGTTACATGAATCGTCCAAATTATAGACGAATACAAGGAAGGAAGTAGAGGAGACTTTAAAAGTTATGAAACCTAGGAAAGAGTGGGACTTGATGGCATTCCTATAGAAGTTTGGAGAGTTCTAGGTGAGTATTGTTTGGCTTGGCTCACAAATTTATTCAATGTTATTTGATGAAGCAAGAAAATGCCTGAAGAATGGAGGATAAGCATTGTAATACCTCTTTATAAGAATAAATGAGACATTCAAATTTGTTTAAATTATATATTAAACTGAACATGCTATGAAAATTTGGGAACTTGTTGTCGAAGAAGGTTGAGGTAACTTTCCAAAGTAACTAAAATCAATTCGGATTCTTGACAGGTCACTTAACTATTGAAGCTATCCATTTGTTGAGAACAATGGAGATTTATAGAGCTAAAAAAAGAACCTCCATATGATATTTATTGATTTGGAGAAGGCTTATGATTCATTAGGGAGATTTTGTGGAGAGTTTTGTAGAAGATGATGATGAAGTCTGGACAATTATGCCCCACTTAATTGCACCATGGTTTGAAAAAACCATGGTTAAGTTCAACTCCCCAAAAAGGGAGGGGCATAACTGATATTGCAATATCTCGGAGGGGCACAACCGATAAAAACCCTATACATTTATATACATATATACATGCATATATATATATATACATATACATATATATAGAGGGGTGATCTTGAGAGAGTCAAAATCTGTGAAATCATGAGAGCATTAAATCTGGATCACTAGATTCTGCTCTTCTCTCTCCTCCTGCAATCAATGAGGAGAGAGATGACAGAATCTAGTGGTCCAGAATCAGTCATCTCATGCTCTCGCAGATTTTGGCTCTCACGTGATCACTCCTCTCTCTCTCTCTATATATATATAGATATATATATATATAATGACCTAGAGAAGGGACGGGCTATGTATGTAGACCCAATGGTTTATGTTGTCCATGACCTAGCAATCTGAAAAATGTAAATACGACTCTATAGCTTGAAATGTAGAAAAGCCGTAAAAGCTTACTAGTTGTCCAGATAACATGATTATCCATATGCCCTTGTACACCTTGTATATTAAAGAATTAAATATGACTTTGTAACGTTTTACAGCAATTTGCCTTAGTTGGCACCTCCTATATTAAAGAATTAAAGATGATTTTGTAACGTTTTACAGCATTTAGGCTTTGATAAGGTTAACATTGATTGTGCACCTGGTATATTAGAATCCTTGAGGACTTTTTATGTTTTTCGACAATATGTATTTACTGGTCACAGCGTTTGAAATGAAGCTAGTTTTTTATTTTGAGTACTGGTTCATGCAGTGAACGTAATGATTTTTTTCTTGAAAATGGCCGTGCCCCTCTTTGAATCCTTCTTTCCAGGAACTATGTGCACGGGGTTGCTCTTTATTTTAGGATGGCCACACTTATTTAGTAAAATCATATTCTGTTGGTCTAATCCCTCTGATGACAGCTGTTATTGCAGTGTTGCTAAAGTACATATATTTTATATTCCCAGGTGCATCATGGTGGGGCTGGAACAACAGCTGCAGGCCTTAGAGCTGCGGTACCGTTAAATTTTACTTAACTTGTTTTCTAAGCAATACTTGGGTCTTGATAAATTTAACAATTTGCTTTTCCTCTTTTCCAGTGTCCGACTACCATTGTGCCCTTTTTTGGTGACCAGCCATTTTGGGGTGACCGGGTGAATGCTAGAGGTGTAGGACCACCTCCGATACCTGTTGACCAGTTCACTCTAGCAAAGCTCGTTGATGCTATAAAATTCATGCTTAACCCTCAGGTAAGATGGGTATTTTCACAGTTGGTTATTGTGTGGGAAGATCATGTCCTTCCATTATTGATTTTGTATCTACTGTTATCTTTTATGGCTTTCCAAGGGTTGGATTAGCTTTCTTTTGGAACAAATATTACTGAGGTGCAAATTTTAGGGTGTGTGTGTGTTGGATTGTGTTTCCAAATCAATATATCAAATTTCGAAGCCTTATTTTCGGATAGGTTGAAGTGTTTGGATCTGCTTTAAGTGGTCCTCTTAGTTATGGATTCAAAAACCCTTGAAAATGTGGAGTTACTACTTGGAAAAAAAAGGAAAAATCTAGTGTATGGCAGTATTTTCTTGTTACTACTACAACTTCATGGTTGTCGATTCTTTGGGAGAACATTATACTAAGCTGGCGTTCTTTCTCAGGTAAAAGAACAAGCCATAGAACTCTCTAAAGCAATGGAGTCGGAAGATGGTGTTTCAGGAGCAGTGAAAGCATTTCTTAAGCATCTACCTCATAAATCATCAAATAATCCACCAGCTCCAGTTCCGTCAAGCTTCTTTGGACCTGTGAAAAAATGCTTTGGCTGTTATTAGTTTGCTGGACGGGCACTTGTATTTACACATCCAATTCCATGATTCTTTGTGCTCTCATTTTGTGTTATGATTTTGTACAGTAATGTAAAATTGACGATACATCTGTAGTGCGTGTGCAAAATCCTGTTCTCGCGGTTTTGTCAGCCCTATGACATGTATTCAATTTGTAATATCTGAGTTATATGTCACTGTGATCGTGGAAATAGTCGATGTAATTTTCTTCGTAGATCGTGTAAGCGTGGAAGTTGCAGTGAGAAACATCGACGGTTGTATGTCATCTATAAATATAATTAAAGTTGGATAACTTGAAAATCCATGTCCCATTGCCACATGTTCTGTTCTCAATGCTTCCTGTGAAATCTCAAGTTTGATATCCGCTCTGATTCGATAATAGTCCGATTCTAATTCGATCGATCATAAATGAACCAACCGAACCTTAACATAACTATGGTCTCCTTTACATAAATGAACCAAACCTTGAAATAGTAGGTTCGGTAAGGTTTGGTTCCTTAATAGTTTGATATAAATAATAATATATAATATTATGATTTGGAGATTGGAGCTCATACAAAGCTCACGATCTTACCCTTATATCTTGATTTATGTTCAATTCTCGTAAAAATAAGGGACTTAATATGATTTTTTTTTCAAAATTTTCCCAAAAATTGTTGTTGAGGTGAAATCCTATCACCCACCCACGCACGCATCCTCCCTCTCCTCTATTCTCCACATGACGCCCGTTGATGTCGTACCCCTCCTAGCGGGCAGCAGACTCCCCTCCTCCTAGTGGCTCGTCGCACCCTACATCTCCTCCCAGCAATTAGCCGCTCCTCTTCTCCCCCCAAGAGGCTTGTTGCACCCTCGCGTCCTCCTCCCAGCGGCCAATCGCTCCTCTTCTCCTCCACCCAAGCTGCCAACCGAACCCCTCCTCTTCCTACCAGTGGCCCACCACTCCTCTCCTTTCCCCAAGCGGCTTGTCGCACCCCGCAACCTCCTTCCAATGGCCCATCGCTCCTCTTCGTCCCCCAAGCGGCATGTTGGACTCCTCCTCCTCCCAGCGGCCAGTTGCTCATTGCTCCTCCTCTCAAGCAGTCGCAACCCGCAATGGCACGATGGGTTCTCAAGGTTTCCATTGGATTGTGGATATAACATTTTCTTTTTCCATTACTGCATATCATAGTTAAATTCACAAGTCAGAAATGCAAATTAATATTTTTTCTTAATGATTTGTGGATATATTATTCAAAGGATAAACTCTCGTGTTGCGTTAAATTGTGGATGTTCTATTTCAGATCATAATTTGGGAGGATTAGCATCTTAAAATACATAACTTTGTGCTTGAAACAAGGCATTATTGTGTTCATTTTTTGTAATCTTGTGCACATTTGCTTTGTATATAATCGAACCTTTGACGAATCGAACCAACCCTTCACGAACCTAACTTGTCCTCGTTCACTTTATATATAATCGAATCTTTAACGAACCGAACTGAACCTTCGCGAACGTCAACCGAATCGAACCAAACCTGGACATAATTTAATCTTATTGAATCGAGGCGAAACCTGAACCTATATACCCAATAAACAAATCGAATCAAACCCAAATAGGTCTGCTCAAGTTCCATTCATTTACACCCTATGCCTCTCCCATTCTCGGTGCTTCCCCTCCCACCTATAAACACATGTAACATTCTCCCATCACCCCTCTTTAATCACAACAGCTGTTACATTCTCATCCCGACCTTATTTAATCTCCCTTGCCCTTTTTTTTAATCTCGACAACAGCAACAATACCCTCACTCACATGCACTTCACATTCCTCCTCTCTCCCCCTCTTTTCGGCATGTGTGTATGTTGTCTGTTGTAGCATTCCTCTCGCTGTAACGCAGGGGATGCGTCGGATTGAGAATGGAAGATCTCGATAGGGTGGGGATAGTCAGCCCCCTATCCGGGTCCTCCATTCTCAATCCGATGCATCTCCTGCATTACAGCTAAAGGCGTCTAGGTACACCGTTGTTTCTTCTTTAAGCTCGAGAGAGAACGAGAGAGAATGGAGGGATGAGGGTCCGGATTGGCAAGCTTCTGATGTGTTCATTCCCCTCCCCATAGGAAGTCATTTATAAGGCGTAAACCCTCGCCACGTCCGCACCCATCCTTCACGCCTAAGCGGTTAGGTCTCCGTGAGACCCAACCTTGCCGCAACTGCCGGAGGCGGTTGTGTGACCATGTCGGTCACGGCGGTCGTTCTACATCTCCCACTTGACCGAAGTGGTCAAGACATATATGCTCCCACTATTCATGTAGTATATACATGGAGATTTATCATGTGAGGATCATTATCTATGAAACCTCTTCCTTGACTCAAACATTCCTGAGTCCCATTAAACCAACATGTTTAATGTATGTTCCTGTTGTTATTCCCTTGGTAAGGGAATCAGCCAACATGTCAGTGGTAGGTATGTAAGTTACCGTGATTTCTTGCTTCGCCACTATATCTTGTATATAGTGATATTGGATCTCAATGTGTTTTCCTTTAGAACTATTAGCCCCACTATTAATCAAGCTCATCGCAGGCTGATTATCACAATACATTTCAATTGGCCCTTTGACCAATTCGAGGCTTAGATTCTCTAGAAAACGCCTGATCCATATAGCATGAGTGGTGGCCATGCTACATGCAATATACTCAGTTTCCTGTGTATGTCGAGATGTACATCCTTGTTTCTTGCTACCCCAAGAAACGGTTGCACCACCAAACATGAACATGTAACCCGATGTAGATTTTCTATCATCCACATCCCCTCCGAAATCGGCATCGGAGTATACTACCACTTCAAGCGATTTTGCTTGATACACAAGTTTCAGATGTACTGTCTCTTTCAGATATCGAAGAATGCTCTTTACAGCTTCCCAATGTGTTGGACCAGGATTGCTTTAATATCTACTGACTAAGCTTACTGGATAAGCTAAATCAGGTCGAGTACACATCATTGCTTACATTAAACTTCCTACCGCTTGTGCATATGGTACATCTAAAGGTTTCTGTCCCTTTCTGGGACACTGACTTCTACTGGGTCTCTTTCCCATCACAAGTGGTGTTGGAGCTGGAGTGTTGTTCTGCATTCCAAATCTCCTTAATACAGTATACAAATATCTTTCCTGACTAAGGCTCAATGTCCTTTATTCACTGTCTCTTGTTATTTGAATTCCAAGAACATAGGATGCTTCGTCCATGTCCTTCATCTTAAATTCATTGCTCAATTTCTGTTTGATTTCATCGAGCATTTGTATGTCATTACCTGCAAGCAGAATGTCATCCACATATAATGACATGATTGCAAAACTATTCCCACTCTTCATGACATCCACACAGTTATCCAATTTATTTGAAACAAATCCAAATTGGATAACTTTCTCATGAAATTTGAGATACCATTGCCGTGAAGACTGCTTCAAGCCATATAATGACTTTCTTAACTTGTAAACCATTTTCTCCTGACCTTCAACCTGAGAACTATCAGGTTGTCGCATATAAATCTCCTCAATTCTCCATTAAGGAAGGCCGTCTTCACATCCATTTGGAATAATTCCAAATCCATATATGCGACTATGGCTAAGATCATCCGAATGGATGCAAACTTAGCCACTGGAGAGTAGGTTTCCTGGAAATATATTCCAGCTTGTTGAGTATAACACTTGGCAACTAATCTGGCTTTGTATTTGTCAACAGTACCGTCAACTCAGTACTTTTTCTTGAATACCCAGTTGCATCCTATGGATTTCCTCCTTCTGGCAAATCATATAATTCCCAAACATTGTTTCGTTCAATTGAGTCCAATTCATCCCTCATGGTGGCCGACCATGATTCTGACTCAGATGAAGCCATAGCTTCATCAAAGGATATGAGATCTGTACAATCCACGACATCCTCATCCACAGTGTAACACGACGCCTCACATCCATAAAAATGGTAATCTTCCATCCATGTGGGCCGTGTTCTGGGTCTCTTGTTGCCGATTATACTCGTGGGTTGTGTGGGTCCACCCACTTCCTCTAAAGGATCATCATGTTCCATAGGTTCATTCTCTACATTTGGATGATCGATATCATCCTCAAGTTCTTCTATATTTCTCAAGTCATCTTCAGTATTCTGTAAGACAATCAGAGGATCTGATTCCTCTACTTCATGCTCCTTTTCTTGATGAATTTCAAAGAAAGTAGCATCACGACTTTCGATCAGACCTTTAGTTTCATGGAAGAACCTATATCTTTTAGAATTCTCACTATATCCAATAAACTTGCACTTTAATGTCTTGAAGTCTAGCTTGTCTCTAAGCTGACTTGGTATCAGAACATGTGCTACACATCCTCATTTCCGGAGATGGCCCAACTCGAACATTCTGCCATTTCGTATTTCATATGGCGTTGATTCTACGGACTTGGTGGGAATCATGTTTTGTATATAGTTCGTAGTCAATACTGCCTCTCCCCAGAATTTCTTGGAGAGTCCTGAGTGTGAAAGCATACACCTTACTACATTCATCAAAGTTCGATTCTTTCTTTCTGTTATACCATTCTGTTGTGGTGTATAGGGCATTGTAGTCTGCCTACGAATGCTTGTCTGAATACAGTAATCCTCAAACTCCTTTGAGGTATATTCCACACCTCTATCTGTCATAAGAGTCTTGATTGGTTTTCCCAATCTTGTCTCCACTTCTGTCTTATATCTCTTAAATGTTTCAAGTGCTTCTGACTTTCTTCCTAAGAGATAGACATAGGAGAACTTCGAGTAGCCATCAATAAATGTTATAAAGTATTCCTTATTTTTATGTGTGCTTACGCTCAGTGGTCTATATATGTCTGAATGGATCGAACCTAATAACTCTGTTGATCGAGTTCCGGTTGAGAAGGGGCTTCTCGTCATTTTACCGATCAGACAGTGTTCGTAGGGCAATGTCCTTGCACCCGTGATCTTAGACAACAAATTTGTCTTAATCATTTGATTTATCTTAGAATTTCCTGGATGACCTAGTCTCATGTGTCAGACAAACACCACAAGATATACTCAGAAGAGACATTCATTGATTCACTAGAGTTTATTACAAGAAGACAGAACAAGTCATGCTTGGGCACAAATTTTCCCATTGCATAGACCTTCTTATTGTTGCCTATAGAGACATGCTTATTATAAAAACGGACTTCAAAATCCTTCTTGAGCAGCACTGGGACAGAGATCAGGTTCCGACGTATCCCTGGAGCATATAGTACATCATTCAGTATCATAATACTATCCCCCAGGTCAAGTTTGTACGTCTCAACACCTTCCACATCCAGGTAGTTGTATTCCCCATGAAGATACTTCGTTCTCCTTTGCTCAGCTCCTTGAAGTCCACCAAGCCCTCCTTCATCTTCGTAATGTGTTTGGTTGCTCTAGAGTCGATCCACCATCCGTCGCTGTCCGTGATGACGGAGTTGCATTCCACGACAGCCGTGAATTCCATTTTCTTCTTGCTTTTATTTTCTGGCATTTTAGAATTTCCTGGCGTCTTCTTGTTGGGGCAATTGACCTTGAAATGGTCATATTTGCCACAACCATAGAAAGAGTTGCGTGGGTATTTTCCACTCTTTCCCTTGAAATTTGCCTTGGATGGGCTCAGCCTTTTCTTCACGTGCACCGCATTTGCTTCTTCTTTTTCCTCAACCTCAAAGATCTCCGCTTTCGATCTTTGTTTAGAGAGGTCATGCTCAATTGCCAGTTGTGCAATCAGGTCCGTCACGAACTTAATGTTGTCATTCATCTGCAGAGATGTGGTAACCATGTCGAATGATGGAGGGAGACTTCTTAATATGGCTACGATCTGGATCCTCTCCAGAATCGCGCAATCAGCAGCCGCAAGATCCTTGGACATCACGATCATCTTGTTCACGTGATCGAGGACGCTTTCATATTCCTTCATTCTACACGAGTTGTACTTGTGTAGAAGAAGCTAGACACTCACTTCTGACTTGGAGTGATATTTGTCCTTAACCGCGGTCTAGAGCTCGTAAGCTGATTCGTAGGTCTCAAAGACCCGAATCATGTTCAAATCCATGTGGGTCAGCATAAAGCTCCGAGCCCTATTTCTCCCACTGTTCGCGGGACCTAATTTCCTCCATAATTGGATTCTCAGATAAGGTTGGGCCGAATTTATCTATGATGGAGTGTATACTATCGTGCAACAGGCCATAGTAGATCTTTCTACTCCATAATTCGTAATTAGTACCGTTAAGGTTCTCGATTTTCCCCAACTCAGTGGCAATAGTCTTGCTTGTCATATTGTATCTAATGAAATAAATGTATGAATATATGAGTTTATATGATTTTTTAACAAGAATAACGAAACATAAGAGGTTTTGATGAGTTGGCTATAGACGAAAAAAATCCCTTTAATAAGTAAGTTAACGGTCAATTATAGTTAAAGAAAAAAACTATAAAGAACCATAATCAACAAACCGTAGATTAATATTGGTAAGAGATTAAGCAATTTTAATGAGAACGAGCAAAGAAATTGATATACTTTAATCTAGTTTTTTTGTGAAATTAATAAAAACAATTAAAAACAAACAAAAACAGATGAACAAAGAAAACAATATAGGTGCTTAATGAGTACTCGGATAAAGCGATTAGATCTACGAAGATACCCTTCAATGTTTATTAAAAAAATAATCATCTCAGACTAGTTTTCCTGTTATACAAATGATTCAACAATAAAAAAAACTAATCTTTTGGATTGGTAGACCAAGAAACATATAACTTTTACAAAAAAAATTAAAGGTAAATAAAAAAAACTTAATGAAGAAAGCTGATTATAAAACTCTACAAAAAACGAATGGTGGAGACAAAATAAATAATGAATCAAGTAGGGGCAAAATAAAAAAACGAGAGAGTCACAAGGTATAAATAATAAATCAAGTAGGGGTAAAATAAAAAAATGTTTATACCCACTAGGTAATATACACGTCCAACAAAACAGGGCTGTGTACAACAGTTCAAAAAAATGCAAAAAAAAACTGCCAAAAAAACTCACGTGTGCCTTAGAAAAAGAATGGTGGAGGCCCAAAAATAGAGGGGGTAGCATGCAATTTCACAATGTCACGTGTAAAGTTCTTTTTTTAATAAAAAAATGAAGAGAAAAAAAACTTGTGTGGTAGGGTTTGACGCGAGGGTTTTTTAGAGGCAAACACGAGCGGCGGTGACTGCCAAGGGGAATGGGCAGATTGCAGCGGCGATGCCAAGGCACGAGGGTGAACTGGAACAGCGACGATGACGATGGAAGCTCTGATACCAGTGAATGTGTGAACTTTTCAAATGACCTCGCGCTCAACTCGCCGGCGGCAGTTGCGCGAGGCGGTAGTTGCGCGGAGGCCGAGTCGCGTGCACGAGAGTCGCGCAAATGGGGCGTGGTTGGAGAGGGGCGGACTATGCGAGGGGGTATTTCACGCCCTATAAATAACAGCCTCCATAGATGGAAGTCGATCACCGAAGAACAGCCCTCGCTAGGGAGCCCTCTCCCGTCTTAACATCTCTCTCGCTCTCTCGCAACTGAAGAAAGAAGGCGTACTTCGACGAGTCCCAATACTGGTATCAGAGTACCACCCTCGATCCCGGACTGTTACTCCATCCTCGCATCGTCGCTGTTGGCCGTGTGCGTCATCGTTGGCCGTGTGCTGCGGGGAAGGTTGAGAAAGAGGAATCCACCTCCGCTAAAACTCTCTGCCTTTCTCAAAACCCTAACGAGGTCCGTCTTTTATATGCTTTTTTACGTCTGTTCCCTCGATAGTTTTTTTTTGATACAGACCTCACGTTTCTTTTAATATTTTTTTTGTTCTCTTTAGACCACGTTTTTTCTTTAAGTACATATTCGTTTTTTTAATGTAACTTTGTTTATTGAAAGGAAGTGGAAATCATTTATATTTTTTTAAAGGGAGGGCATGCATTAATTCCTTTTTTATTATAATGTTGTAATTGTTTAAAAACGGAAGTGATTTTATCATTAAATTTTTTTGGTTGTTTTTTTAAGAAAGTTTGTTAGATTGACTCTTATTGATTCTTATTGTATTCTTTTCATTAGCCAAGATAGATTAAACAATCAATTGTATTAGATAATTCAGATCTTTTTTTTCTTAATTGTCTGGAATCGTGATCAAAAAGTTTCTTTTTACAACAAACAACTGAAAAGAAAACCTAATTAAGTTTAAAAAGGGGGGGGTTCACGTTTCTTTTTGGGTAACAAAGAAAAGAGGTTTGTTTTCTCTATAAAAATATTGGTGTTTAATCATATTTTTTTATTGATCCAAGTTTTATTACCTTTGCAAAAGAATTTCATTTTTTTGTAAAGTTATTATCTATCAAAAAAATTTGGAAGTTTTTTTGGAGATCTTGCCGTTTTTTTAAAAAAATTAAGATAGTTTTTCTATATATACCTTTGTTGTCAATGTGAAACTAGATAATCTTATACATCCATTAACCTTTAGGCACTTTGTTGGATGAACTAAGTAGAACTTTTTATTTCATTTCTTAACTTCAGTACAATAGTCTTCACCTTCAACTTAACCATTCTTAATAGTTTTTTTGTTAATTTTTTTTAAAAATCTTACTTAATCTCACACAATTATATATTTATTAGATCAACCAAAGAAATATGACAAGCAAGATAATTGCCACTGAGGTAGGGAAAATAGAGTACCTTAACGGTACTAATTATGAATTATAGAGTAGGAAGATCTACTACGACCTGTTGCACGATAGCATACACACCATTATAGACAAACATGGCCCAATCTTATCTGAGAATCCAACTGTGGATGAAATTAGATCCCGCGAACAGTGGGAGAAAATAGATAATAGGGCTAGGAGCTTTATGCTGACCCACATGGATCTAAACCTGATTTGGGTCTTTGAGACCTGCGAATCAGCTTACGAGCTCTGGACCGCAGTTAAGGAGAAATATCACTCCAAATCCGAAGTGAGCGTCCAGCTTCTTCTACACAGGTACAACTCGTGTAGAATGAAGGAAACTAAAAGCGTCCTCGAGCACGTGAACAAGATGATCGTGATGGCCAAGAATCTTGCCGCTGCTGATTGTGCAATTCCGGAGAGGATGCAGATCGCAGCCATATTAGGAAGTCTCCCATTGACCATGTCTTTCAACAGAATGGTGTAGCAGAAAGAAAGAATCGAACTTTGATGAATGCAGTAAGGTGTATTTTTTCACACTCAGGAGTCTCTAAGAAATTCTAGGGAGAGACAGTGTTGACTGCGAACTATATACAGAACATGATCCCCACCAAGTCCGTAGAATCAACGCCATATGAAATATGGAATGGCAGAAAGACCGAGTTGGGCCATCTCCGGAAATGGGGATGTGTTGCATACGTTCTGGTACCGAGTCAGCTTAGGGACAAGCTAGACTTCAGGACATTAAAGTGCAAGTTTATTGGATATAGTGAACATTCTAAAGGATATAGGTTCTTCCATGAAACTAAAGGTCTGATCGAAAGTCGTGATGCTACTTTCCTTAAAATTCATCAAGAAAAGGAGCATTAAGTGGAGGAATCAGATCCTCTGATTGTCTTACAGGATAATGAAGACGACTTGAGCATTAGACAAGAACTTGAGGATGATATCGATCATCCAAATGTAGAGAATGAACTTATGGAACATGATGATCCTTTAGAGGAAATGGGTGAACCCACACAACCCACGAGTATAATCGGCAACAAGAGACCCAGAACACGACCTGCATGGATGGAAGATTTCGATTTCTATGGGTGCGAGGCGTCGTGTTACACCGTGGATGAGGATGTCGCGGATTGTACAGATCCCATATCCTTTGATGAAGCTATTGCTTTGCCTGAGTCGGAATCATGGCCGGCCGCCATGAGAGATGAGTTGGACTCAATTGAGCGAAACGGTGTTTGGGAATTATGTGATTTACCATAAGGTAGGCAATCCATACGATGTAAGTGGGTATTCAAGAAAAAGTACCGAGTTGACGGTACTGTTGACAAATACAAAGCCAGATTAGTTGCCAAGGATTATACTCAGCAAGTTGGAATAGATTTCCAGGAAACCTACTCTCCAGTGGCTAAGTTTGCATCGATTCGGATGATCTTAACCATAGTCGCATATATGAATTTGGAATTATTCCAAATGGATGTGAAGACGGCCTTCCTTAATGGAGAATTAAAGGAGGAGATTTATATGCGACAACCTGAAGGATCTCAGGTTGAAGGTCAGGAGAAAAAGGTTTACAAGTTAAGAAAGTCATTATATGGCATAAAGCAGTCTTCACGGCAATGGTATCTCAAATTTCATGAGAAAGTTATTCAATTTGGATTTGTTTCAAATAAATTGGATAACTGTGTGTATGTCATGAAGAGTGGGAGCAGGTTTGCAATCATGTCATTGTATGTAGATGACATTCTGCTTGCAGGTAATGACATACAAATGCTCAATGGAATCAAACAGAAATTGAGCAATGAATTTGAGATGAAGGTTATGGGCGAAGCATCCTATGTTCTTGGAATTCAAATAACAAAAGATAGGGACTCAAGGACATTGAGTCTTAGTCAGGAAAGATATTTGCATATTGTATTAAGGAGATTTGGATTGCATAATAGCACTCCAGCTCCAACACCACTTGTGATGGGAAAGAGACTCAGTAAGAGCCAGTGTCCCGGAAAGGGGCAGAAACTGTTAGATGTACCATATGCACAAGCGGTGGGGAGTTTAATGTATGCAATGATGTGTACTCGACCTGATTTAGCTTATCCAATAAGCTTAGTCAGTAGATATCAAAGCAATCTCGGTCCAGCACATTGGGAAGCTGTAAAGAGAATTCTTCGATATCTGGAAGGGACAGTGCATCTGAAACTTGTGTATCAAGCAGAATCGCTTGAAATGGTAGGCTACCCCGATGCCGATTTCGGAGGGGATGTAGATGATAGAAAATCCACATCAGGTTACATGTTCATGTTTGGTGGTGCAGCCGTTTCTTAGGGTAGCAAGAAACAAGGATGTGTATCTCGACATACACAGGAGGTTGAGTACATTGCATGTAGCATGGCCACCACTCATGCTACATGGATCAGGCGTTTTCTAGAGAACCTAAGCCTCGAATTGGTCAAAGGGCCAATTGAAATGTATTGTGACAATCAAGCTACGATAAGCTTGATCAATAGTGGGGCCAATAGTTCTAAAGGAAAACACATTGAGATCCAATATCACTATATACAAGATATAGTGGCGAAGCAAGAAATCACTGTAACATACATACCTAACAGTGACATGTTGGTTGATTCCCTAACCAAGGGAATAGTTGCAGGAATATACATTAAACATGTTGGTTTAATGGGACTCAGAAATGCATGAGTCAGGAAAGAGGTATTTCATGAACAATGAGCCTCACTAAAGACATCTCCATGTGTATACTACACGAATAGTGGGAGTATAGAATTTTTTTATCGCTTCGGTCAAGTGGGAGATGTGTGAACTTTTCAAATGACCTCGCGCTCAACTCGTCAGCGGCAGTAGCACGAGGCGGCAGTTGCGCAAATGGGTCATGGTTGGAGAGAGGCGGACTATGCGAGGGGGCATTTCACACCCTATAAATAACAGCCTCCATAGATGGAAGTTGATCACCGAAGAACAACCCTCGCTAGGGAGCCCTCTCCCGTCTTAACATCTCTCTCGCTCTCTCGCAACTGAAGAAAGAAGGCGTACCTCGACGAGTCCCAATAGTGAAGGCGTCCAAGTACGCCGTTGTTTCTTCTTTAAGCTCGAGAGAGAACGAGAGAGAATGAGAGAATGGAGGGATGGGGGCTCCCGATCGACGAGCTACTGGTTTGTTCATTCATTCACCTACCCATGGGAAGTCATTTATAGGGCGTAAACCCTCACCACGTCCGCCCCCATCCTTCACGCCCAAGCGGTTAGGTCTCCGTCAGACCTGGCCTTGTCGCAATCGCCGGAGGCAGTTACGTGACCACGTCGGTCACGGCGGCCGTTCTACAACAGCAAGGGAATGCACAGCAGACGATCCACGCTCTCCAGCTTTAGGTGTGTTGGTCTTCGCTCAACATACATCATTTTAAGAAGCTCCATGAACGAGAATAACGACTGCAAAGTGTTTCTCCTACTTTCTCTTTTATATCTTTTACAGTTCTCCCATTCTCCTCCTTCCGCTCGGCTCCGTTCTTCCTTCTGCCATTAAATTTAAGCGCCGTAGAACGTATTGGCAGTTTATTTTGCATGTGTTCCTGCAATGCAAACCAGTTTGAGAGGGTCGCTGCATAACTTCTCGCTCCTCCCCCTTTTTCAAGGTTTGTTGAGGCCCTCCAATGGGTTCTTCTTCCCTTTCAGCCCTTGTGATTCAGGAGTTTCCGAAGGTATTGGAGATCTCTTCTACATTTTCTTATACAAACACAGTAAGTTAGGACTGTATAATTCCTCCTCCGCCTTTTCCAGGATTCCGTCGTGGCCTCCAATCGGATTCGCCCTCCCTTTTCGATGTCATTTCCCCAAATATTGCTGGCGATGGTGATTGATCTTAATACTTCAACCATGATGCTTTGTCAAAACTTATGGGAAATAACAGTCATATGCACTAGAATATCATATTTGTTTGTATTCATTTTGGATGCATGCATTAATATTTAATTATTCATGGGGATTTCTTACAAAGAAATGCATGTATCGAGGAACTATAGAAATTATATTAGAAGCATATTACATAGGTCAATAAAATATTGATATACTTAAGGCCAAAATCTCTTCATGATGGATGTTTGAAAGTTTACAGCTTTCACTGTAACATTTCAAAATAAGTACCACTAAATGGTAATTGAAGTATAGATGCATTCCTAATGATGATCTATTATGCAATAAAAAATATTGCTATTTTTTTTACCTTAATTGTTTAGGTAGGAAATTACATAGAAATTGATGGGAGACGGGCAACAAGCTGCGCCGCCAATCCCTTTTGAATGGCAAATCCAATTCTTCGAAATACAACATTCATAGACTTAGGAACCATAAAATTGCTATGCATGATTTTTTGAATCCTCTTAAGGAGCTCCACTGCTTCACTTGCCAAGAACCCAAATGTATCAAAACCAAAGGGGATGAATACGTGTTGATTGTCAATGCAGGCCTTCTCATGCTTAGCCACTTTAGCTAAGGCAGCTTTTTGTGCAGCGCATCTAGCAACAAAATCACTCTTTATCGGCCCCACCAAAGGAGACACTCCAGTCAAATCAACACATGCATGCTTTCTTCCAACCCATCCAAATATCAAAACATCTGCCGGTCTAAGTGTCGATCTCCCCTCTTGTGGATCAGTTAAGAAATTCACCGGTGCTTCTTTTTTTGAAGCAACACCTGCATGTCTGAGTATATCAAATAGAACATCTCTGACAAGATCATGTATGTATTTAAAACCTGGAAGCTCGCGGCAATGAACGGCACGATCCCCAAAAGCATCCAAGTAGGATTTGTGGCATACTGGACAAGCCTCATCTGGTAGGAAAAGGGGAATCATGAGGCGGTACTTGAGAATACTGCGATATTCAATGGATGACATATCAATCCAAGCCCCTCGATAGGAATGGCAAGTAGAAAATCTTGGGCATGTTCAGCTTGTAAACAATGGAAAATTGCTTTTTGCCTAGCAGACATGTCAAACTCAGCTTCCATATCTTTTACGATTTTGCTAAAAAAAGAACTCGCCAAAGCATTCTGGACTTTAGGGGGGACGGTATCCTTACTAGCAAAATGTGTAATATCAATAGATGGGAGTGCGACACGTAGGCCTTCCAAAGCATCAAGAAAATCAGAATCCATACCATGTATCCCGCTGTCTCGTAGCATGTGGTCTTGGAGCATCCAGGATTGAGCTCTGGAGGCCACAAAAGCATATGAAGAAGCCTCAATAGCTGAGTAAAGACCTAAACCGCCGAGTCGGATGAGTAGCGACGCCACTCTCCATTGAAGGTTACCAAAGAAAGGACCTCCACACACCACAATATCCTCAATAGCTCCACGTAACCCTTTGTCAAACCATGCAGCGGCCCGTTTCATGTATGTGGGTTGGCATGTCCGTAAGCCGAACATAAGCTTGGCAGTACCCATACAAGAACGTAACAGAAGTAGCTCACTTTGTGGATCATCCAGCTGAGGAAGTAAATGCATTAAGTCAACAGCCTTGGTAGCCCTCATCATAGCCAACTCTTCAATAAAGTCTTTATCCCTACTCACAGCTCCTCCAAGCAATTTCACACCTAGCCACGGCCTCCCAATATCTATGGGAAACAAACCTTCACGGATCTTCTGACCATCACATGAAGGCCAGAACAACTCTGTTTTTTTTATATTTAGAAAAAGCCCCATCTCTGGAATTGTGGAAATATACCAAAAAAAGGTAATTGTGGAAGTATATCTCATACTATAAGAAGTAAGTCTATCTATCGTCCTATTCATTCTCTGAATCTTACATTCTCTGAATCTTACATTCAGTGCATGTTATTAGTTAATATTAAACATTTCTGTATAATTTCTTGGATGTATTTTAATTTTCTTTTCAGGAGTAAGATTACTTTAGAGTGTTCTTGGATGCCATGTGCATTTTCAAAGTTAGATTGTTTGATTTTGTATCATATTATCATCTCTAAAAATACTTCATCTTTACGAGTGTTGTCGTTTTCCAAATGTTACCAATTAGATAATAATAAGCATCAGTCCAATGCTTGAGCCTTTTAACCGGATTAAAGATCTTTACAATTCATGTTATATAAGGAATTAAAATGGAAAATTCTATTTTTTATGTTGCTTAACTAATTTAAATTAGATATAAGGTGTAACTTTTGCTCACTAACATATAAATTAACACTTATCTAGACAATATATGGTTTTTTAATCATGTTCTACATTTTTTCTAAAGACATACATGTTTTACATTATGTTATCTTACCTTCTGTTTATTTTACTTCAACATGGGCATTGCACTTTCTATTTTCATAGTCCTCTCTTATTTAAAAAAAAATGATAAAGCATTGTTATTCTTTCATAAGATATATATTTTTAGATGATATATTTTTTTAGCCTCAGAAGGACCTTCCATTACCAGTTATGTAGTTTTTTTGGTCTCATAAATATTATCTATTTCGTATTTAAATAAAATGATTGAATTTTTCAAGTTATTTTTACAGTTGCAAAAAAATAAATTGTTTTCCCTAATTTTGATTACAAACACTAATTAGTTTTATCTTATAAATCATGTTTACTCCACAACTTATGGAAAAATGGTATAACTCAATTTTCTTTCCATTACAAGTAAAGTATGTTACATCAATGGTTTATGTTGGGGAGCACAACGAGTGCTCTAAGGTTAGAATTTTCCATTAATCTTTTATTTCGTATATGTTATTATTTAATATTAAAGAACTCCATCTAATTATTAAATATATTTAAATTTCTTTTTCATCAGTAAGATTATTTTTTATTATTCGTGGATGTAAGATAAACATTTATAAATTTACATTGTTTGATGTCGTATCCCATTATCATCTCTAAAAATACTTTCTCTTCCTCAGTATCATTGTTTTGTGCATGTCATTAGTTAGTGTTGAGATATTTATTATCTTTATTATTGTTTTTTTATTTCTATTGCTTTTGTGTTCCTCTCATATATAAGAGAACCCTAAGGCGTCTCACTAATAAATTCATTATTTTCCATCTACATATTATCGGAGCAATGGTCCTAGACCGGAGTTTCTATACCCCATCTTGTATCCCACCAACCCTAACCCTACCCGCACCGCCCCCTTCTCCCACGGTTGTCGGCTATCGCCTGCTGCCACCTTCAGAGTGCCACCCACCAGCCGCTGCCAACTCCAACCAACCGTCAGGTCACCAGGTTGTTGTCGTCGGCCCTCCAGCCCGCCGCAATCGGCCTCCCTTCACGCCATCGCAAGTCGTCGCAGACCTAACTCTCAAGCTACTGACTGTCCTAGGCCTGCCCCGAGGCCTCCCAGGTCACTCAGCCCATGGCCTTCGCCCGCTACCCCCTGGTCGCTCAGGTCGCCGCCTTCAGCCCCCCAGCCGCCCAGGCCATAGACCGTTGTCTCCCGACCCTTCCAAACACCATCGGCTCTCTCGTGCACTTCGCACACCCTACGGTTTGATCTATAGTTTGATTCGGTCTAATTTTGATCGGAGAACATGATTTCATACCTATAAAACACGTTTTCCAGCTCTAAAGAGCAACGAAGATTTATGAGGATGGTTGCATGAATCTACACGTACAACCAATCCTCCGTATGATCATGTAGACTTGTTCATATCAGTATACTCCCTAGTTGAGTTCCATTGGTCAGTCATTTTTCCATCATGTCAGAGAAAAGGGTGATATTTTTTTTGTTTGGAGCCTTCATGGGCCCAGCTCACATCGTTAAGATGGATGGGACCAACGATGACTTGAGGTCCATGCAGTTTCTCACCCTCATGCAGTGAAACAACAAGGAGTACATCCTGACAAATCCAGAGGAACGGATAAGACAGGGACAAATGCTTCTTGGAAGCAAGATGACGCGCATGCGCGTATTTGGCTTTGTGAGACCCTTATCACAAAGATAGCCAATGATATTCTGAATTAGCGCACCGCTAAGCAATGTGGGATACTTTGGTATCCACCTATGCTCAAGCAAAACATGAGACCAAGATTCTTCAGCTACAATCCGATATCTATAATGTCAAGCAAAATGGTCATCCTCTGCACGTGTTCTACTCTTCGTTCCGTAGCATGTTCGAGAAGCTTCGTAGATACATGCTTATTACAACATCTATTGAGCAGTAGAAGATGTATAGGAACTCCACGATGGTTGGAGTCTTCATGGTTGGATTTGATACAGAGTATGATACTGCGTGTACTCGGCTTTTTGCCAGAGCTAATATATCTCCTCTATAGGAATCCTATAACTGTCTCAGCCGAATTATCATCCCTTTTACAGCCACTTCTCTGCCCTCTTCAGCTATGGCCACATCTCGTGGTCGAGGATGGATGATCCAGTCTAAAGGACATACCCCTCATGGCAAAGTCGGTGGACGCCAACATGACCTGTGCACTTACTGTCATCGGATTGGACATGCAGAGGATACATGCTACCATAAGCACGGATATCTTGTTTCTGATTGCATAGATAAACAGATTGCGCCTTCAGAGACTACATTTTCCCATATTGATCCTGGCCTGGATGATATTGTCTCTCATATTCGAGAGATCGTGACTCCTACTACTGGCACCACCATTGATATTGCAGCCGCAACTAGAACCTCTTCGAGCTCCTCAGTTATTGCCTATGCTTTTACTGGTAGTACTGGTGTAGACATGACAGAGTAGATGGACTCTGGTGCTTCTCACCACATGTTTGGAGGTAGAGCGCATCTGAGATCCTACGGGACCATACCACCTTGTAGATGAGTTGTCATTGCTAATGGAGACCACTTACCCATTACAAGATATAGGGAGGTGCATTTGATGCCGTCCATGAGCCTTCAGAATGTTTTATGTGCTCTTGACTTTCAAATGAATTTACTTTCCATAAATCATATTACTAAGGATCTGCATTGTCGTGCCATTTTTGAACCTTTGTCTCTTGTGTTTCAAGACATACTCATTTGCAAGGTAATTGGATGTGGCCATGAGAAGCGGGGTCTCTATGGATTGGTTCAACCTCCTCATGCTAGTGTTTCTGTTATATTTATTGGACCATCTCACCATATCTGTGGTGCCTTCATTTTGGCCACACTCCTCTGCAGAAGTTGTGTCATGTTCTCCCTCAGATCTCTACAAGATCTTCTTTCAAGTGAGGCATGCTAGCTTGGGAAACATCAGTATTCCTCCTTTCCATCCTGTCAGAGTCGGAGCAGTTCTCAGTTATTTGAGCTCCTACATTTTGACATTTGGGGTCCGAGTCGTGTTCCTGATCACCAGAGACACCTTTTTTTATCTAGTTGTTGTCGATGAGTTTTCTAGACTTTCTTGGGTCTTTTATTGAAGAATAAGCTCGAGGTTGAATCTGTGGTCAAATATTTTATTAAAAGAATATTTTTTTTGCAAAAGTCAAATACATTCATTCTGATAATTCTTTAGAGTTATAAACTTTACAGCTTTCTGAGTTCGTTAGATCTCTAAGCATTGTTCATCAGACCTCATGTGCTTATGCTTCCTAACAGAACGGTGTCGCCGAGCACAAATACTGTCACTTACTTGATGTGACCAGAACCTTGCTGATTTAGAGTCATGCTCCTCATACTTACTGGGGAGATGCTTTCCTCACTGCATGTTATCTGGTGAACCACATGCCCTTGATGAATCTCCATTTCATCACCTTTATTCTATCATTTTGGCCTCAAAAACCCTAGCAAATGCATGTAAATAACATCAAATTGTACATAATAGCATTCATCATTCATTATATTAATTATACATTAAATAATATGTTTAATGCCAAAATTATAGAATAAAGAGAAGAAAAGAAAAAGGAATAAAATATTGAAGATATTTTATGACCCAAACCCCGAGACTAAGGCCAGCATGGAATTGGTCGACAAGGAATAAAGTAGGGGGAGATAAGGGCCAGTGTACAATAAATACCTCATTTATTCATGCATTTATTTATGCAATTTTGACACCTATTTTGTACATAATTATTTATTCATTAAATAAAGAAACTTTGTTCATGAAAGTTGTAGATAATAATGTAAATAAAAATACAAAATTGAGTTTGTGTAAAAATAATAGTCAGTGTACATTTTATACACAGAATAAAAAGCCAAAACCTCAACTTCACAGACCCATATCTTGCAAATAAAAACTCCAAATCACCCAAACTCACCTTTAATTGTATATAGCTTTCTAAGAACTATTTAATAAAATCAGTTTCATAATTTTTGGAATCCATCTGCAAAAGTTAGGTTTTTGGCCCCCATTGGGCAGCCTGCCTGATTAAAATATTCAATATATTCCTTGTCTATTATTCTTGTTAAATTATATTTTTAGAATTTTGTGAATAATGTATATAATAGATGTACATACTAAAATTAGACTAAAACTAAAAAGGATTAATAAAATAAAATAAGCCTATGCAAGTTAGTAGGCAAAATACCTATGACCAAGAATGTATATAAATAAAAGGGGAAAATACTCTTTAATTTTTCTCTCCTTTTATATTTTTATAATAATGTAAATAATACATATAACCTATTAAAAATGCAAATCCAAAATAAAAATCAAGAAAATACATTAAATAAATTAAGTACACAAAATACATAGGTAAAATACCAAGAAGAATACCTACACATACATATACCTATTTATTTAAAAATGAAAATAAACTCATAAAAATTAAATAAAAATACCTTTATACTCACAAAATAAATTATAAATTTATAAAATAAGCTAATAAAATAATAAAATAAAATAAATAAATAAAAAATTAAAAGATACAAAATACATGTAAATACACACATATACACTTTATTAAAATAAAACTATAATAAAACACTTCAAAAAATTCAATAAAATCGTAAATAAATACTACATGAAATAATACATATTTTTATTTTTTAAGAAAATTCAAATAAAATCATTTACTAGGATAAATAAATCAATTTCTAATAAGATTTCCTATTTTGGCGTCTAGCAGCTGACGTGGACCAATGGGGCGCCGTCCCTTGTTGACCGCCCGGTCAACTGTCCCATCTGGGACCTGGCGCCCTTGCGCACATTTTGTTGTATATAAGAGAACTGTCCCAACCCTAAGGCGTCTCATTTGTTGTATATAAGAGAACACGGAGTAATTATGTTTGTATGGATCTAGATTAAGGTTCAAAGATCAAGTCCCGCGCCCTTGCGCACATTTTGTTGTTTCTCCCTTTGACCACCCCGCTCAACCGAGCCTCTCTACTGTTTTACACTCCTTTTATTCCTCGTTGACCATCGTATCTTTCATCCAACATCTGATCTTCTCTTGTATTTCGCGAAGTTGATCCATAGATGGTTTCCGTCGGGACCATGCCGACACCCACATCGAGTCCATGGACTCAACTCCGCCAATAAGTTCGAGGCGATTCCCGAGAACCCAATCCGGACTTTGCGGATCGATCTTCAGACTCCTCGTTTTCTACCTTTCTCTTGGTCATCCAATACACTGGGATCACTTTTGTCCCACTTTCGTCGTTGTGAATGGAAGTCGATTACAGTCTACATCCTTTTCCGTTCACAACATGCTGGGGTTGACCTGAATTCCAGCTTCATCACGGCAGCTGAACACAATTGCAAGTGATCTGATTCGGACTATCTCATTATGCAGATAGAAGACAGTGCTAGCCCTGGAGACTACTCTGGAGTTCATCTCGTCCGACTCAGACCCTGACATGGCTCCAGGAGGAAAGGGCAAGGGTCAACAGCCACCGCAACCAGAGAGACAGGTGCCAGATCAGAATCAAGTCAATGCACAGCTACTGGCATCTATCCAGGCCATCCAGCAGTAGCTGACCGAGCAGGCCCTCACACAGACAGCCTTCCAGGATATGTTGAATGATATGATGAACCGAGACGATGGAGGAGGAGGCAGAGGCAGAGGAGGAGGTGGAGGTGGAGGTGGTGGTGCAGATTATGATCTAGAATTTCCACCACCACCAAAGCCAACACTTAAAGAAACATACAATCCGGGAGACATCCAGATGACCGAGTGGATCCTCATTCCACCGGTACACGCTCACTTTGAGCTGAAGCCCCAATTCATTACTCTTCTCCCTGCATTCCACGGAAACACCAGCGAGGAGCCGTACATTCACCTGCAGCAATTCTCCCGCATTTCCGTACTACTCACTATCCCAATGTCCCTTTGGACATTGTCAAGATGATGGCTTTCCCCTTCAGCCTACAGGACAAGGCCCTCTATTGGGTCAATCATCTGGGGAAGGTTGTGACGACCTGGGAGGAGCTGAAGTCCGCCTTTCTGCACAAATATTACCCTCTAGGTCGGCTCAACCAGATGCGAGCCCGAATCAGTAATTTCTCCCAAGGACCCCATGAGTTGATACATGAAGCTTGGGAGAGATTCACTGACATGCAGGAGAAGTGTCCCCATCATGATATTCCGAAGACCAGCTTGGTCCAGCATTTCTTTGGGGGATTGAACATTGAAAGCCAAAGGCTCGTTGACGCAGCATGTGGGGGCTCACATTTTAACAAGGATGAAGACGTAGTCTGGCAGATCTTTGAAGAAATAGCCGAATGAGAGGCCGCCCTCTCTTCATCCAAGGCGTATCAGAAGCAGCCCCAGATCCTCCAGAAGCAAGTACACATGGCAGCGTCCAAGGAGGCAGAGAGAAATGAGAGCTCCGACCTCAGTATCATCGGGGGCCATCTCTCTAAAGTAGACAGCATTGAGAAGCGATCACAGGACCTCGAGAAACTCGCTGTGATCGAGAAGAGGACCCAGAATTTAGACAAGCTTGATCAGATCAATAAGTACCTTGAACTGTTGGTGGGCACCATCAACTCTGTTCTGTCGGCTACACCATCGGAAGCTCCAGCTGAGAAGAAGGACGAGAAGCAACCGCAGCATCAGCCTCAGCCGAGCCAGCAGCCACTGGCAGTCCAGCACGTGTACTACGTGCAGGTGCCCGACCAGGGCCAGCCGCAGCAGCAGATGGTCGTGTACCAGCCAGAGTTCCTTTCCGGACCTGATCCAGTCTTCCCACCACCACCCCTGATTCAGGAAGTGAACGGGGTATGGATCAATGATGCACATCCGACCCGTCCTCAGGGACAACCCCAGGGTCAGCAATTTACCAATTGGCAAAACCACCAACCTCAGGGTGGTCGTTTTGGACAATCCTCTCAGCAGCACCAGCAGTATCAGCAGCCTCCCCCGTTTGCAAACCAATGGAGGCAGAATTTTCCATACCAGCAGCAGCCGCAGTACCATCATCCACAGCCGTTTAACCAGTATGCGGCTGCTCCCTCTCAGCAATATCAGCAGTATCCTCCTCCCTCGTACCAACAACTTCAACTTCCTGCACCACCGCAGCACCACCCGCAACAACCTCCCCACCCATCCAACCAACAGCAGCGTGGTCTGCACGCTGAACCTACTGAAGCACCCTCTGCGAACCCCACTATGGATTGTCTGGCCCAGCTTGTCAAAGGGCTAGCGGAGATGACCAAACATCTAGACGACCTGACCGCCACCCGAACTACCATCCCGGCTCAGGTCGAAGCCAACCCCAATAATTTCAAGAAGAAAGAGCAGGTAGAATGTGATGTCCTGTCCGTGTCTGGTAATGATATTACTGCTTATTCTAATGCTGTTACTCTCAGGAGCAGTAGGGCCTTGCCTCCGCCTGCTAGCAAAAGTGGGGTGAATAAAGAAACAGGTGGATCGTCATCTTCCGCATCAGTCGTGCCAGCTCCAGGGGCGGGTGAGGAGGAAGATGAAGGAGAAGCCAGTCCCGCCGTCGTGCATTTCCAGCAGCCTCAGCAGAAAATACAAAAAAATCAGCAAAACCAAAAACACCAAAAAGAAGTTTGCAGCCGAAGCGAAGCTGCGCCAGCATTGGAGGAGCCGCAAGCCACAGCCGATCCCTCGCCAGCCGACGGAACAGATGCTGTACTTTTTGATCGCCCTGCAGCACCAGAATGTCAAGACACAGCTTGTACTCCTTTTTGTAGTCCGGATGTACAACATTCTATGGGCGATGATTTTGATGTAAATAAGAACTCTCATTTTCCTGTCAGTGATGTACATATTCCTTTTCCTCATGCAATACAAAAATCTAAAAAAAATGCAAAACGAAAAAAGGCATTGTCTGATCCAGGTGTTGTGGAAATTTTAGATAAATTGACTGTTGAGATTCCTTTGTTGAAGGCCGTGGAATACATGCCAGCTATGAAGAAAGGACTGAAAGAGGCATGTACTAACATGCATCGCTCATCGCAAGAAAACATACGCCGAGATGTAGAAAAACACGTTCTCTCCATGGCCACTGTTGCAGCCATTAGCAATCTCCCACAGAAAAAGCAAGACACAGGAGCACCTCTGATCAGTTGTGAGATTTTTGATCAGGTCTTCGAGCGCACTCTCCTTGACAGTGGATCTTCCATCAACCTTCTGCCCTCGTCCATAATGCAAGAATTTGGGCTGGGACCGCTCAAGCAGACATGCATGATCCTTCAGTTCGCTGACCGATCCGTCAAGCGGCCCCGAGGTCTTTTGGAAGATGTTGTTGTTAAAGTGCAGGAGATGCAATTTCCAGCTGACTTTGTAGTCCTTGATATGGACTCGCCTGCACCCCTGCTCCAGACCCCTATCATCCTTGGCAGACCATTCCTTCGTACTTCAGGTGCTGTGGTTGATTACGGGTCTGGCAAGATTACTTTCAGCTCGAACACCCAGCAGATCACGATAAACATGAACAGAGAGTCGAATGCCACAACTGATGAGAGCCAGGTAGCATCCGAAGCAGACTGTGATTTTATTGCAGAGATCAGAGATTCATGCTTGTCATTGGACGATCCATGGACCTGAGAAATCCTCACTATTGAGGAGGACTCAGAAAGCACAGTCAGCGTATGCTCCGACGATTCATGGGAGACAGATTCTCAGATGCAGGCGCATCTCTTCGAGCAGTCACTCCAGACCGAACACTATCAGCTTAGCGCAGACCCGTTCGGCACATCACCAGGATCTCAACAACATGATGAGGATGGTGGCAGCTTCAAGGAAGTACATCCCACCACCAGCATAGTCTCTGAAGTGACAGATAAAGTGGACAGGTCAAAACCAGAACTCAAGCCACTTCCTGCAGGCCTGAAGTATGCTTTCCTTGCGGGTGAAGAACAAATGTATCCGGTCATCATCAGCAGCAGGCTGAATCCGGATCAGGAATCTCGTCTTCTCGAGGTTCTAGAAAAGAACCGCAAGGCACTTGGTTGGAGCATATCAGATCTCCAAGGGATAAATCCAGCCTTGTGTTCACACCACATCTATCTAGAAGAAGATGCCAAGCCATCCCGCGAATTCCAACGAAGGCTGAACCCTAACCTTCGGAACGTCGTCATGAAGGAGATAACAAAATGGTGTAACGCAGACTTCATCTATCCCATCTCCGACTCAAAATGGGTAAGCCCACTGCATGTAGTTCCAAAGAAATCTGGGCTTACCGTGGTTACAAATGACAAAGGAGAGGAAATTTCCACTCGGGTACCAACAACCTGGCGGGTGTGTTGACTACCGCCGTCTCAATGCAGCAACTAAGAAGGATCACTTTCCCTTGCCCTTCATTGATCAAGTTTTGGAAAGATTAGCAGGCAAGGAGTTCTTCTGCTTTCTGGATGGGTATTCCGGGTACAACCAAGTGGCGATCGCCCCTGAGGATCAAGAGAAGACTACCTTCACTTGCTCGTTCGGCACCTACGCCTTCAAGAGAATGCCCTTTGGATTATGCAACGCACCTGCAACCTTCCAAAGATGCATGTTAGCAGTTTTCGCTGAGATGGTAGGAAGTTTTCTCGAGGTGTTTATGGACGACTTCTCTGTCTATGGTGATAGTTTCGATTCTTGTCTTGAGAACCTAGACAGAGTGCTTCAGAAATGCCGGGAAGTCAATTTAGTGCTTTCATGGGAAAAAAGCCACTTTATGGTCACAGAAGGTATTGTGCTGGGCCATGTCGTTTCCAAACGTGGCATGGAAGTCGATCCGGCAAAGGTGGATGTCATTTCAAATCTCCAGCCACCTCAGTCAGTGAAGAATGTGAGGTCATTCCTGGGGCATTTGGGATTCTACAGGCGATTCATCAAGGATTTCAGCCGCATTGCCTGACCTCTGACAGAGCTTTTATGCAAGGAAACAGAGTTTATTGTTGATCAGCCGGTTCTACTTGCTTTCAACCAGCTGAAGGAGCTTATCACTCAGGCTCCAATCTTACAGCCGCCCGACTGGACTCTTCCTTTTGAGATAATGACCGATGCGTCAGACTTTGCAGTCGGGGCTGTTCTTGGACAGAGGAAAGATAAAGCTCCCTATGCCATTCACTATGCCAGCAGAACATTAGATGAAGCACAGAGAAATTATACAGTGACAGAGAAAGAATTGCTGGTTGTGGTTTTCGCCCTCGAGAAGTTCAGATCCTATTTGCTTGGATCGAAAGTCACAATTTTCACATATCACTCTGCTATCCGGTACCTCTAGCAGAAGAAGGATGCCAAGCCGAGACTAATTCGTTGGATCCTTCTCCTCCAGGAATTTGATCTGGAAATCAAGGACAAGCCCGGAGTTCAGAATGTGGTAGCGGATCATCTCTCCAGAATTGAACAACACGAGCCTCCTCTGAACAGTGCACCTATCACAGAGACCTTTCCTGACGAAGCCATCTTAGCAGTGGATTCTCTTCCTTGGTATGCTGACATAGTCAATTACCTCGCCTCCGGGGTAATGCCATCGGATTGGACGAAGAATCAGAAGAGCAAATATATGTCGACCATCCGTTTCTACCAATGGGAGGATCTTCTTTTATTCAGGGAAGGAGCAGACTGCATTTGGCGCAGGTGCATTCCTCAAGAGAGCAATCAAGTGTCCTCGAGCATTGTCACTCGCTCAAATCTGGTGGACATCACTCTGGAGATCGTACGGCAGCGAAAGTACTTCAGTGTGGCTTCTGGTGGCCCACATTATTCAAGGATGCAGTAGAATTTGTCAAGCGATGTATTGACTGTCAGAGATTGAAAGGTACACTAACTTCCAAGGACTCGATGCCCATAAAAATCATTCAGATAGCAGAAGTTTTCGATGCATGGGGCATTGACTTCATGGGACCTTTCCCTAACAGTCAAGGTTTTGAGCACATCCTTCTTACCGTCGATTACGTGAGTCGTTGGGTTGAGCCTATCCCTGCTCGAGCCGCCGACAGCCGAACAGTCTGTCAGTTCCTGAAAAAGAACATCATTTCGCGGTTCGGGATACCGAAAATTCTCATATCAGACGGGGGTAGCCACTTCATTAACAAAGAGGTCAAGAAGTTAACGAAGGAGTACGGCATCGACCATCGTGTCGCATCTCCTTATCATCCTCAGACCAATGGCATGGCGGAGTTATCAAACAGAGAAATCAAGACTATACTGCAGAAACTTGTTAGGCCAAAGAGAAAAGACTGGTCTCAACTCTTGGACTCAGTCCTATGGGCTTACCGAACCGCCTACAAGTCTCCCTTGGGCATGTCACCCTATCGTCTTTTATATGGAAAACCATGCCATCTGCCCGTGGAATTAATTCACAAGTCTCTTTGGGCAATCAACAGTTGTAATTTGGACTCACGCAAAAGTGGTCAGAAGAGAAAAGACGATCTGAACAGGCTCTTGGAATTCTAAGACTATGCATACGATAACACCTTGATGTACAAGGAGAAGGTGAAACGCTGGAATGACCGGCACATCAGACGAAAGACTTTCGATGTTGGACAGAAAGTGTGGTTATTTGATGCAAAGTTGCGGATATTCCTGGGTAAATTAAAGAGTAAGTGGACAGGGCCATTTCGAGTTTGTGAAGTGCGTGACAATGGAAGTATTGCAATATCAGAATTGTCCCCTGACGCACAGCCCTTCATCGTCAACAGCCAACTCCTGAAGCCTTACTTAGAACCAGATGCATTCTTGGTCGTTGTTGACTCTATCCAGCTCGTGCAACATGAGGACATCTCCATAACTGCTGCAGCATCAGAAGATTCAAATGATGTACTCCAACCACTGTTTATCTGATTTTCTTCTTTTCTTCTTTTCCTTTTCTATTTTCTTTTCCAATCTAAAAGGTGTCGCCCTTGTAGACAGTTTTCTATACTTAGGACGTACTTTATCCTAAGTATAGGGGGGATGTGCACCTAGAGTTTTTCATTTCAGTCCGATCCTCTCCATTGTCTCCTCTGCTTGTCTATACTTAGGAGTATCTTACCCTAAGTATAGGGGGAGACAATCGGAGTACGATCTGTGTATTCCCACCCTTGACCCTCCCTGCTTTTTGTACAGTCTGCTATACTTAGGATTACTTGATCCTAAGTATAGGGGGGATGGTCAACTTCTCATTCATTAATTTCATTCATATGGATTCTTTAGATCTATCTATACTCAGTACGAGTTATGTCTTTGCTTTTCCTTTCGACCTATGAGGACATAGCTCAAGCTAAGTATAGGGGGGTCGTATATACCATGTATATACTATAAGCCATAACTCATACTGAAAAATAAAATATATCACCCCAATATAAAATATAATGCAATAAGTAACTCTAAAATAATAAAGGATGATTGTGAGCTCCTCAGGCTCTTTGTACTTATACTGATTATTAAGTCAGGAAAAATGTTTTGTGAAAGAAAGTTTTCTTTGAAAAACCTTGTGAAAATTGTTTGAAAATAGTGTGTACAAGTATTCAACCTTTGAGAAATTAGTTTTGCGTGCAAAATTTATTTTCTTTGCGTGAAATCAAAATGTGTGAAAATCAGTGTGCAAATGATTATAAAAACTTGATTGTCAAAATTGTTTTGAAAAACCTATCTATGCTGTGTAAAACCTTTGTAAAATCATTTCCAAATACATGTACAGGTTTGCAAAATTATTTTGGACTAAAGTTTTCAAAACTCTTGTGAAAATGATTCTTGAATAAGTCTGAGGAGTCTGCACAAAAATCTCTTATACAAAAATAAGCATAATCCCAAATAAAGCTTATAAGAGCCAAAACCATATTATACATCAAATACAGTTTTCTTCTCTTGTATATACTGATTAACAAATCAGGTTAGATACCTATACAGTATGATTTGAAAACTAGTGTGACCTGTTTTGAAAAATTTGCTGTGAAATGTTTTCAACTTGTGTGAAACTTTTTAGATTGCAAAACTTTTCTTTGTGTGAAAGAAAGGATTTGAAAAATCTATGTGCAAATGTTTTGAAAATTGCTTGTCAAAACTATTGTGAAAAAATGTACATATAGTGTGAAAAATCTTTGCAAAAATAGTTTTCAAATGTGTGTAAATGATTGCAAAAATTATAGTGTACTATAGTTTGCAAAATTATTTTCAAAACTAGAGCTGAAGAATAAGAGCATTAATACGAAGACTTGTAAATAAGAAATAAAATGCATAAAATTCTTTCTGTACAAGCTGATTAAAGTACGCCATTAAAACCTGTAAAGTCTTTGAAAATCCATACCTTTTGTAAATAAGGCGGCCCGCCCGTGTAAATAATTGTATGTACCTTTTTGTATGTGTCAAGTTTTTAGTTGCAAAAATTTCTTTGTATAAAAAGATTCTTTGATTCTTTTAAATTCTTTTGTGAAACATTGCATCATTCATTGTGCATAGCATAAGCATACCATTCATATTCTTTTTGAGTGAGCTTGATGATTGAATCAGTCCAATAAAGTCTCAAATTGGAGCTTGGTTAGACCTTACCGCACCTAACTGCACTAGAGCCTTTCGGGAACTAGGTTTAAGGTACTTTAGGTCTATGCAGACTTAATTCTTTGAGAAATCAGGGCTGGGTTCAAGTCACCTCAACTGACTAACTAGAACTTTTCGAGACACACGCATGACTCTTGCCGACCGTGACCTAACTTGGACACTTGCACCTTTCACCTGGCTCGACTCAGTTGGAGTGGTGAGGGGGTTGGATTTGCCAGTCTGAGATGCACACGGGTGGAAACATTCGTCCTCGTCTAGGGAGGGAAGTGCACCCCAACCTGGTCCAATAGCAATGAGGTCTAAAGACAGGAGATTGTGGGATGCGATAAAGCTTCAAAAGAGGGATAGTCTACTGGCTCAAGAGGAAAAACTCCTTATGTAAATGTCGTTGTGCATAGTATTGTAAAAAAAATGGTCAGGCCTGTACACAAATAAAATGCCTGCAAAGTATGTACATATGTTGTAAAGCCAATAAGCAAGCTTGAGTTCCAAAGTCAAATATGTGAGCCTGCAGCTGGATGACTTGACTATACTGATCTTGCATTCCAGGATAGGTAGCTACACTGGCTACCGTCCATTCTTCTCTTCACCCCCTCTTCTTGAGCTGGTTGCCACTTGAACTTAGAAGGGAATACCCTGCTCCTCGAGGAAAGAGCTGTTGGATTGGGGAATCATTGGGTTGTCATTCTAGAGAAGTCAGTTCCTTTATAATTTCAGTTGGGGAGAGCCACTATGACTTACACTGTACAAGTCAGCTTCATAGTTATAAGGGTTTGCGTATGATGTAGACCAGTTCTGACCAGGCTATTGAGGTGGGTTGAACCGAGTTCTGTGACTATCGAAGGCTGTTGTATTTTAGAGCTGGTTCCCGACTAGGTTCCACACACATCTACACCCAAGGTCTGACAGGAGCTCCAAATTCGGATTTTATAAAGACATGCATTGCACTGAAAGCATCCCTATTCACTCTATCCTTCTTTAATTGTCCTTTTTCTTTTCTTTATTCTTTTTGTACTTATTGCATAAGTGTTTGCTAGGGACTAGCAAAGGCAAGTATAGGGGGGTGATGAATCTCCATTTCATCACCTTTATTCTATCATTTTGGCCTAAAAAACCCCAGCAAATGCATGTAAATAGCATCAAATCGTACATAATAGCATTCATCATTCATTGTATTAATTATACATTAAATAATGTGTTTAATGCCAAAATTATAGAATAAAGAGAAGAAAAGAAAAAGGAATAAAATATTAAAGATTTTTTATGACCCAAACCCTGAGACCAAGGTCAGCATGGAATTGGTCGACAAGGAATAAAGTAGGGGGAGATAAGGGCCAGTGTACAATAAATACCTCATTTATTCATGCATTTATTTATGCAATTTTGACACCTATTTTGTACATAATTATTTATTCATTAAATAAAGAAACTTTGTTCATGAAAGTTATAGATAATATTGTAAATAAAAATACAAAATTGAGTTTGTGTAAAAATAATACTCAGTGTACATTTTATACACAGAATAAAAAGCCAAAACCTCAACTTCACAGACCCATATCTTGCAACTAAAAACTCCAAATCACCCAAACTCACCTTTAATTGTATATAGCTTTCCAAGAACTATTTAATAAAATCAGTTTCATAATTTTTGGAGTCCATCTGCAAAAGTTCGGTTTTTGGCCCCCATTGGGCAGCCTGCCTGATTAAAATATTCAATATATTCCTTGTCTATTATTCTTGTTAAATTATATTTTTAGAATTTTGTGAATAATGTATATAATACATGTACATACTAAAATTAGACTAAAACTAAAAAGGATTAATAAAATAAAATAAGCCTATGCAAGTTAGTAGGCAAAATACCTATGACCAAGAATGTATATAAATAAAAGGGGAAAACACTCTTTAATTTTTCTCTTCTTTTATATTTTTATAATAATGTAAATAATACATATAACCTATTAAAAATGCAAATCCAAAATAAAAATCAAGAAAATACATTAAAAATATTAAGTACACAAAATACATAGGTAAAATACCAAGAAGAATACTTACACATACATATACCTATTTATTTAAAAATGAAAATAAACTCATAAAAATTAAATAAAAATACCTTTATACTCACAAAAATAAATTATAAATTTATAAAATAAGCCAATAAAATAATAAAATAAAATAAACAAATAAAAAATTAAAAGATACAAAATACTTGTAAATACACACATATACACTTTATTAAAATAAAACTATAATAAAACACTTCAAAAAATTCAATAAAAATCGTAAATAAATACTACATGAAATAATACACATTTTTTATTTTTTAAAAAAATTCGAATAAAATCATTTACTAGGATAAATAAATCAATTTCTAATAAGATTTCCTATTTTGGCGTCTAGCGGTCGACGTGGACCAATGGGGCGCCGGCCCTTGTTGATCGCCCGATCAATTGTCCCATTCGGGACCTGGCACCTCTGAACTGTCAACTCCCCGGATTTCTTCCCTTTTTTACGGCCATCTCGTCCATCGATCGAGCTCGCTTCCTTCACAAGAATTGATCTCTGATCATCACTGATACCCGCTGATAACTTGGACCAACCTGATACTCATTGGATTAAGCAATAATCACCGATCAATAAGGCTCCAGGCCATTGTCTATAAATAAGAAACTCCGCTCCCTTCCTCAAATTTGGCCAATTTTAATCCATCCAAAAGCCCTAATTTCGTTCCTGGGACGTTCCTCGTGACAGGGGGAGTGCTCCAGCACCTCGAATCGGCCGGAGGAAGGACAATTTTGACGCGGCGGAGCTCTGGCGTCCGTCCTGCTCCCTGGCGACCCCCATGTATAAGAGTTGCTCCTTTATCGCTTTTTAGTTAGGTTTTAATGTTAGCTTTTAATTCCAGTAGTTAGTTTAGTGTTTAGTTAATCAGTGTAGCTTAGAATCCAAAATTCGAAGTTCGCCGGAGCTCAGCTCCGGCGACTTCTTCACGGTGACCTCGACTGTATCCGACCGCCGTTCGCCTCCCATTTCTTTCCTCATTGTTTTCTCCATCAATCGCACGCCTTTGTTCAACCCAGGACCTCTGGTCTTGGCAAATCGGAGCTCCACCTCCGCCTTTCACCGGAGCTCCTCCGCCGCACCCCATTTTGCTGTGTAGCTTCAAAACCCCGGGTCGAGGAGGAAGCCCTCTCTCCCCCGGTTCTTCCTATGCAGGTCCAACGAAGAATGGAGCCCATCTGGGCTCGAATCGAACCAGGAAGAGGCTCCTGGAGGTCTTGTCCTTCATCGACCTCGTCCGAGCCCTTCAGACCTCCAGGAGCCATGGCGCGACCTTCAGGAGATGCGGAAGACCTCCAGCTACGTTTTGAGCAACCCAGATGTGCGGTAGACGCCCCGAGGAGCCCAAGTTTCACGATCGAAGCTCGCCGGGGGTGAGCTTCTTCCCTGTTCTTCCAGTGGGCTCAAGCGCCGTCAGATCAGGAGGCGAGCCCCAGATTGATCGAGAGCCATCCGATGAATGCATGCACCGACCGTCAGATGCAAGGCGCATCTAATCTCACGCGTTCATCGACGAACCGGCATCCACCGTCAGATGCGTGACACGTGGATGTGTGGGCGAAGACCAGTCGTAGGATGAAGTGCCATAGGGGGTAAATTTCAAACATCTCCCCCCGCTTTTTGTATTTATAGTTTAATACCAAAAATAAAACGCCACGTTGTAAATAAAGTGTAAAATTTGCAGTCTGCCCCCTGGAGTTTATGTATTTACATTTTAGTCCCTCCGCGCCTCACGTGCAGCACCCACGTGAGGCGGGTGATTTTTGCACTTAAACCCCGCCGGGTTTTATGAATTGTAAAATGGCCCCGAAAATAAAAGTAAATGTTTATTTCTGTTGTAATTTTTGCATGAATGCCCCTGATAAATATTTTAATTGCAAAAATTCCCCTGTCATGCCATATATTGTTGCATGCTTTGTCCATTTATTTTATGCCTCATATTAACTTGAAAAATTTTGCAAAAATGGACATAAGCCCCTGTTAGTTTACCCTTGCACGCTATATTTTTGGATTTTAATTTTATTGCATTTTTGCATTTATTAAAAATAAAAAAACATGCCTTTTATTTACTGTCTAACTTACAAAATACCAAAAAAATATTAAAAGACCTCGAAAAATTCCAAAAAAAATTCCCTAGTGTGTATTTTGACCTATTTTAGTGTCAGTCCAAAAATCTCTAAAAATTTCAAAAGGAAAACCTTAAAAATTCCAAAATACACAAAAACTTCAAAAAAATAAATAAAATCAAAGAAAACTCAGAAAAATATAAACTCAGTTCCTATTTCTTCTATATTTTATTATCTGTATTTGAAAAATAGTGTGGAAAAATTTTGTGGCTGTTCGATATTTTTTATTCCTATTTTACTTACAGCCAGTACCTATTTCATTGTTTTCCTTTATTTCAGCATTTAAAAATACCAAAAACAATTTGAAAAATACCCAAAAATCATCAAAAAAAAGTAAAAAATTATGAAAATCCCAAAAAGATTTTATTTCTATAATTTTGAGTGTTTTTATATATTTTTATAAACATGTTATCACTCCTCTCTCCCCTTTGTATATATATTCCTCTATTAAAAAAAGAAGAAAAAAATATCTATATATATATATATAAATATATACATATGTATAAATGTCTAAAATTCTAAAAAAAAAAGAATATATATATATATATATAATATGTATTATATCCTATATACTCACCCTCTATGGGTATATATATATACATTTATATATTTATATTCTATAAATTATATTTATATATATTACCTAATTATATTATTAAAATAAAAATTCAAAAAAATATGTATATAATATATAAAAGATAAAAACCCACAAAAACAAGCTTCACACATGGATGACTCTGTGGTATTTGTATATCATAGGCTACTGCATTTTGTATTGTTCTCTGTGGTTCGACATCTACATGCTTAGTCACTGTACATTTTGTGGTAGAGTAATAAAGATTAATTCACACTTCTTTTTGGATTTAATTTCTTCATTCTTTTATTGTGGGTTAATTGCTGATTAACATGGGTATTCTATGAGTGGTCGCCTCAGCAACAACATATTTATATCATTCATGGTGACCCTCGCAGAATATCCAGTTATCAGCCCTCATCTTTGTTGGGAGAGAAGATTCCTTTCTCGAATGTGTTTCCTGAGAAGGATCTTTTCTCCGTTACACATCGTGTGTTTGTTTCTATTGTATTTATTCATGATGTCTCTCCTGATCGTGATAATATATCTCCCAGAGCTGTCAAATGCATTTTCGTCTGTCGATGCTTTGACTCACTCAGGCGGAAGTACTTTATCAGCACTGACGTCACTTTCTTTGTGCCTGTCATATATTTTTCTCCTACAGGTAACAGACTAGCTCCGTCTGACTCTGATGCTAAGATATACATGCCTCCACCTTCGATTGTCATACTACCACCACCACCACCTACACCTGCTTCTGTGGCTCCACCTTCTATTGTGACTCAGTTTTTACCACGTGTTTTTGCTCGCAGGTCTCGTTCGGTCCCCTCCTGCTCATAGGTCTTGCATGTTATCCAGCACACCTCAGGTATGTAATGTGCATATTGCTTCTACTGATGACACTACTGAGTTGTTTGTGCAGCATGATTCCATACAAGATGAGCAGGTGCCCTCGTAAGAGGGGAACTCACAAGTTACGAACTTGGCAGATGATCTTGATATGTCGATTGCTTTGTGTAAGCCAAAACGTAAGTGTGTTATTTATCCTCTTCCAACCTAGGTTTCCTTGAGCAGGTTGTTAGAGGATTTCAGGAGATTTACGTTAGCACTATCAGTCGTTGAGATACTACGGACATATCAGGAGTCTCTTCAGGACATTCAGTGGAGGTTAGCCATGGAGGAGGAGATGGCCGCATTACAGTCACATGGTACATGGAGTCTTGTTTCTGCTCTAGTTGATGGATCCGTTGTGGGATGCAAATAGGTGTTCACTGTGAAAACCATGCGGATGGCAGTATGGATTACTATAAGGCGAGACTTGTGGATGTGTGTTCACCAGACATATGGGGTGGACTATCAGGATACTTCCTCTCCAGTTGTCAGACATTCTACTCTACGTATTCTACTTTCTGTTGTTGTGACATGAGATTGGCCCATTTACCAGCTTGTTGTAAAGAATGCCTTCTGCTATGGTGATCTATAGGAGGAGGTCTACATGCAGCAGCCACCTAGGTATGCTACTGAGTGGGAGTGTTATAAGTTATGCAGGCTACACAAAGCTATCTATGGCCTTAAGAAGAGTCTAGGAGCATGATTCCATAAGCTCTCGAACTTGATAGATTAGCAGGTGTTTGTGTGATCGATTATTGATCACTCCTTATTTGTGTAGAGGACCCAGAGTGGTACTATTGTCATTCTAGTTTATGTTGATGACATTATTGTTACAGGGATGACAAGCAGGGCATTCCGGGATGATAAGACTTCCTAGGTTAGCAGTATGTGACCAAGGACCTTGGACATTTATGTTACTTCATTAGGCTAGGAGTTTTCTCGGAACCAACGAGGTCTTGTGATGACCCAAAGAAGTACGTTACTGATCTTCTTTAAGATATAGGCATGGCATATTGTAGGCATGTCACTACTCCTATTGACCCGAGGATGAAGCTCTATAATGATGACAATGAGGGAAGTCGATAAGAGGAGGTACAGAGAGATTGTTGGCAAGATACTATATGTGACTATTACCAGGCCTGACATATCCTTTGTCGTGAGCAAAGTTAGTCATTTTATTGAGTAGCCCAGACATGCACATATGGATGGAGTCCATATAATTCTCAGATATCTGAAGACTTTACCTAGTACAGGACTTCTTTTCAGTAAAGGCACATCTCTTTCCAGTTACATCATGTGCAGATGCGGATTATGTTGGGTGTCTGTGCCATGTTAGCAATGTGAGATCGGGGCGAACCATTTCTACAATAATTGTTATTGTAATATTTAATATATCAATAGAAATTATTGGCTTATTTTTCACTCCCTATCTGAGATTAAATGATTGAATGCACTATAAGGTCCCTTCAGATAATTAAGGATTATGTACTATTGCCATCTTGATAATCATATAGTTGTTGATTCAATTGTTGAATCATAGAGGATGGATCTTGGATGATATCTAAATGGTTAGATTGAGGACTCATCAAGCATCGTCAAATGATTATTAAGAGTTAATCTCCAGCCTGAGAAGGAGACGACAATCCTTCTCTAAAAGGTTGATATCTGACCGACCTCTTGATGCAGGTCCTTTGCATAGGAATAGAGATTCGGATGTGTCAGATAAGTTAGCTTAAAGAGTTGACTTAGCGAGATCGAGATAACCAATACTTATGTTGTATACTGTCATGATATAGGCATGCATCCTTTGCCCGGAGACAGATATATTACTATATGCTTGAATATGTACATTTGGTAGACCGATAGGTTGATGGCCTAAAGGTCTATACACTAACGAGCTGGTGTGCAAATAATGGCATATGGGTAATACGATCTCTCAAAGGGATCATACAGGTTCACTTGTGAACCGGAAGATATGAGCTCACTCATGAGGTATTGGGACTGATCAAATTCTATGTATGGTCGTCTTGCTTAGGAATATGGTAAGAATTTATAGGTATGATTTATGCTTTTGGAAAGTATATGATCGAAACCAATTCCCAATGACTGAATGAGAATCTTAATAATAAAACCCCGGAGGTGGCAGTCCAAAGAGATCTAAAACTTCGGGTTTATTCTAGGTATTCCAGTATGCAGGATGTACAAATTAGGAATACCTGAGGGTGATGTATCATAAATGATTGTATAACCATGATTCTTCCATATCGAGGAGTGATGAAACAGGTATGGATTTTAGTGACTCCTCTCAATAGAGAAGTAATCTAATCTCAGTCCAAATGTTGGACATTGATTTGAATATGATTCAGATGCAATTAGGAGATTAGCTTTGATTTAATCAAACATCTGTGGAAGGTCCCTAAGATCTAGGTTTGAGATCTGATCTCAACATCCAAGTCACTATACGTGGAACGTATAGTCGCCATGTCCTTATCTCCAAGTATCCGCGGATAAAACGCATTATTCTTGAGAGAGTTCAAGAATAATTCCATTGTTAATATATCCAAGCATTGAGAAATGGATAATTAAATGTGAATTAATTATCATAAAGAATATGGATAAGATTCATATTATTTGAATGCATGAGAATTTAGATCTTAGATAATTAAATGTAGTTGAATTATCAAGGTATGGATAATGTGGATAGTACTATCCATTTATCATATATATTATAAATGTGATTTATAATATATTAAAGAGAGACAATTGTAATTTACATTTGTTAATTAATTATTGATGTGAATTGGATTCATATTGGATAATTATTTGAAAATGTAATTTACATTTTATTTTGGGTTGTTAATATGATTCACAATTTTTCAATGGCATGATTGCAATATTCACAAAGTAATTATGAATTATTTATGTGAATAAATTTGCAACAAATAGTTATTGCAAATTAATTGGACATAAATAGCCACCTTAGTGGGAGGAGGTGGAAGGCCACCAAGTCCCATTAAGAAAGAGATTTATCTCCATTAAATTATTTCCATGCAAAATTGATTTAGTTGAAATTAAATTGTATTGATGATTCAATATATATTTAATTTGATTAAATTAATTATTGTTGTATTTTTGCAATAAAATCATGGTCATGGAAATAAACACGAACCAATCTAAACCATTGGATTTGTGTAGTCCATGGATTGAGATCCATGGACTCCCATAATATTATATAAGAAGATGCACCCTTTCCCTTCTAAGAAGAGGTGGTTGAACAACAATTGCTCTCTCTCTTTCTCATTCTCATATCACACTCCAACTCTCTCTTTCTCCCTCTTGACTGGTTGTCAACTCTAACCTTAGAGAGAAGATTGCTTTCATCGTCGCATCGTCGTTAGGCCATCATCTCGACCGTTCGTGGATCTCCGTCTCCTTCCATACGTCATGTCCGTGAAGAAGATGTTTGATCTCGTGAGAAGAGATTAGGAGATCCATTGCTTGGATCAACACCTCGGATTGCGAGAAGCATACGATTCATCTCCACACTCGCAAACGTCTCTACCGTCGTGTCGGACTTGAGACATGAGGTCTCTTCGCTTAGAGACTCAATTATAACCATGCTACAAGAGTTATCCCTTTACCTAATATGTTGTTTAGATGAAATGATCTGTGAATGGCTCATGGATCATGTGGTTTCATCATTTAAATTTTTTAAATTCCGCTACATCGAGCAACTTGTTCGACTAGTCACTCACGATCGCATACGATGTGATATCCACACTTCTGTGATGAGCTTAAGGATTTTTTCATAAACCTTCAAGTGGTATCAGAGCCAGGTTAGGTCTTGGATGAGATCTAAAATCCTAGATGAACAAGGTCCACGTTTTGAATGCGTGGGACTCATTGTTTTTGCATTGGATGCAAGAACCGAATTGTTTTTTATGAAATAAAAAACTACTATTTATGCACTATTTGGATGTTTTTTATTATTAAAATATATTTGGAATGTCTAAAAATGTCCCAAAAATAGTAACATGTTATTGGTGCTAAAAGTGCATGAAAATGATTTGAAGAGTTCCCGTCGCTAAAATTATTTTTGCATGTATTCACGGATCTGTAAGAAAAATTAATTTTAATTACTGTTTTCCCGTCATGAAACATGAAATAAAAACTTAGATTAAGTATAGAATCAAACCAGCAAACCTCACTATTTTATTTGCACGAATTCGACTCCGTTTGCCCTAGATATTCCATTTTTCGTGGAGATGGGTCGGATGATGATTAGATCATCAACACTCTTTGCTTAATGTGTTTATTATTCAATGTAAATAATGGAAATTATTAATTTACCTTGATTAATTATGATGCCTAATCAATATGGAGATAATTGATTAATCATCATTAAACGATGATGGAATGTTTCATGAAAACCCATAGATCATCCTACAATAGATGTGAGACAATCTTTACATGCAAAACTTTGGTTGCTTGAATAAAGATTGGAGATTTATTTAGAAAATATCCTTATAATATTAATCAAAATGATTTTGATAAATATTATATGGCATAACTTCGTAGAAATACCGATTAACATTTCAAATCACAATATGATCAAATTACATTATCCTGACCTAAGCAGATATTGTGTCTAGTCGGGGAGCGTTGAGGTTGTAGGTTACTCCATGAGCGGTCTGTCCCACTCTCGTTGGTACTGGCCATGACAACGGATAAGGAAAAATAACGTTGATGAGATCATGGTGAATTTTCCTAATTATTAAAATTTGAATAATACATATTTTGAGATTATACCATCCTTCAAGTAACCATCAAGTTTGTTGATTGATTAAATTGGATTGATAATTGATTTAATATGATTAAATTAATTATATCCAATTAAATTATTCTGTTATGAATAGATTAATATTTTTTCTCTTAGAAGAATTATTTATATGAATATGATTCATAGTAATTAATTAGAATTTGAATATGATATGGAAGGATCACATAAGTGACATCCATGGTCTTCCATCAAGGTGAATGGTTCCGCCGTCAGAGATTGTATGTAGGAGACGCATGTCTGAAGTGACAGCTCCTGCATACAAGCACATCTGGATGCGGGCTCTTTGCTTCTCGATAGAGTATGCCATATGCGTAGTGACCCCAACATTGGGTTCCTCATATTATTGGTGTGATATTGGATTGCTCATAGCGAGTGCTATTCTTGTTGACAATTGGTTCAATTAACAACGGGTCAACATCACCTTAGGGTGGTGGGTCCGGGTGTTAAAAGACCGAATTGGGATACAATTGGACTTGCAAAGAGGAATGTATTCCCGCTTCGAATTTACTCAAGTTGCAGTTTCTCATATTATTGGATGGAACTAAGGTAGAAAAGGAGATTCCAGACCTTGCTAGAGATATATTAGTAAGTATTTCTTCTGCTTTGAAAGTAATTAAGGGAATGAACTTTCAAAGTTAAAAATGCAAGACTAATTTGATTAAAAATCCTTAGTCAAAGCTTTTAATATTAAATATGTAATTATTTATATATTCTAGGTTTTTATCACTTGTGACACTCTGAGATATCGCAATTTCAATTATGCCCTATCTTTTTGGTAATATCAGTTGTGCCCCTCACTTCTTGCTAATCTATCACTTGTGCCCTCAGGTTAGTGACCGTCCATAACCAACACAAATGTATGTTAACTTCAAGGATACAAATGGTTAAATTTAAAAAAGGATTGAAAAGTCCTCCTCCACCCCCGTCTTCTTTCCTCCCTTCTCTTCCTCCTCTCCCATCTTCTTCCTCTTCCTCTTCCTCCCTTCTCTTCCTCCTCCACAGTCCTCCCTCCTCATCCTTGAGCTCTCCTGCAGCCTCCCCCGAGTCTCCTGCTCTGCCACGTGCCTCGCCTCCGTCCCCGTTCTCCTCCTCCTCCTCTGCCCCCCGCACCTCCCCCCTCCACCCCCTGCACCTCCCCCCTCCGCGCCTCGCACTCCCCCCCCCCCCCCGCACCTCCCTTCCGCTCCCAGCACCTCCCTCCGCCCACCGCACCTCCCACCTCCGACCTCCCGCACCCCCCTCCGCCCCTTGCACCGCCCTCCGCCCCCGCACTCCCCCCCCCAACATTCCTTCCGCTTCCAGAACCTCCCTCCGCCTACTGCACCTCCCCCTCCGACCCCCGCACCCCCTCCGCCCCTTGCACCGCACCCTGCATCCCCCCCCCCTCTGCCCCCTGTACCTCCCCTCTGCCACTTGCACAGCCCCCCGCACATCCCCCTCTGCCCCCTGCATCCTCCCCCCGTCTCCCTCGCCCCTGCGCCTCCCCTGGCCCATCCCCCCTCGCCCCCTGCACCTCCCCCTCCCTTTGTCTCACGTCTCCCCTCCCCCTACGCCTCCCCCTACCCCCCACCCCCACCCCAGGTTGCCCACCGCCCCTGCCCCGTGTTGCCCCCTACACCCCCACCCCCCATGCCTCCCCCTTCCGCCCTCCTCCTCCGCATGTCTGGCTGAAACTGGAGAGCTTTCAGTTTTTGTTAAATTAAGATAAATTTTTGACAAATTGATTCATAAAAATGCATAAAAAAATCAATAAAATTCACTATTTGATCCGTAATGAGTGATACATCCGTGAAAATGCAAAAATTTTAGAGATTTGATGGATGCATGAAGGTGTCACTAAGAGAGAGAAATTATGAAGAGAAAGGAAGAAGAACAAATGGAGGAGGAAGAAGATGAAGAAGAAGTCTGGACAATAATACCCCTCTTAGCTGCACCAAGGTTTGAAAAAACCATGGTTAAGTCAACTCATTGACGGTCAATCTAACGGAAGGGCACAAGTGATAACGGAGAAAGAAGTGAGGGGCACAATGATATTACCAAAAGATAGGGGCATAACTGATTGCGATATCTCATAGGGGCACAAGTGATAAAAACCCTATATTCTAATATAGTGCATTCTTAATGTCAGACAATGAAGTCCATGAACACCACTCAGTAGGCTCTTGGAGGTCAACCAGTTGACTGGACCAAATTACTCGGATCGGATCCGTAATTTGGATCTTATCCTATCTGCGGACCGTATTTCTTATGTGTTGTCCAAGGACAAGTACGCAAACCCTCAGACACCGGAAGAAATAAAATTCAATGAAAAGTATGATGAAGATCTTTCATTGGCTATGTGTTATATTCTAGGTTCATTGTCCAATGTGCTTCAGAAGCAACATGTGGATATGAACACTTGCTAAGAGATAATGATGAATCTGAGAGAGATGTTCAATGATGTAAACTGCACACAGCGTTATAATATCACGAAAGAGCTTATTCGCTACAAGATGCAGGAAGGGACTTCCGTCAGAGAGAACGCACTCAAAATTTGGGTACCTTTCTGAGCGGGAAACTCTCGGGGCTAACATGGACGTAGATATGCAGTCTGACTTCATTCTGTTGTCACTCCCCTAAGTCTTTCAACAGCTTTGTGGCCACATTCCACATGAGCAAAGTGAATTATACTAGTGTTGATCTATTAGTTGCATTAAGTCTACAGAAGACGTAATGAAGAAAGATGACACCTCTAGCAGTGCAGTGGTTGCACAGGTCAAAGGAAAGCACGATCGGAAGCAAGGTTCTCGGAAGGGCCCATCCCAAAAGAAAAAGAAGAAAAGTCAAGATGTTAATTCATATTTTAATGCTTCCTCATTGATGCATCGAAGAAAGCGGATGTATGTCATCACTACAAGAAGCCGGGCACTGGAAATGTAACTGTCTAGATTACCTAAAGTCGGTAGACAAAGGTAAAGCCCCAGCAGGTACGAAATATATTTTCATTGTTGAAACCAATTTTCTTGTTGGACGAGAAGGAAGTTGGGTTGTAGATTCTGGTGCTTCTGTTCACGTATGCAATTTGTTGCATTGAAACTAGAAACTTTGATGAAGGAGATATAGTCATGCTGATGGGATCTTATGCAACTGTTGCAACAGTTGCCGTCGGAACTTGCAGACTAATCATTATACAGTGAGAGAGTCATTTTACTTAAGAATGTCTTTATGTACCTGAAGTCAGAAGGAACCTTATATCTGTGTCTAAGCTTCTTAGAAATGGATATTCATTTCTTTTCTGTAATAAACTTGTCGTAAATCATTATGACAAACATATTACGGATGGTGTTTTAACTTCTGGTGGACTCTATGAATTGTGCATTGATGAAAATATCATAAATGTTACTACCATTGATAAAAATCCTAAAAGAACCAGGGAGGATGGAAATCTTTCGAATGTGATTTAGCATCAAAGGCTTGGTCATTTATCTGTTGATAGGATTTATAGATTGATAAAGGGTGAAGCTTTAGATTTTATACAAGTTCAATCTTTGCCTACCTACGAACATTGTATTTGAGGTAAAATGAACAAGATGCCTTTTCGTAAAAAGGTTAAACGATGCAAAGGTATTTATGCCCTAATACATATCGATGTATGCGACCTCTTAAGTACCGCATTCCGAAATGGAAATTGATATTATTTGGCATTTATTGATAACCATTCGCAATATAGGTTTATCTTCTTACTACATCATAAATCCAAAACCTTTGAAAAGTTCAAAGAGTTTAAGGCTTTGGTTGAGAACCAAAATGATAGGAAGATTAAATGGATTCGATCTGACCTAGGTGGTGAGTACCTCTCAGATGAATTTAGGGAATACCTTAAAGAGAATGGAATTGATCCAATCTCACTCCTCCTGGAACTCCTAAACTTAATGGTGTTGCTGAAAGACGCAACAAGAATATCATGGATATGGTATGTTCAATGATGAGTAAAGCACATTTGCCTCTTAGTTCATGGGGATTTGCAGTGAAAACTGTAATATATATCCTGAATAAGATTCTTAGCAAGTCTATACCTAAAACTCCTCATGAGCTTTGGTATGGAACCAAACCTAGTATTAGACACTTAAGGATTTGGGGTTGCTTGGTCCATGCGAAGAACGTGGACACAAGTAAGCTAGAATCTCGCATTCGAGAGTGTTATTCATTGGGTATGCCAAAGATGGTATTGGATACCAACTTTACGATCCTAAGACTCAAAAGATATTCATCTCTAGAGATGTAAAATTTCTGGAGGATGACTTCCTGAAGAGTCAAGATAAAAATGAAGTAAAGGAACTCATTGAATCCCATGGGATATCGAGATTCCTGAACCAAAAACTAAAGCAGTAAATGAAGATGAAACACCCGTACCTCTTCGAAGGAGTTCGAGGGTGGTTGCACTGCCCGAAAGGTACGGATTCCATGTGTCTGCTGAAACTGACAATGATCGAGCTTCATTTGATGAAGCACTCGCAGATCAATACATGGATAGATGTATGCTAGTAATGAAGTCTGAGATAGACTCCATACACAAGAACGGTGTATGGACCCTAGAGAATCCACCTAGAGGGATAAAACCCATTAGGTATAAATGGATCTTCAAGAGAAAAAGGAGACCTTATGGGAAGGTAGAGACCTTTAAGGCGTGGTTCGTAACCAAGGGCTACACACAGAGAGAAAGCGTCAACTACGATGAGACATTCTCTCATGTGTCTATGCTTAAATCCGTCAAGGCATTGCTGGCTATAGCTGCATACCTTGACTACGACATCTGGCAGATGGACGTCAAGATGTCTTTCCTCAATGGATATCTCAATGAGGATATCTATATGAAGCAGCCCCAGGGTTTCATAACCGAGGAAGGCAAAGTATGCAAGATGAAGAAATCCATCTATGGACTCAAACAAACTTCTCGTAGCTGGAACATCAGATTTGACGAAACCATAAAGAGTTATGATTTTGTGCAGATTCTTGATGAACCACGTGTATACAAGAAGCTTAGTTGGAGCACCATTGTATTCACCGTGCTTTACATAGATGACATCCTTATAATTGAGAATGGTACATTGATGATGACCAGTATGAAGATTTGGCTATCCCATACCTTCGAGATGAAAGATATTGGAGAAGCCTTTTACATCTTGGGTTTGAAGTTGTTCAGAAATCGAGAAATGGTGATATTGGGATTGTCACAACATGGCTACATCAAGAAGATCTTGGAACGTTTCTATATGTAGAATTTCAAAGAAAGAATTCCTTCCCTTAAGACATGGTATCCACCTATCTAAAGGAATGGCTCCTCAAAGTGTTGAGGATAAGAAAGCCATGGCTGGATGCCCCTACGCATCCGTTGTGGGAAGCCTAATGTGCATCATGATGTGCACAAGACCAGATATCTGCCATGCAGTGGGAGTGTTAATATGTTATCAATCCTGCTATGGAGAGCAACACTGGAATGCAGTGAAGAACATTTTTAAGTATCTAAGATGGACGCGAGATCACATCTTGGTCTATGGAGATGGTGATCTCCAAGTCTTAGGATACACATGTTCTGACTTGCAGTCTGATGTTGATGATCGAAAGCCGACATCAGGGTTTGTGGTCATGTTGAACGGTGGTGTTGTGAGCTGGAGAAGCAAGAGCAAGACACTACGGTCACATAAGCCGAATACATTGCCGCATCAGATACTGAAAAGGAGGTGGTGTGGTTGCGCAAGTTCATCCTTGAACTTGGCATAGTTTCCTCTAATACTCCCATCCCGTTACTCTGCGATAACATGAGAGCCATTGCTCAGGCGAAGGAACCCATATGGCATCAAAAGAGAAAGCACGTGGAAAATAAATACTGCATCATTTGGGAGATTCAAAAGTGTGGTGACATCATCATCACCACGGTGGCCTCCGCCAATAATATTGTTGATCCCCTTACCAAACCTTTGACACAAAAGGTTTTCGACCAGTATGTAATGAGCATGGGCTTAAGGATTGTACCTAAATGGTTCTGAGGACTAGTGGGAGATTGTTAGCTATGTGCGCCCATGGCGAATCATTTCAACAATAGTTGTTATTGTAATATTTAATATATAAATAAAAGTTATTGGTTTATTTTTCACTCCATGTCTGAGATTAAATGATTAAATGCACTATAAGGTCCCTTCATACAATTAAGGGTTATGTACCATAGCCATCTTGATAATTATACAACTGTTGATTCAATTGTTGAATCATAGAGGTTGGGCTAGGATGAATATCTGAAGGATTAGATTGAGGACTCATCAAGCACCATCAAATGATTGTTAAGAGTTGATCTCCATCCTAAGAAGGAGATGGCAATCCTTCTCTAAATGGTTGATATCTGTCCGACCTCTAGACGCAGGTCTTCTGCATAGGAATAGAGATTCGGAGGTGTCAGATAAGTCAGGTCAAAGAGTTGACTTAATGAGATCGAGATAAACAAGACCTATGTCGTATAATGTCACAATATAGGCATGCATCCTCTGACCGGAGACATATGTATTACTATATGCCTAGGTATGTACATTTGGTAGACTGATAGGTTAATGGCCTAATCAAGGTCTATACACCGGCGAGCTGGTGTGCATATAAGGGCATATGGGTAAAAGGATATCTCAAAGGGATCATACAGGTTCACTTGTGAATCGGAAGACATGAGCCCACTCATGAGGTATTGGGACTGATCAAATTCCATGCATGGTCATCTTGCTTAGGAAGCATGACAAGAATTTGTAGGTATGATATATGCTTTTGGAAAGTATATGATCGATACCAATTCCCAATGACCGAATGAGAATCGTAATGAAAAAATCTTGGAGGTGACAATCCAAACGAGATCTAAAAATTCAGGTTTATTTTAGGTCTTCCAGTATGCAGGATGTACGGGTATTAGGAATACCTGGAGGGCTATGTAATCATAGACGATTTTATAACCATGACGCTTCTATATCGAGGGAGTGATGAAACAGGTATGGATTTAGTGACTTCTCTCAATAGAGAAGCAATCTAATCTCAGTCCAAATGTTAGACATTGATCTGAATATGATTCAGATGCAATTAGGAGATTAGATTTATAGCTTTGATTTAATCAAACATCTATGGGAGGTCCTTAAGATATGGGTTTGAGATATGATATCAACATCCAAGTCACTATATGTGAAATGTATAATCCCATTTCCTTATCTCCAAGCATCCACAGAGAAAGCACATTATTCTTGAAAGAGTTCAAAAATAATTCCATTGTTAATATATCTAAGAATTGAGAAATGGATAATTAAATGTGATTTAATTATCATAAATAATATGGACGAGATTCATATTATTTGAATGCATGAAAATTTAGATCTTAGATAATTAAATGTAATTGAATTATCAAGGATATGGATAGTGTGGATAGTATTATTCATATTATTCATATATATTAAAAAAGTGATTTATAATATATTAAATAGAGACAATTGTAGTTTACATTTGTTAATTAAGTGTTGATGTGAATTCTATTCACATTAGACAATTAATTAAAAATGTAATTTACATTTTATTTTGGATTATTAATATTATTCAAAAATTTTCAGTGGCATGATTGCAATATTCACAAAATAATTATGAATTATTTTTATGAATAAATTTGCAACAAAGATTTATTACAAATTAATTGGAGATAAATAGCCACCTTAGTGGGAGGAGGTGGAAGGCCACCAAGTCCCATTAAGAAAGAGATTTATCTCTTTTAAATTATCTCCATACAAAATTAATTTAGTTGAAATTCAACGGTATTAATGATTCAATATATATTTAATTTGATTAAATTAATTGTTGTTGTGCTTTTGCAACAAAATCATGGCCATTGAAACAAACACAAACCAATCTAAACCATTGGATTTGTGTAGTCCATGGATTGAGATCCATGGACTCCCAAAATACTATATAAGAAGAGGCACCCTTGCCCTTCTAAGAAGATGTGGTTGAACAACAATTGTTCTCTCTCTCTTTCTCATTCTCATATCACATGCCAACTCTCTCTCTCTCCCTCCCTCTCGATTGGTCGTCCACTCTAACCTTAGAGAGAAGGTTACTTTCGTCGTCGCATCGTCGTTAGGCCATCGCCTCGATCGTTCGTAGATCTCCATCTCCTTCTATGTGTCATGTTCGTGAAGAAGACGTTTGCGTGAGATGAGATCAGGAGATCCATTACTTGGATTAACAACTCAGATTGCAAGAAGCATGCGATTCATCTCCGCGCTCACAAGCATCTCTACCATCGGGTAGGACTTGAGACAGGAGGTCTCTTCACTTAGATACTCGATTACAACCACATTACAAGAGGTATTCCTTTACCTAATATGTCCTTTAGATGAAACAATCCATGAATGATTCATGGATCATGTGGTTTCATCATTTAAATTTTTTAAATTCCGTTGCACCGAACAACTAGTTTGATTAGTCGCTCACAATCGCATATGATGCGATCCCCATACTTCTGTGATGTACTTGAGGATTTTTCCATAATCATTCAGTCCAAAGGATAGGAAGTCTACATCAAGCTTTGTTTTTTCCATAGGGAATTCCCCGGTATCATGGAAGAGCAAGAAGCAAACTGTGGTTGCCATATCGAATGTTGAGTCAGAATACATGGCTATGGTGCAGACTAGCACAGAGATATTGTGGGCCAGATATGTTCTTACTAACCTGACTATAGAGGTGCCTCTTCCTATGCACCTCAAATGTAACAATCAGATTGCTCTTTTAATTGCCAACAACCCAACCTTTCATTAGAGGATGAAGCACATATTGGTGGACTCTCACTACACTCGTGACATGATACAGAAAGGTCTTTTTGCCACTTCGCATATCAGTTGTGGAGACCAGACAACAATGTTCTTGCTAAGACCATAGCTAGAAGGTAGCTAGAAGACCTTATCAGAGATGTTGTTCCAAGTTGAGCCTCTACAATATTTATGCTCCATCTTAAGGGGAGTGCTGAGATATTTGTTATCTTTATTATTATTTTCTTATTTTATATTCCTTTTATCTTATTGTTGTAGTTTGCCCAATAGGTTCCTCTCCTATATGAGAGAACCCTAGAGCCTCTCATTAATCAATTCATTATTTTCCCTCTACGATTAGGATGCCCCTCAGGGATCCAAAATGCGAACTTTTAAAAATTGGATGACAGTATTGTTTGCGTGTTGGACTCCTCTCAATGCATCACCCTTTAGAAAGGCTAGCCAACAATTTGATTATGTATATTTCTCCCCATTTCCCTTTCAACTCTCTTATTGCCTTCCCATTCTCCTCATCCATCTCATCAATTCAATCCATTCTTCTCTCCGTTGATTCAGGTGTCTCCTTAGGTATTAGCATTTTAGTTTACATTTATTCCTGCAAAATAGTAAGATAGCGCTATAAAATCCCTCCCTCCGCTCTCTTCTCTAGGGTTTCTTCAATCCCCCACTCAGCACCATCCTCACTTCTAGCCCTTGATTCAGTAGTCCCCGAAGGTATGGGAAATCTCTTCCGCATTTTCTCATGCAAAATAGTAAGTGAAGACTACATAATTCATCCCTCCACTATCCCCCCCAACATTTTTCTAGGGTTACGTCGACGCCCTCGATCAACTCCAATCTCCCTTTCAGCCCTCGATTCGAGATCCTCCAAAGGTATATATCTATCCTGTCTATCATCACATATGGAGGTATGTGCTTTAACATCTTCATCAAAATCCTATGTTCAATTCAAAGTCCAATGTGATTTTTTCAAGAATTTATATTTCATCCCATAGATGAAATGTTGATCTAGTTGCTTCAATGAGTTTCCTTCCTTTATCATCACTTTGAACTCTATTTTTCTTAGGAACAATTTGCATAAAATTCAATTTGCACCTAAGTTTTATTAATTATGTTGATAAGAAAGAAACTTCTGAACACATGATTAAAGAAAATTATTTAAGAGAAATATTTACATATGTACTATTACATATAATTCTTCACTTTAATATCAACTTTTACTCAATCCTTTGGTTAATAAATTAAATTACAGTTTGGACTATAGTAATTTTGTGATAGAGGATGATATTAACATGAAAATAACGAATAACGTTAATTAAGCTTCTTTTGCTGCCCATCTAGATCTGTGGCTTTCATAAGAATAATATTTTAACCTATGAGTGAGTATCCAACCATCTCAAAAGTTGTTAATTCCAGACATACCCACCGAATCCCACAAAAACACCACATGAATTTTTTAAAGACACTAGGAATCATTTTTTCCATCCACTTCCCGTTATCTGATGAATCTCCATATTATCACCTTTATTCTATCATTTTAGCCTTAAAAACTCTGGTAAATATGTGTAAATACAACTAATTCATGCATTTTAGCATTCATGCATTACTGTACAAAACAGTATATAAAATACTGTTTTTAATGCCAAAATTATAGAATAAAGAAAACAGAAGAACATGAATAAAATATTGAAGATATTTTATGACCCTAAACCCTGAGACTTAGGCATCTCGATGACTAGGTCGACAAGGAATAAAGTAGGGGGAGATAAGGGTCCAAAATACAATAAAAATTCATTTTATTAATTCACTTATTTTTCATTTTTGGGACCTATTTTTGTTTCCACTTTGTATACCTCAAATAAAAGGGACTTTAAACATAAAAGTTGTAGATAATAAATATAAAAAAATACAAAATTTATTTCATACAAAATAATATACAAAAAAAGTTATGGTCTGAATAAAATTCCAAAAACCCAACTTCCCAGAACCATATCTCTCAAATAAAAATCAAAATATTTCAAAATCACCTTTAATTTATATAACGTTTAATAAGCTATTTAATGAAGGTGGTTTCATATTTTTTAGAGTTAAGGAGTGAAAGTTAGTTTTTGTACCCCTATTGTATAGTTTACTGACGATTCTGAATTTTACCCTTTTAATAGTATCGAATTAACGATTTCGTTGCAGTCAGATAAATTTAGACCGATCAAAAAAAGTACCCTTTTAATAGTATCGAATTAACATCATACAGCATGAATAGATGAATTAATTAATGTGCGGTACGATGTTTATTTAACCTGGACAAGCCCCAGAGTCGACTCAAGGAGGCAAAGGAACAACTTCGGATCAGATTAGGTGAATTAGCTCTTGGTTTTCCAAGTGGTATTTTTTTGTAATTTTTTTATGCAATAAAAATGCAAATGCATAAATACGGATGAACCAGATTATTAAGAAAATCAGCAACTTAGCTAAATTAATTTTAATGCGAAATTAATCCAAATTATCCAAGTTATAATATTCCTATGAATCTAATCCAATGAGGAATGCAAAATGTATTTTTTTTTGGAATTTTTGGGGTTAAATGCAATAATGGAAAATGCAAATGTTTTTTGGGTTTTATGCAATTTTTCGTGCAAACGATATGCAAACATTATGAAAAATTTAGTAGAAGTGCAATATGAAGAAAGAAAGCTACATAAATTCTTTGGAATTTTCTGACACTTCATGATTTTTCTATAAATTTTTAACTGAAAAGAGAGTGACTGTACGTATTTAATTCCTTATAAATTCATGAAATCAAGTTTTCTACAAGAAAAATTATCTCAAATAGATATTTTAATGAGCAATCCAGGAGACTTGAAATTTCACAAAAATATTATTCGTGGATTTAATTAAAAATCAATTACATAAATCACTCTAATATTTATTTTATGCAAAATACAACTCCGATTTAGATGCAATTTGGACAGCAATTAAAACACAACTAGAGGCATCATCCACAAATTTTTACAATTTTTGGAGCAAGAAATTTGTCTGTGAGATTTTCAGAGCATAAATGGGTAAAATACCACTTAATTTCAAACTCCGATTTTTAATAAATTATCCAAAACTCACAAAAATAGATACCCAAATGATAAAGAATTAATTGCTCAACAAAACACTATTTTTGATTAAATAAAATGTTGCTAGATGACTGTCCAAATTAATGATCAAAGTCAGGGGTGTCTTCGCAATACAAAAATTGAAATTAAATAAACAAACTATGCACAGGGGCCTTTTTACAAATAAAGAAAACTAATGACCTGAAGATGCAATTTTCACAAATAAATAAATAAATAAATGCAATGACCTTGAACGTTTCCGTTCTTCTTGCGTACGCTAGGGCATCAAGGGCGGAGGCGCGCTACATGCGGGGGGGAGGGAGGAGGGCGAGCAACGGCCATGGCGAGTGCGGCGGGCGACGCACGGCGGCTGGAGCGGGCACGCGAGGCTGTGCGATGGTCGCTGGCTGAGCGGCAAGGTCGACGCGGAGAGCGGCATGGACACATGTGTGTCGTGTCACGGTTGCTGGAGCATGCGACAATCACCGCACGAGGGAGGACGGGCGCCCGCGCGCAGGGGTGGACGCCTGGGGGCGTTGCAGCTGCGCGAAGGGCAGCGCAAGTGCTGGAGCAAGGGAGCAACTGGAGGTGGCCGCGCGGCGACGCGCTCGCTGGGCGTTGAAAGGATGCACGAAGGGTGCGCAGAAGGAGGAGCAGGTGGCGGTGGTAGTTGGCTTGCTCGAGGAGGAGGGGCTGATGGGCGACGCGAGGCGGATAACCGTCCGTGGTGGTGCACGTGGGCGGAGGCGAGCTGCAGGAGGGCCACCTACAAGTTTTTGTTTTTGCTTTTTTGTTTTTTATTTTTTTTATTTTTTTTGTTTTTTTGTAAGAAGGAAAAAATGGAATAAAATGGTGGTGAGGATGGTGTATGATGGAGATGATGATGAAAATATATGTGGGTTTACGGCGTTGGTATGATGATGGTGGTGGTGGTGTGTTTTATGTAGTGGTGGTGATAGTGATTTCATGAAGATGATGGTGTAAAAAATAAAAATAAAAATGCAATTAGTTGGTGGTGATGTTGTTATGAAAATGCAATGAAGATGCACAAGACAAACAAATAATGTTAGATTAAAAAATTGAGAAAGCTAAAGATAGGAAATTTACATGTGAGGATCGCCAGAAATCGGAGGAGGTGGATCTCAACTCCGGTCGTGGCCTCAAGAAGTCGTCGAACAGGGAAACTTCGAGGCTTGAGCAGCTTGTGTGGAAACTGCAACAAGGAGTTGTGAGGCTCCTTGGATCTCACCACGGTCGGAGATGGTCGAGCTCATCGTCGCTCAGATCGTCTCATCCGTGCTATCACCAAGAACGATACAAGGGCTGGGGCTCTCTCTCTCTCTCAAGATCCGTGGATGGAGAAAAATGGAGGAGGAGATGGGAATAAAAAGGAGAGGGGAAGTTAAAAAAAGTGGTGGAGAATGTGGAGGAGATGGAGGAGTGGTGAGTTGATGGATTGGAGTGGAGGGCAAGTAAAGGGAGAAGAGGTAAAAGGAAAAAAATAATAAAATAATAGAATAATATAAGTAGGCTACTAAAAATAAAAGAGAGAAAATAAAGGTAAAAGAAAATACTAAAATAAATTAAAATAATTAATTAATTAAAATAAATAATAATAAATAAAATAAAATCCGAAAATAATAATAATAATGGGGTGACACGTGGCGACTCCAGGAGCTGCCATGTGTCGCTCCCGAAAAATTCAAAAATTAAATGAAAAGAAAAATCGAAAAGAAATAACAAAAGAGGTCAAATCAAAATGTGGCCAACATGGAAGTTGCTCATCTCGATAAGATCTACAACTTTCGTAAGGGGTCGAAAATCAAAAGAAGTCATATGTACAAAATGTATTTTTGGGTGGTACCTTACAGATATAAAATACCCCATTTTTATGTTTTGCAATTTTTTTCATTTTTAGAAAAGAGAAAATTCAAAATAAAAATAGAGAAAATATTAAAGGAATATTTGCAATTTAATCTATTTTTTAGATTTTAAATAATTAAGAAAATAAAATATAAAATACAAGGGCAAAAAGGTCAATATGTACAATATACAATAGGGGCCCAAAACCCAAATTTCACATACAGTCTCTGAAATTAATAATATTAGTCTTATTTTGAAGGTCTTCGAATGTATATTACTTTAAAAGTGAGTAACCTAAATCGGACATTGTATGAGAGAGAGATGTGCATTTTAAGGCTTCTAGTTTCAAACTTGGACTCGGGTTTTATTGGTCAATTTTACAAGTTACTATTTTTTTGATATTTTTTCTTTATTAGTATTAGTAGATATACACAATAGAGTTGAATTTATTGGATTTGGAGTTAGTACAAAATAGATACAAATATGGTATTTACACTACAGGTGATTTTTACAAGTGAATTGGGCTTCTTATTTAATGCAAATATGAATGCTAAAATGCAAATATTATTTATGCGTGCATAAATGCTAGTTATGTAATATAAGTGGAAATATGAAGCTAATTACTCGGGACAAAGCTCTATTTTCAACTTTTAGAGTGATGAATCACATATTCATCAACCCCCTATACTTAAACATTGCTCGTCCCCAAGCAACTAAAATGAAATGCAAAAGTGAAATGATTTTGGCTTCCATACCAAGGTCATGAACAAAAGATGACTCGACCTTTGGATTAATAATGTGGCGGAACCTTATTGGGGTCTGAATTTAAGACCTAACAGACTTTAAGTTCTACAAGTCTTCTATTCAATATGCCTCAACAGTCAAGTTAGAACAAATCCTCATACGCAAATTTCTGATGACTATGATTCTTACTTGTACTGTGTAAGTGAAATATAGCTCTCCACATCAGAAATGGCAAAGAGCCAGCCTCCTCTAACAAGGTAACTCTAATTCCTCGGTCCAGTAACTCTTTCCTCGAGGAGCGGGGCAATCCCTTTAAGTTCAAGTGCGACCAGCTCAAGAAGAGGTGGTGGAGAGAAGAATGGACGGTAGCTAGTATAGCTACCTATCCTAGGATGCTTGACCAGTGTAGCCAAGTCATCCAGCTGCAGGCTTCCATGGTATGAGGCTTTGAAGCATATGCCTTGCAAATATACAAACTCCGACATGCATTTTATTTTCAATCAGGCCTCTCCATTTTTTTGGATTTATCTCTTTTTTTTCCTTTTTCTTTTCTCTTTTTTTCTCTTTTTTTTGAACTATATAAAAGGTGCAACATGTACATCAGGAGTTTTTCCTCTTGAGCCAGTAGACTATCTCTCTTTTGAAGCTTTATTGCAACCCACGGCATCCCGTCCTTAGATGTCAACACCACCAGACTAGGTTGAGATGCACTACCATCCCTAGAGGAGGACGGATGTTTCCACCCATGTGCTACTCCAAGCTAAAGGATTCTACCTCCTCACCACCTCATTAATGAAGAGCTACGTGCATGGTGCTTGTCCAAGTTAGGTCACTGTCTAAAAGAATCATGCGTGTGTACGAGATATTCTACTTAGACTAATCAAGATGACATGTGAACATAGACTTGCGGACTCAAAGAATTAAGTCACTTGACCTGAAAAATCTTAACTCCAGTTCCTATAAGGTTCCTCTGAAATTAGGTAGATTAAGGTCAATAAAATCCATCCTCGACATCTATTCATAACTTGGTTCAGAAGCCAATAACTTTTCACATTGCATATGCTGATATGCAGATGAAATGTTGATGACATGCTATGAGATGAATGAACTGCAAGACATATTTGTTTTTGAAATGCAAGGATGATATACAAGAGTAAATAAGAAGCCTTTATTTTTTTTCTTTTCTTCTTTTTTTATTTATTTTTTTAATTTTCTGGTATACCCTATTTTAAAACAAATTTTACAAGAGTATGTTTTTATAAGAGTTTTACAACTTTTTATACAAGTACTATACAGATTATATAATATACATACTAGTATACATGTATTTTATTTTGTTTCAATTTTTTACAAGAGTTTTACAAGTATTATACAATATAATATACAAGTATACAATTTTTTTTCAATTTTTACTCACCCGTAATTATTGCATAATACATACAAACATACATGAAAATACGCGAAAGTACGAGCTATTGGTAAAGTATATATGTAATATATACACGCCCCCTATACATAGCATGTGCTATGTCCTCAGAGCACGAAATGTGAGGAAAAAGACATAGCTTGTGCTAAGCATAGGAGATCTAAAATAACAAAAAGTATAGAAGTCGATACGCCCCCCTATACTTAGGCTCTGGCAGCCTAAGTGTAGAAGAAAATAAAAAATGGGGCGGGTGAGGTTAAGAGGGGAAATGGATGAGTAACTATACAGAGCGGGCATCGATCCCCCCTATACTTAGGCTTTGGTCAGCCTAAGTATAGGACATAAGTGAGTGTGAGAACCGATGGGATCTGGAGAACGTACAACGAATGATGAAGAGACTCGAGTTACTCTCCTCTGTATACTTAGGATCTGATCATCCTAAGTATAGCCATAAAATGAATTGATATGGAGCCGGGGCGAGTGATTCGAATTTATGGGGAGGGAGGGAAAGAAAATATATACAAGGAGGATCAAGAATATACAAGGATCAAGAAGGTTTGTGGCGAACCTTCTTGCGTAAACGAGGAGGTGAGGAATATACAAGTGTGTCGCTGTCGGAATCGTCCTCAGATGAATAGTAGTGAGGTGAAGGGATAGTCTAACGTGGGTCGACACATGACTGCTTGCTTAGACAAGGCTTGAGAACAGCCGAACTGAGCTCACTCATATAAATCACCTCATCCGGACCTGATGAGATTTCTTCGAAAATTCCTTCTTCGGTATGTTGAAGAAGACTTTCTTAGTCGGTTTTCTAGAACTGAATCATTGAGAGGGAGTGGAGAGCGACGTACCTTGAGGGGTTCGGGGAAACTCCTCGAGGAATCATTTCTCAACTTCCTCTCACTAGATAGCCGACTAGAGGAGGGGAAAACAGCGTTTTTATGTGGAGTCAATTTAGTCTTCGTTGTTTCCTTTGAAGGTCCGGGATGTGGTATGGTGCTGACCATGGGTTCCTCATCAGACGAGTCACCATATAGATTGTAATATTCCTGAAAGGTCAGCATGTGTCTCGAGAAGGTGCTAGTGATCTTAGTTGGCTTGGCATTATTGGGCTCTTGTGTCGGATCATCAAAATGGTCAAGGCAATTAACAAAGGTGCCCGAGCTCGAGCAGCTTGTAGCTGAAGCTGCTGCACGGTGAAGGTCGTTGTGGATCTCGCCGGAGAGGATACTCTGTCGTCGCTCGTTTTCAGGCCTAATCTATGTCACAGATCAGAGGAATCGAGCTTGAGGGACTCTCGTGCAAGGGCGAATGGGGATGACAATGGCCGGGTGTGGCTTATTTATAGTTGGAGTTTGGGCGTCCTGGCGATGGAGGTGAGGTTAGCGTGGGGATTATGGAGTGGAGAAGAGGGAATCATGGAGGAGGTGGTCTCCCACGAGGATGGTGGAAGTATGGGCTTCGTCGTGGCTTGGTGGAAGAGTGGAGAAGAGGGTTGACGAAGCGGAGAAAATGAAAAGGGGACAGTGAGTTGGCTAGGTGGAATGACGTGGTCGAGGAAGATGGGCGCGAAGAAGCGGCTAGGATTAAATCAAGGAGGCGAGATCTAAGGGCGATGGGTGGTGCCACGTGGTGAAGGGGGTGTGAGTGCTAGCAGGCGGTCCAGATGAAATCTGGAGGGAGATCGAATGGTGGAAATTAAAGACGGGACGGGATGGCTGAGATGAAGGCGTCTAAAGGCGATCGTGCGGTGCATGACGAGCCACGTGGCGCGGTGAGGTTAAGGAGGAGACTAGTGGTGGAGATGGAATCTGGGCATAGGATCGGCGGGACGGAATCAAAGAGGAAATGATCGGTGAAGATTGAGTAGACTCGAAAGGATCGGGTGGTGATGGAGAGCAGCACTTAGTGGCGCAAGGAGGTGAAGGCGGAAGTGATCGGCCCGGATGTGATCTGGGCCTTGATCCAAGGGCTGAGATTGAGGCAGGAATGGATGGCTTTGTTCTTGAGCTGTAGGGGATGATCGGACGGCGAGAAAAAGGGGGCGCGTGGCACGTGATGAGTAGGGCCGCATGGTGCAACCAGAAGGCACCACGTGGCCCAATCAGATTATTGCGAAGAAGAAATGGAGAAATGAGGGAGAAAATGACCGAATTTGGGAAAAAAAAAGTCAAAGCATGAAAGTTGTAGATCTCGAAGAGATATACAAATTTCATGTTGTCCAAAAACGGAAACGAGGTCAAATAAAGATATAAAATACAAGGGTACAAATACAAATAAGTACAATATACAATAGGGGTCCAAAACCCAAGTTTTGCATACGAGCTCCGATTTTAAGGAAATTAGTCTTGTTTTGAAGTTCTCTGGATGTATATTATTTTAAAAGGAAGTAGACCTAAATCGGATGTTGTAAGAGAGAGATATACATATTTTAAGGTTCATGGTCTCAAACTTGGACTCGGGTTTTATTGGTCAATTTTATAAGTTAGTATTTTTTGGTATTTTTTTGTGTTAGTGTTAGTAGTATATACACTATAGAGTTGAATTTATGGAATTTGGAGTTAATATAAAATATATACAAATAGGTGATTTTTACAAGTGAATTTGGCTTCTTATTTAATGTAGATGTGAATGCTAAAATGTAGATATTATCTATGCATGCATGAATGCTAATTATGCAATATAGGTGATGAAATGCATCTAATTACTCGGGAATAAAGCTCTATTTAATCTTTTAGAGTGATGAATCACAATCAGGGTCGACTAAATGAGACAAAGGAACAACTTCAGATCAGATTAGGCAAACTAGCTCATGGTTTTCCAAGTGAGATTTTTTGTAATTTTTTTAGCAATAAAAATGCAAATGCACAAATACGGATGAACTAGATTATTAAGAAAATCAACAACTTAGCTAAATTAATTTTAACGTGAAATTAATCCAAATTAGCCCATTTATAATTTTCCTATAAATCTAATCCAATGATGAATGCAAAATGTATTTTTTGGAATTTTTGGGGTTAAAATGCAATAATGGAAAATGCAAATGTTTTTGGGGTTTTATGCAATTTTTCATGCAAATTATATGCAAAAATTATGAAAAACTTATTGGAAGTGCAATATGATGAAAGAAAGCTACGCTATTTTTTTTGGAATTTTCTCACAATTTATGATTTGTTTATAAATTTTTAACTGAAAACAGAGTGACTATGCGTATTTAATTCCTTATAAATCCACAAAATCAAATTTTTCACAAGAAAAATTATCTCAAATAGATATTTTAATTACCAATATAGAGGACTTGAAATTTTGTAAAAAAATATTATTCGTGAATTTAATTAAAAATCAATTATAGAAATCACTCTAAGATTTATTTCATGCAAAATACAACTCCGATTTAGATGCAATTTGGAAAGCAATTAAAACACAACTAGAGGCATCATCCACAAATTTTTTATAATTTTTGGAGCAAGAAATATGTCTATGCGATTTTCAAAGCTTAAATAGGTAAAATATCACTTAATTTCAAACTCCGATTTTAATAAACTATCCAAAGCTCACAAAAATCGAAATAGATACCCAAATGATAAAGAATTAGTTGCTCAACAAAATACTATTTTTGATTAAATAAAATGATGCTAGATGATTGTCCAAATTAATGATCAAGGTCAGGGGTGTCTTTGCAATACATGAATTGAAATTAAATAAACAAATTATACACATGGGACTTTTCGCAAATAAAGAAAAATAAAGAACTGAAGATGTAATTTTCATAAAATAAATAAATAAATGCAATGACCTTGAATGTTTCGTTTCTTCATGCGCACGCTAGTGCGTCAAGGGCGGAGGTGTGCTACGTGCGCGGGGGGGGAGCAGTGGCCACGGTGAGTGCGGCGGGCGATGCGCGACGGCTGGAGTGGGCGCGTGAGGCGGTGCGGTGGTCGCTGGCTGAACGAAAAGGTCGGCGCAGAGAGGCGGCATGGACGCAGGCATGTCACGGTTGCTGGAGCACGTGACAGTCACCGCGCGAGGGAGGAGGACAGGCGCCCGCGCGTAGGGGTGGACGCCTAGGGGCGTTGCAGCTGCGCAGAGGGCGGCGCAGGTGCTGAAACGAGGGAGCAGCTGGAGGTGGCCGCGTGGCGGCACGCTGGCTGGGCACGCGGCGCACTAGCTGGGTGTCGAAGGGATGTGTGAAGGCGCGCGGAAGGATGAGTAGGTGGCAGTGGTAGTTGGCTTGCTCGAGGAGGAGGGGCTGGTGGGCGATGCGAGGCGGATGGCCACCCGCGGTGGTGCACATGGGCAGAGGCAAGTTGTAGGAGAGCCAGCTGCAAGTTTTTGTTTTTCTTTGTTTTTTTTTATTTTTTTTGTTTCTTCGTAAGCATGAATAATGGAATAAAATGGTGGTGAGGATGGTGTATGATAAAGATCATGATGAAAAATATATGTGAGTTTACGTCATTGGTATGATGATGGCGGTGGCGGTGTGTTTTATGTAGTGGTGGTGATAGTGATTTGATGAAGATGATGGTGTAAAAAATAGAAATAAAAATGCAATTAGTTGATGGTGATGTTGTTATGAAAATGCAATGAGATGTACAAGACAAACAAATAATCTTAGATTAAAAAAATCGAGAAAGTTAAAGATAGGGAATTTACCTGTGAGGATCGCTAGAAATCGGAGGAGGTGGATCTCAACTCCAGTCGTGGCTTCAAGAAGTCGGCGAACAGGGAAACTTCGAGGCTTGAGCAGCTTGTGTGGAAGCTGCAACAAGGAGTTGTGAGGCTCCTTGGATCTCACCACGCCCGGAGATGGTCGAGCTCGTTGTCGCTCAGATCGCCTCGTCCGTGCTTTCAGTAAGAACGATACGAGTGTTGGGGCTCTCTCTCTCAAGATCGATGGATGGAGAAAAATGGAGGAGGAGATGGGAATAAAAAGGAGAGGGGAAGTTAAAAAAAGTGGTGGAGAATGTGGAGGAGATTGAGGAGTGGTGAGGTGATGGCTTGGAGTGGAGGGCAAGTAAAGGAAGAAGAGGTAAAAGGAAAAAATAATAAATAATAGAATAATATAAGTAGGCTACTAAAAATAAAAGAGAGAAAAAGGTAAAAGAAAATATTAAAATAAACTAAAATAAATAAATAAATGTAAATAAATAAATAATTATAATAAATAATAATAAAATAAAATAAAATCCAAAATAATAATAATAATAATGGGTTGACATGTGGCGGCTCTAGGAGCTGCCACATGTCGCTCCCGAAAAATTCAAAAATTAAATGCAAAGAAAATTAAAAAAGAAATAACAAAGGGGTCAAATCAAAAAGTGGTCAACACGAAAGTTGCTCGTCTCGACGAGATCTACAACTTTCGTGAAGGGCCAAAAATTAAAAGAAGTCATATATACAAAATGTATTTTTGGATGGTACCTTATAGATATAAGAGGAAAGGGAGCCTACATCCTGATGTAGGTAACTTACCTACACCACGCTTGTGTTTTTCCCAATTTTTTTATTTTTTTGAAAAATGCTTCCATGGATTTTCATAACTGTATCCCTCTAATATGTCATTCAAATTTCCTCAGAAATAGAGATTCCTATGCCCTCCATCCAGAACGTGTAATTTACAACAAATCTAAGACCGTTAAAATTACCTGTTCTGGATGGAGGGCATAGGAGTCTCTGTTTCTGACGAAATTTGATGGCATTTTAGAGGGATATAGCTAAGAAAATCCACGGAATCATTTTTCAAAAAAATAAAAAAATTGAGAAAAACACAAGCATGATGTAGGTAAGTTACCTACATCAGGATGTAGGCTCCCTTTCCTCTAGATACAAAATATCGTGTTTTTATGTTTTGTAATTTTTTTCATTTTTAAATAAGAGAAAAATCAAAATAAAAATAGATACAATTTAATCTAATTTTTTGAATTTTTAATAATTAAGAAAATAAAATATAAAATACAAGGGTAAAAAGGTCAATATGTACAATATACAATAGGGGCCCAAAACCCAAGTTTCACATACAATCTTCGATTTTAATGAAATTGATCTTATTTTGAAGGTCCTTGAATGTATATTACTTTAAAGTGAGTAGACCTAAATCTGACATTGTATGAGAGAGATATGCGCATTTTAAGGCTCGTAGTTTCAAACTTGGACTCGGGTTTTATTTGTCAATTTTACAAGTTAGTATTTTTTGATATTTTTCCTTTATAAGTGTTAGTTAGATATACAAAATAGAGTTGAAATTATTAGATTTGGAGTTAGTAAAAAAAAGATACAAATATGGTATTTACAAGTGAATTGGGCTTCTTTATTTAATACAAATATGAATGCTAAAAAGCAGATATTATTTATGCATGTATGAATGCTAATTATGCAATATAATGGAAATATGAAGCTAATTACTCAGGAACAAAGCTCTATTTTCAACTTTTAGAGTGATGAATCAAAGATTCATCACTTATCCGATTAAAATAGCCGTTTTATTTATTATTTATTATTTTTATAATTTTGTAATTTTGTAATTTTGTAAATATTATTTATAATATATATATATATATATATTAAAACTAAAATAAAAACATAAAGAAATTATTAAAATAAAATATGCATATAAAATACATAGGAAAAATTACCTATATCTATACCTATATAAATAATACATCTATTTATTTAAGGGTATATATTACTTCAGAAAAATATAATAAATTATAATTAAGTATATTAAAATAAGTTATAAATTTATAACATAATAAATTAAATTAATAAAATCAAAAATATAAAAAAATAAAATACATAAAAAATATAGATGAATATGCCTACATTTTAACCTTAAAAAGTAACTCTTAATTATAAAGCTTAAAAAATAAATAAAAATCATAATAACATAATTTAGAAAATAATAAATATTTTTATTTTATAACCTAAAATTAATAAAATCATTTATTATTTTTTATTGATTTTTTTAATTTTTTTCAGAAGGTTTTTTTCTGGTTGGTCCACTTGGACAAACCAGGTGGCATGGAGGGATGACCGTGGGTCAACACTCTGACCCGTCAATTGTGCCTTGTAAGAACCTCTTTCGACCTGTTTTTCCTCGATTTTTGCGGCTCGAATTTTTCATCCTTTAGTCTTCATTCCTTAGCGACTTTTGCTCCTCGACCAATGTACTTCCTCGCATGCCTGATTCCTTGGCCATTGGGCCAATGACTCGCTGCCACCAATTCGATCTTTGGAGCCTATCAACCTCCCTGTACAAAAACCTTCCTCTCTTTCCATTCAAATTTTAACCTCCTTTGACCTAATCTTGCTCCGTCTCCAGCATCTTCGCGGCGATGTTTGATGGGCTTTAGGTGTATCTCCACCACCTCCGGCGAAGCCTCAATGTTGAGATCTGTTCTTCATGGCTTCATACACTGAGGTTCCCTTTTATTGCATTTTCTAGTATAAATCTAGTCCTAGGTTTATTTCGAGCATTTAATTTATCGTTTGATTACGCGTTCTATCCGAGAATCCGCTATTAAAGTTCGTCGCGAGCTTCTTCCGTCGTGTCATTGATGTGTTTCGACCTACCTTGCACTCGCATTCTCCCTTCCTTCATTTCCTCGCCTCGTTTCACCACCCATTTACCCAGATCTCTCCTTGATCTGGTCTCCCGGTGCTCCTCCTCTTCGCCTCGCTGAAGCACCTCCGCCACGACTCCCTATGCTCCCATACACCCCACTACAGGGTCGAGGTACTTTTCGCTCGACCCTATAACATCTCTTTGTAGGAACACCTGACTTCGTTCGTGGCTGGAGCGATTTTAAGTTCGCTAGAAGCACCTGGAGCGCCGCAACTTCCCCCACCCCGTGGAAGAGCTCCGGTGCATCTTGTGCCATTTTGCTGCTCCTAGCAGATAGAGGATCCTCCCAGGAGTTTTCAATTGGTTTTTGATCTTCAGAGAATGCCGGAGACGCGAGGGAGAGAGGATCAAAGTTCGTCTTCCCTGACATTCTTCAATGTTCTTGCACCTTCGCTCTCCGCCATTGGATCAAAAACGGCGGCCCAGTTTTGATCGCAACCATCCGATCATCTCCACACCAGAGCCGCCTGATTCCACTAGAACCATCTAATCTCAACCGCTCATCGTGAACCGTCATCGAGCTACCAGAAGGTGACGTATGGCAAGTGGATCGCCTCCGGCCGTCCGATCGCGCGTTGTGGGTATTTTGCACTTTTGCCCCAACCATTTTGTGTATTTAATATTTAAAACTCAATCATTCATCTGCAGTTCTTTATGTTTTGTAATAACTGCTAAAAGATCCATGAACTCTTCGTATTTGCATTCAGGTCCTCAGCTATGTCACCTCATGTGCCTATGCGCGTGAGGTGCTGAAAATTTTGCACTAGGACCCTCGTAGTTTGGGGTATTTCTGATTGGTCTAGGAATTTTTAAATTGCTTTATAAAATTTTGTAAAATTGCAGAGAAGATCCTGGACTTTATTTTATTTGCATTAATGTCCCTACCAGCATTGTACTTTTTCTTTGTTTCTTGTATTTATTCTAAATATCAATTAAACTCAAAAAATGTCAAAAAATAGTTGTAAGCTCATGTTGCATTCTAGATTCACGCTCTATTTTTATTTTGCATTTTGGAGCCTTTTTTGTAGTTTATTAAAAATAAAAAAACATCCCTTTTTGTCCTTATTTGCAATAGAAAACCCATAAAATTATAGAAACATTTTGAAAATTTTCCAAAAAAATATATTTTGTGTATTTATGTATTATTAACTTCAGACAAAAAATTAACTAAAAAATATAAAAGAAAACTCAAAAAAAAAGAAAAACCCCTAAAACTTTTTATAAAAATATAAAAAATTCTTAAAATTTCCAAAAAAATATTTTCAATCTCTAAATATTCTTTATATTGTAATCTTTGTTTTAAACAAATTTGAAGAATTTTTTTCTATTCTATATTTCAATCTCCATTTTTAATTAATTTAGGGCATTTTTGACTTTAAAAATATATAAAACTAGCAAAAATCCCAAAAAAATCATAAAAATAGTAAAAAATATTTTAAAACCCAAAAATATTTATTTCCCTTATTTTGATTATTTGTATTGGTATTTATATATATTATAGACTATATTATATATATATGGCTTTATATATATTCAAAGAAAAAAGAATTAAACCATATAAATATAAAAAAATACAAAAAGAAACAAGAAAATACAAAAAAAATTAAAATTTAAAATCAACATTAAAAATATAGATAAATACTCCACAATCAATCTTTTGTGCTTCTTTGCCCCGATCTATTGTTTGCTCCCTGTGTTTGACACTCTACATACTTGCACTATACACACATTTTGTAGTGTTAAATAAAATAAATTTTAACTCCACATTGCTTTTTATTGCTTAATTATCATTGTGGGTTAATTGTTGACTAATTAGGGTTTCTTGTGAGTCTCCACATCGACTGCATCTCCGCCCTGTATGAGACATATTTAGACTCATGAAAAAACCTGATTATCAAATGGTGTCGTTGTCTGGGAGCAACGCCGCTTAGATTGGTACTTGATTGATTATGATTATTTATCTACATCTTTCTTTTATTTATTTTCTTTTATTTTGATATATCTTGTTGAGTTGTCTAACCTTCTCCTTGTTTGAAATTGATGTGAGGTACCGCTGGACCAAGAGAGGCTCTCTTAGGAGCGCCAGTGCACCCACGTGAGGCGATTCCGCTTCTTGACCTAGTGTCAGAGAGGACTTGGAGCAAAGGAGGACTTGGAGATATTTTGAAGACAGAGCTTTTTATTTTATTTACTTGTTGTATTTGTTTGTAATTCAAGCGAGAGAGAGAGAGACCATTTTATTGTAATATACAGGACTCTCCAGGACACTTCACATCTCACGAGGTACAGTGCCTGAGGGATTGTTTCCTTGGGGGCCTCATCAATTTTTGACGTGTTTTCCTTGAATTTTTTTCATTTGTTTTCCGGTTTTGATTTCTTTATTTTGTGTGATTGAGCCCTTAGGTGTAGGATTGCTTGACGATAGTCTTATCCAAACACCTAATATTTTGCATGTACCTATAGTCTCGTTTGGACTAAAACAAATCTAATTGCTAATTATTTGGATTTGAGACTGCGTGTCGAGAGAGGTCGCATACAACGCGTGCAGGACCCGTTGTGGTGGGCACCGAGTGGCATCGAAGATCGGACCTTGGTCTATCATATGAATAGCTAGCATCTAGTTCTCCACGTTAATAGCAGTTATTCACCTAGGGTGATTTCATCGGTTGCATTTGCATATAGATAGGTTTCAATTCTACTGAGCATTTTTGCATGTAGAGTGCTGGAGGCAAGGTGAGCATTTCTCTTTAGCATTCATCATCGATTTGTCGCTTGCATTGTTTTCTGACTCTACCCCTGATTTTGATCACTTAGGTGCTTAAAGGAATTGACTCCTCAATAGGCTCTTGCATTTCTTATTAAAAATCTAAAAAAGTGATAACAATAAAATTGGGACTGCTAATATTACTTGACCCTAAAAAAGATCAAAAAAATCATTGTTTTGGGGCAAGTATACCCCTCATTGTTTTCGCTTTTATGTGCTCACGTACATACTAAGGAGTAGTGCCAAAATCTAATTCATCCTCCTAAGTTATTATACAACTTTTTGACTTCTCACCTAACTCTAAAATAGACAAGATAAAAAGATCGCACTTTTGCGATCTTCACCGAGTTGAGTAGGTGAATTGAGGGGTGTGTTTGTTTTACGTGCGCTTGTTGGTGTTTGCTTGTATGCATTCTAGATCGCCTCTACGTATTTGCACCTTTTTCTTCACTTCTCTTGACTCAACCATCGTGCTCTTCCGATCTTTTCCTTTTATTTCGAGATGGCCGACTGGAACTCTTTTTATCCAGATTTCATGGATCCCTCGAACACTCCAGCCGGTCCACGTCTCTTTTTTCATGAGGACTTTGCTCATGATTTTTGTACATATCTGCATAACCCATTATTTCAGGATTTAGAGTTTGATTTTTACCCATCATCACCATCACCTCCACATTTCGACAATCCACTTTTCCTATAATACCTCGATCCGGAATGCGATTTTGTCCACACCCACCACCCTCATCCGATTCACGTGAGCGTGAAATATTGGAGTCACCTTCCTTGATGTCCATACTTGAGACCTTGAACCAGATGATGGAGCATATGAACTTGAGGATGAATGATCTATTTTGCATAAATAAGATCTAGATTGATGCTCCATCGCTTGAGGATGTGGATTCACTTTAGGATTATCATGAGAGCTTACAATCACCCAGAATACAAAAAAATGAGCAAAATTTAAAAATCCGAAAAGAATTCGGAAGACACTTGGTTGATTCAGACTATGAGGAGAGGGATCACTTGCCAGACCATTTGACCACACCTGCACTCACACCTTGTCCCGCCTTTGACCCCGAGGATACAACTGTACAGACTGCTCTTGGTATTCCTCGTGTATATGATGATTCTGATCTCCTCCCTTGTATGGAGGAGATCCAAAAATTCAAAAAAATGTTGACTGAATCCGAAGTGGTGGCCTCTATTCATGAGATCATTGATGCTCCACTTCAGCAGGACATGACCCATTTATCTACTCCTCTTCCCAAGAAGAGAAAGCAGAGGAGCAGATCTGAGTGTCATATCTTGACCATGGCCACTACCCACACCATTACACGTTGCCCTATTCCTAGGGAAAGGAATGCTGTTGCACCTTTCATTAGTTGCACCATCTCTGACCATACTTAAGACCACACTCTCCTTGATGGCAATGCTTCGATTAGCATTATACCCTTCTTGCAGGTATGGTCTCTTCATTTAGGGTCTCTAAAGAAGACTAGGATGATCATTCAGTTTGTCGATGGATCAATAAAGAGGCCGAAGGGTGTCCTTGAAAATGGCGTCCTTTCGATTCAAGGCATGAGTTATACTATTGACTTTGTCGTATTGCCCATGGAGACCTCCACTGGGGAGCACTCTCCAATCATCCTGGGATGACCTTTCCTCACCTCTGTGAGGGTCTATATTGACTATGGATCAGGAGAGATTCGCTTCCGTCCTGTTGACAAAAGTGAAGTGATCATCACCGCACCCACTGCCGATCAGAGACATGCACCTAATGCACATTCACCTATCTTAGCTGACCCCGAGGACTATGACCTAGATGAGACTATCAGAGATTTTTGCTGCATGTTGGATTCCACTGAGACCTGTGAATTCCTCCCTGTGGAGGAAGACCCGAAAAGCATGGACCTCAGAGTTCCTTCTTCTGGTGTTTGGCGATGTACTGATGACATCCGTGGGATCTACACGATTGACACCTTAGAGCAGAGGGTAGATATATGATGAGACCAAGGTCGAATTTGATCGTGTTGTTTTTATCCCGGAATTCGGGCCTTTTGATGAGAATGATGATCTGGTTGAGACTTTAGAGGATGAATATGATTCAATTACTTCCACAGATGAGTTCGTCCCTTTTGGTTTTGACCTAGGAGACACCTCGTATGACGACCTTAACTCTACATCTTCTGATGATGAGTTAATCCCATTTCACTTTGATATCAGCGAGGCACCCAAGGCCAGACCTATCGACACTACTTCCACTAATTTGTCTGTGCCTTCTCACTGTGCGACTGCTGAAGATCTTCACCAAGTCGGTCATGATCGGCTTCCATCTAATGTAGACCCCGATATCGATCTTCACTATGTCAGATCTATCGCTCAGCGGACCCGCAAGAAGGTTCGCTTTCTACCTTCTTGATCTTTGTACATCTATTCTATTGTATATTCACATTCGTTTCCCTCTGTCTATCTATCGCATTGTTCATCCACCCCATTTTTGTGTGTGGCTTGCCTAGGACATACTTTGTCCTAAGTATAGGGGGTGGACGAGCCGAGTGTTCACTCTTCGTTCCATTTCATCACTCTTGTTGTCGCCGATACTTAGGGCTTCTTTCACTATAAGTATAGGGGGAGTGATGTGTACATCCTCTGCTATCTTCTTCCATCTTCAGATCTCTTTTCTTCTTTTCTTCATTTCCTTTTCATTTTTATTTTTCTACCGAAAGGTGTCATCCCTTTTAGTCAGTCTTCTATACTTAGGATGTACTGTGTCCTAAGTATAGGGGATGTGCACCCTGAGTTCTTATATTATTTGATCCTCTCCATTGTCTCCTCTTCTTATCTATACTTAGGGATATCTTACCCTAAGTATAGAGGGAGACAGTATGAATACGATCTATTCATTCTCACCCTTGACCCTCCCTGCATTGTGTACAGTCTGCTATACTTACGATTATTTGATCCTAAGTATAGGGGGGACGGTCCACTTCTCATTCGTTCATTTCTTCGTTCATTTATTCTTTAGACTTTGCTATACTCAGTACGAGTTATGTCTTCTATTTTTCTCTCTGATCTATGAAGACATAACTCAAGCTAAGTATGGGAGGTTGTATATACTCTGCATATACTTTAGCCATAACTCGTACTTTCATATTTTTAAATAATAATTATGGATAAAAACACTATATAAAAATACAATATAATTCATTAAAAATCACTTAATAAAAGATGCATATTTGTCCTCAAATTCTTTGTATATACTGATTAGTAAATCACGTAGAAATATTTTTTGCAAAATGTTTGAAAAATAGTTTGAAAATATTTTTGAAAAATCTTTTGAAAACTATTTGGAAAATATTTTGTTAAATATTTTCAACCTTTATAAAAACATTTTGTTTGTAAAATCTATTTTCTTTGTGTGAAAAATAAAAATGTTTGAAAAGCTATTTGCAAATAGTTTTGAAAATGGTTGCAAAAATATTTTGAAAAATCTATCTATACTCTTTGAAAAACCTTTGCAAAATGATTTTCAAATGTGTGTAAATATTTGTAAAAATTATTTGTAAAAGTATTTTGGACTATAGTTTGCAAAATTATTTGAAAAACCTTTTTCAAATAAGTTTGAGGAATATGTACATCACATTAAAACTATTTATTAAACTATATATATTTCTATAAAAATGATAACTTACTCATTGTAAACTCTTAAATCCTAACTCTTGCAGATGCATCCCCGTGTAAAAATTTGAACATAGTTTTTATCCAAAATCTTTTATTTTCAAAAATCACAAAAACATTCACAAAAAACTAAAATGCCAAAAACATTTGCAAAACCTTTTTGAAAAATTCAAAACAATGCATATGCATCATCTCATAAAAAGTTCAAAATTAAAAATTGCATCACAAAAATATTTCCTGCATAGCATAACATTTGCATGGCATTCACATTTTTCGAATTGTGTTTGATAATTGAACAAGTCTAAGTAAAATCCGAATATTGGAGCTTGGTTGGACCTTAAATCTACCTAATAATAGTAACCTTATAGGAGCTGGAATCGCGGTACTTGAGGTCTAGTTGACTTAATTCTTTGAGAATTGTGAGGCTTGGTTCAATGGATTCTTGACTGCCTAAGTAGAGTATTTCGGAGCTCATGCACGACTCTTGTTGATAATGACCTAACTTGGACACCTATTCATTTCACTTGGCTCAACCCAGTTGGAGTGGTGAGGGGATTGGATTTGCCGGTATGAGACGCATACAAGTGGAAACATTTGTCCTCATCTGGAGAGAGAAGTGAACCCCAACCCATCTAGTGGCGTTGATATCTAAAGACATGAGAGTGTGGGTTGCAATGATGCTTCGAAAGAGGGATATTCTACCAGCTCAAGAGGAAAAACTCCTTATGTAAATGTTGTTGTAAATAGTATTTAAAAAAAACTCCAAAAAAGTGGACAGGCCTGATTGAAAATAAAATGTCTGTCGGAGTGTATATATTTGTATAGTTAATAAGCAAGCTTGAGCTTCAAAGTCAAATCATGTGAGCCTGCAGATGGATGACTTGACTACACTGGTCTTGCATCCTAGGATAGGTAGCTACACTGGCTACCGTTCATTATTTTCTTCACTCACTCCTCTTGAGTAGGTTCTCACTTGAACTTAGAAGGGAATACTCTGCTCCTTGAGGAAGGAGTTGCTGGATTGGGGAGTCATTGGGTTGTCATGCTGGAGAAGTCAGTCTCTTTGTCATTTCAGTTGGGGAGAGCCACTATCACATACACTGCTCGAGTCAGATTCATAGTCGTAAGGGTTTGTGTATTAGTTGAAATATTCTGACCTGGCTATTGAGGAGACTTGAGCAGAGTTTTGGGATTTTCGAAGGCTGTTGGATTTCAATTCCGATTCCCATTAAGGGTCCACCCGCATGAAAAATTCCAAAGGCCCGACTTAAGCTCCAAACTTTGATTTTGTGAAAACAAGTTGATAATCAAATTGAATCCACTTTCTTTCTTTTTCTTTTCTTTATTTTTTATTTTTCTGCACTTATTGCATAAGTGTTTACTAGGGACTAGAAAAGGCAAGTACAGGGGGGTGATGAATCAACATTCCATCATCTTTATTCTATCATTTTGGCCTTAAAAACCCTAGTAAATACGTGTAAATACCTCTAATTCATGCATTTTAGCATTCATACATTATTGTACAAAATAGTATATAAAATATTATTTTTAATATAGAAATTAGAGAATAAAGAAAAAAAGAAAAGAATAAAATATTGAAGATATTTTATGACCCTAAACCCCGAGACCTAGGCATCTCGATGACTAGGTCGACAAGGAATAAAGTCAGGGGAGATAAGGGTTCAAAATACAATAAAAATTCATTTTATTAATTCATTTATTATTCATTTTATGGATCTATTTTTATTTCCACTTTTATACTTCAAATAAAGAAACTTTACATAAAAGTTGTAGATAATAAAATATAGAAAAATATAAAATTTATTTCATACAAAAATAATATATAGAATAAAAGTTATGGTTTGAATAAAATTCCAAAAACCCCAATTTCCCAGACCCATATCTCTCAAATAAAAACTCAAAATATATCAAAATCACCTTTAATTGTATATAACTTTTAATAAGCTATGTAATGAAGATGGTTTCAAATATTTTAGAGTTAAGATGAGAAAGTTAGGTTTTTGACCCCTATTGTATAGCTTACCCAATTAAAATAATCATTTTATTTATTATTTATTATTTTTATAATTTTATTTTTTTATAATTTTGTAAATATTATTTATAATGTATGTACATATTAAAACAAAAATAAGAACATAAAGAAATCACTAATAAAAGATGTATATAAAAGACATAGGTAAATTACATATATCTATACCTATATAAATAATACATCTATTTATTTAAGTTTATATATTACTTCAGAAAAATATAATAAAAATATAAATAAGTATATAGAAATAATTTATTAATTTATAACATAATAAATTAAATTAATAAAATCAAAAATACAAAATAAAAATAAAATACAAAAAAAACATAGATGAATATACCTATATTTTAACCTTAAAAAGTAACTCTTAATTATAAAGCTCAATAAATAAATAAATGTTATAATAAAATAATTTAGAAAATAATAAATAATTTTATTTTAACCTAAAATTAATAAATTCGTTTATTATTTTTGATTGATTTTTTAATTATTTTTTCAGAAGGTTTTTCTTGGTTGGTCGACGTGGACCAATCAGGTGGTGCGAAGGGTTGACCGCAGGTCAACTCTCTGACCCGAATCCTGCGCCTTGACAGAACCTCTTTCGACCCATTTTTCCTCGATTTTGTGGCTCTAATCTTTCATCCTTTGGCCTTGATTCCTTAGCGACCTTTGCTCCTCGATTAATGGACTTACTCGCAGGCATGATTCCTTGTCCATTGGGCCACTGACTTGATGACATCACTTCGATCTTTGGAGCCTGTCGACCTCCCTTTACAAAAACCTTCCTCTCTTTCCATTCAAATTTGAACCTCCTTTGACCTAATCTTGCTTCGCCTTGGTGTGCTCTGGATAGAGGAGGGTGACAGCCTCCTCTCCAGCATCTTCGCGGTGGCGTTTGACGAGTCCAGTGAAGCCTTGCCATTGAGGTATGTTCTTCGTGACTCCAGCCACTGAGGTTCCCTTCTGTTGTATTTTCTATTATAAATCTAGTCCTAGGTTTATTTCGAGCCTTTATTTTGTTGTTTGATTACACATTCTAGCCTAGAATCCGCCATCAAAGTTCGTCGGAGCCTTGCTCCGGCGAGATTCTTCCGCCATGTCTTTGACGTGTTCCGACCCGCCTTCCACCTACATTCTCCTTCCCCTTCATTTCGTCACCCCGTTTCACCACCCATTCACCCAGATCACTCCTTGATCTAGTCTCCCCGTGCTCCTCCTCCTCGCCTCGCCGGAGCACCACCGCCACGACCCCCTACGCTCCCATACAACCCGCTACAGGGTCGAGGCACTTTGCCCTCGACCCTATAACATATTTTTTGCATGAACACCTAGCTTCGTGCGTGGCTAGAGCGATTTTGAGTTCGCCAGAAGCACCTAGAGCGTTGCAACTTCCCCCATCCCATGGAAGAGCTCCAGTGCATCTCGCACCATTTTGTTGCTCCCAGCAGATAGAGGATCCTCCCAGGAGCCGCTGGACAATTTTTGAGCTTCAGAGAACGTCGGAGATGCAAGGGAGAGAGGATCAAAGTTCGTCTTCCCCGATGTTCTTCCATGTTCTTGCACCTTCCCTCTCCGACATTGGATCAAAAACGACGACCCAGTTTTGATCGCAACCGTCCGATCATCGCATCAGAGCCGTCCGTTTCCACTGGAACCATCTAATCTCAACCGCTCATCACGAACCGTCATCGAGCTACCAAAAGGCGACACGTGGCAAGTGGATCACCTCCGGTTGTCCGATCGTGCGTTGTGGGTATTTTGCACTTTCACCCCAGCTATTTTTTGTATTTAATATTTAAAACTCAATCATTCATCAGTAGTTCTTTATGTTTTGTAAAAATTGCTAAAAGACCCCCGAATTCTTTATATTTGCATTTAGGTCCTTGGCCACGTCACCTCACGGCCTGCGCGTATGAGGTGCTAGCAATTTTGCACGAGACCCTCGTAGTTTTGGGTATTTTTGATTGGTCCAAGAATTTTTAATTGTTTTATAAAATTTTGGAAAAATTATAGAGAAGACCTTGAATATTATTTTATTTACATTAATGCCTTTGCCAACATTGTAGTTTTCCTTTATTTCTTGTATTTACTTTAAATAGCAATACACTCGAAAAAATCTCAAAAAATTAGTTGTAAGCTCATGTTGCATTCTAGATTCACTTCCTATTTTTATTTTGCAATTTAGAGTATTTTTATTACTTATTAAAAATAAAAAACATCCCTTTTAGGGCTTTTTGTAATAGAGAACCCATAAAAAATACAAAATGTTTTGATTAATTTCCAAAGAAATATATTTTGTTTATTTATGTATTATTAACCTTCATACTAAAAGTCACTAAAAAATATAAATGAAAATTCAAAAAATATAAAAATCGCTAAAACATTTATAAAAATATAAAAAAAATCCTTAAAAATTTCAAAACATATATTTTCTATCTCTAAATATTCTTTATATTATTATCTTTATTTTAAAACTAATTTGGAGAAGTTTTGGTTCTATTTTATATTTTTGATCTCCATTTTTATTTCGGGTTTTTAATTATACCCTGATTTAGGGTATTTTTTATTTTAAAAATATAACGAAATTAGCAAAAATTCCAAAAAACCATAAAAATAGGAAAAAATATTTTAAAGCCCAAAAATATTTTATTTCCCGTATTTAGATTATTTTTATTGGTATTTATATCTATTATAGCCTATATTTTATATATATCCTATATATAGCTTTATATATATGTATGTATTAAAGGAAAAAGAATAAAAGTATAAATATAAAAATATACAAAAAGAAAATTACAAAAAGAAAATACAAAAAATAAAATAAAAAATAAAATAAAATTTTTTAAAATTTAAAACCCACATTACAAATATAGATAAATACTCCACAATCTTTCTTTTGGGCTTCTTTACCCCGATCTAGCCGTTTGCTCCATGTGTTCGACACTCTAGGTACTTGCACTATACACACATTTTTTAGAGTTAAATAAAATAAATTTTAACTCCACATTGTTTTTTATTGCTTAATTATCATTGTGGGTTAATTGTTGACTAATTAGGGTTTCTTGTGGGTCACCACAGCGACTGCGTCTCCACCTTGTGTGATACGTATTTAGACCTGCAGAAAGCCCTTATTATCATTATCAAAACTTTTTTTTGCCCCTACAACAATATTTTCATTTTTACTATGCTTTTGAATGCAAATAATAATGTATAAATCTTAATAAAATGATGACATTGCAGGAAAAAGACCTATAAATGACGGATATTTCTGATGACATACATTTTATCACTTAAAAGTTATATTCCTTACGAATTAATCATATGAAAATGAATCAATTATTTGTGACAAGTGATTTGTGGTATATTGTTTTTGGTGGTCGTGAAAAAAAATTCCCTCCAGGTATTTTCAGTTTCCCTCCTTTTCAATGATTCGTTCTTTCCCCCAAATGTATTCCCCCATTCCTCAAAAAAAGAGGAATAGGTCACGGTGCTCCTTTCCCCCTTTCTGAAAAGTCTCCCCAATTTTATTTCCCCATTCCTCACAAAAAGAGAAATAGGTCACGATCTCCTTCCCCCCACGGAAAAGTGCAGGAGCATATCTTCGACGCCGCCAGGACTCCTCCCTCCGCCACTTGCAGGACCCCGAGGTGAGATTTCGTCCATGGTTTTTTATTACCAAATGCATGAAGTTGGATTCTTCATGAGAAGACTACAAGGAGAACATGACAAAAGAGCAAGGAAAAAGAGAAAGCACAAAGCACCAAGAAAAAACCCAACTTTTTGTTATTGCATTGCCTCTCTAATGGCATGGAAGGAATGGAGAGAGATCAAAAGGCATGTTGATGCTTTAAGGTCATATAAGACGAATTTAGAGAGAGAGAGAGAGAGAGAAGTGGGTACTTGATGAGACCATGTAATGGTTTCCATATGAATCTGTCATTTTTCTTTATTGCAGGAAGGGTGTTTGCATGCTTCCTCTTCCTCTCCTCCTTTTTCTTCTTTGTTCTTTGTCTTTTTCTTCTTTGTTCTTTGCTTGAGGTGGTGGGGAGCATGGGGAATGGTTGGCTGCAAGTGGAGCCGCAAAGTCCGGATAAAAGACGCTCCAGGGGTCCATCTCGATACAAGAGAAAAATGATTCGGGAGAGCACGAAGGTCAAGTCAAGAGAGTAGAAAAGAAGGCGCAAATGCGCAGGGATGATCTAGGACACACACAAAACAATCACAAGCAAAAATGAAAAACAAGTCAAACCCTCAATTCACCTACTCAACTCGGTAGAGACCGCAAATGCGGTCTTTTAATCTTGTCTGTTTTAGAGTTAGGTGAGCAGTCAAAATATTGTGCAAACACTTACGGGCTGAATATGGGATTTGGGCACTAATCCTTAGTGTGTGCGCGAGCAAGTAGAAGCGAAGACAATGAGGGGATTACTCGCCCCAAGACAATATTTTCTTTTTGATGGATTTTAGGGTCGAGTAATATTAACAGTCCCAATTTTTATTGATTATCACTTTTTTTGGATTTTTAATAAGAAATGCACGCGCCTAACGAGGATTCAATTCCTTTAAGATCCTAGGTTGGCAAAATCAGAGGTAGAGAGGCGGGAAAGCAATGCAAGCGATCAAAACGATGATGGATGCTAAAGCGTAAATGATCACCTTGCCTCCAGCACTCTACATGCAAGGATGCTCAACAGAATTGAAACCTATCTATATGCAAATGCAAAAGCCGATGAAATCGCCCTATGTTTTAGAAATTGCTATTATCGTGAAGAACCACAAGCTGACCACCAACCCTCAATCCTAATGTCCGGTCTAGGCTCACCCCTCCTCTGCTCAACACATTTGAGTTAGGAGAAAGCGCTTGTTCGGGAATGAGCTCGCGGCGCGTGGATCGAAAGCTAATGATCAACTGTTTAAGATTTTGACTAAGTCCAAACGAAACTATAGGTACATGCAAGGGTATTAGGTGTTTGGCCTTAATCTATCGCAAGCAATCCTAAAAGCTAAGGGCTCAATCACACAAAAGGAATAAAATCGGAAAACAAAACAAAATAAAAAAATGCGATGAAAACCGTGAAAACTGCGGTGAGCCCCCAGGTGAACAGACACCTGGAAGTTAGGCTCGAGAGTCCTGAATGTCCGAGTACCTTTATTATTACAATAAAGGAGTCTCTCTCTCACTTAAATTACAAACTAAATGCAAGAGAATCAAAGAAAAAGAACTGTCTTCAAAATTCTCTCCTAACCCGCCTTCGTGCTAAGTCAAGTAGCCTCACGTGGGTGCGCAGGTGCTCCTGGAAGAGAGCTTCCTCCCTCGATCCGCGTTCCTCGCAAGAAGTCAAACAAGAGAGAGGTTAGACAATTCAAAAAAAAAGAAATATCAAAAATAGAGAAAATGAAACAAGTAGAACTAAAAGCCGCAAAGGTAGACAAATGATCACAACACAAAACAAAATCTCGAACTACGCGTTGTTGCTCCCCGGCAACGACGCCATTTGTTAAACAAGATTTTTCACAGGTCTAAAGTAATCCACACAAGGCGGGATCACAATGTCGCTGAGGCGACCCGCGAGAAATCCTAATTCAAACAACAATTAACCCACGACAAGTAAATCAAACAATGAAAGTAAATGTGCGGAGTTAAAATTTATTATAACTCTACAACAAGATGTGTATAGTGCAAGTATGTGTAGAGGTCGAACACAGGGAGCAGACAGGTAGATCGGGGCACGAATGCTCAAAAATGTGTGAGTTGTGATCAAATGCCTATTATGCTATTTTTTTGTGGGTTTTTAATTTTATATTTTTTATTTAATTTTTAATTTTATATTTTTGTATTTTGATTTTTAATTTACTGATTTTTATGTTTTTTATATTTTATATATTTTTTTATATTTTCTTTTTCAGTATTGGGAAATAAGGACAATGTAATAAAAGCAAGAAAGAGATATTTATAAAAATAGATAAAAATACTCAAAAATAAGCAAATAAAGTCTTTTTGGTCTTTTTATACTTTTTTACTGTTTTTGTGATTTTTGGGAATTTTTAAGAATGTTTTTGGTATTTTTAATTATCAAAATAAAGAAAACAGTGAAGAAAATACAAGGCTGAAACTAAAATGGAGAAATAAAATAGCAAACAGTAACAAAAATTCTCCAAATTAATTTTCACTTAAAGATAATCAAACAAAGAAAATTCAGGAAAAGAAAACACTATTTTTGGATTTTTTATGAATTTTATAAATTTTTATGAAAGTTTTTAGAGTTTTGCAATTTTTAGGAGTTTGGTTTTATATTTTTTTATGATTTTTGGTCTGGAGCTAAGATAAACTAAAAGACACAAAATATATTTTTTTGGGAATTTTCTGAGGTGACTTTATATTTTTATGGATTTTCTAGGCTAGACAGTGCACAAAATGGCTATTTTTGATTTTTTAATAAATATAAAAATGCAATAATTATGAAAAATAAAAATATGACGCAAATCTACAATGCAACAGGAAGTTTAATGCAATTTTTGTGGATTTTTTAGTGATTTAAATATGCATGCAAAAATTACAAGCAGCAAAAGGAAACTACACACAGCCAGGGGCGTTTGCGTAATATTCAGAAAAGGTAGGGGCTTAAGCGCAAAATTCTCACAAAATAATTAACTAGAGAAACTAGTTTCTGGACTACACACAAATCCCATAAACCGCAAGGGTGCCTGTGCAAAAATCCCAGGTTGCGCGTGACTTGCACGCGCACCTGGAAGGGGTATACAAGCAATAATAAGAAACTGCGGGGCGGAGGTGCAAAAATTTCCAACGTTTTATACTTTGATAAAAAAGTTTATGCGCTGACGTAAAATAAAGGAACTCCCAAGGGCTGAGTTACAAAAATGCCAAAGGCCCACGTGACTCGCACGTGCGCCACTGGCGAGGACTAGTTCGTAATAATCCAAACTTGGGGGGGTGATTCCGCAAAAATACCAAAGAAAAACCTACTGCAATTGAAAGATTAAATAGTATTTTTTAAATACAAAAACGTGGAGGTTAAGGCTGCAAAATACCCCACTAGGCGCACATCTAACGGCTGAGTGCCGTTCACTTACGCCACGTGTCCTCTCCACAAAGCGCGATGCCCCTTCGCGAGCAAAGGGCCGAGATTAGACTGGAGAAGGACGATCGGATGGTTGATGTGGCCCGAGATCCGACGGTCGAGGTTGAGCCTGGAGCACCGCTGTGATCGGACGGCAATCTGCGGCGTTGGAAGAACAGGAGGGTTACTTCGCCGGAGCGAGATATCCCAGCCCCGATCTTCCTTCCCCGCGGCGTGGTGAAGCTCCCAAAAGGCCCGTGCGTGCTCCTGCGGCTTCCTCGCGACGTCCAGGTGACTAAGATGGGTCTGAGGGCCGACGATCGACCCCCAGCCACTCGATGAAGTTTCCGCCGACCTGGGGCTGCTCGCGGGCAAGAGTCGAGGCGCGGAAGCCTCTCCTGGATCCTGCAAGGTATAGACAAAAACGCAGCACACAAAAAATGCAAAATCCAGGTGTTTGTGGGCGATAGTTTGGCGAATGATGGCGGTGATGGTGGCCGGAGCTCAAGAGCTCCGGCGAGGGTGTTCGATCGTGAGATTACGCTAAATGCTTAACGAAAAATCAATCTAAAGGCAGAAAGGAGAAGCTGGGGCTTAAGGCTATCTAAAGATTAAAAGAAATGGGGTAGAAACACCTCAACTTGCCGGGGCGAAGGAGATTGAACCTCACAGCCGAGGTTGGCCGGAGATGGTGGAGCCGACCACTCGACTTCACCGGAGCACCGCGCAAGCTGCTGGAGGAGCCCTGTCACGACTCCGGTCCTGAACAGGGCTTGGCGAGGCTCTGGTTTGGTCAAAATGGGGTTCAAAGGTTGGAGGGAGTTTTGGGTGGTCTTTTGAAAGATGGCCCTGGAGCGACTTTCGAGGAGGCGTATCTTGCGAATCTCAACTCCAATCCTCGAGGTAAAGGCTAGGCGTGATAGATCATATGTCGAGGAGAAAAAGTGATGAAGACTGCATCATGAAATGGTGTAAGGATCGTCCCCCAAAAATGGGCGAAAATCAAGAAAAACCATTCTGACACGCTGCAGGAGGAGGCCAGGAAGTTGACCAGTGGGTCAACTTTCCAGCCACCTGGTTGGTCCACGTGGACCAACCAGGAAAATCCGCAGGAAAAAATACTTATAAAATCTGTTAAAAATAGAAGATGATTTTATTGATTTTTAATTATAAAACGAAAAATGTTTATTATTTTATGAATTAATTTATGGTGATTTTTATTTATTTTTATGAGACTTATTTTTACAAGTTTGCATTTATACCCTTATAGGTATCTATATCTATGTATTAATGTATTCTATTTTTATTTAGGTATTTTTAATTTATTTTATTTTGGTTTTTATTTTCTAAAATTATAAAATACCTTTATATACACAAATATATTTTTATTTTAATTTTCTGATATATTTTATATACTTAATAAAATGAAAGTGTTATTTGTATAGGTATAGCTACATGTATTATACCTATGTATTATAATATATACAAGTATTTTTATTTGTATTTTACTTATATTTTTATTCTGATTTTAATATACGTAATTATTATAAGTATTATTTACAACATTATAAAAATATAAAATTATAAAAATAATAAATAAATAATAAATTGAATATTTTAATATGTACAAGGTACAATGAGGGTCCAAAACTCAACTTTTAAACCGTAGCTCCGCCAAATGCGAAACCACCACCATTAATTAGATTATTTTCTTCTATATACAATTAAAGGTGAGTACGCTGCATTTGGAGTTTTTATTTGTGAGATACGGGTCTGGGAAGTTGGCATTCTGGATTTTTATTCAGACCATAACTTTTTATCTGTGTATTATTTTTCTGTGAAATCAATTTTGTATTTTTCTTTATTAAATTATCTACAACTTTCATGTACAAAGTTTCTTTATTTGATGTATAAAAAGTGGAACCAAAAATAGGTCCCAAAATGAATAAAGAATGAATAAAATAAATAGGTATTTCATCTGTATTTTGGCCCTTATCTCCCCCTACTTTATTACTTGTCGACCTATTCATCAAGATGCCTAGGTCTCGGGGTTTCGGGTCATAAAATATTTACAATATTTTATTCTTTTTCTTTTCTTTTCTTTATTCTATAATTTTGACTTTAAAAACCGCATTTTATACAATATATACACACATATACATGAATGCTAAAATGCATGAATTATGCCTATTTACACGCATTTACTAGGGTTTTTAAGGCCAAAATGATAGAATAAAGATGATGAAACGTGGATTCATCAACATGATATCTACAAATAGCTCTCTCTTATATATTATAAATCACATTTATAATATATATAATTAATATAGATAGTTCTATCCATATTATTCATATTTATGATAATTAAATCACATTTAATCATCTTGGATCTCTATTCTCATGTGCCCAAATAATACGAATCACATTCACATTATTTACATCTTTGATAATTAAATCACATTTAATTATCTTAGATAACTCTTCTTATCATATGATCAAATTCATATTATTCATGATAATTAAATCACATTTAGTTATCTATTTTCTCAATGCTCGGATACATTTATCAACAATAAAATTATCCATGAACTCTTTCAAGGATAATGAGCTTTCTCCACGGATACTTGGAGATAAGGATAGGGTGATTGTATTGTTCTACGTATAGTGACTTGGATATTGAGATCATGCCTCAAATCTGGATCTTGCAGACCTCCCAAAGATGCTTGAATAAATCAAGACCGTAGATCCAATATTCTCGTTGCATCTGAATCACATTCAGATCACTGTCCAAGACTTGGACCAAGATTAGATCACTTTATCTATTGAAAAGAGTCACTAAAATCCAGATTGTTTCGTCACTCTCTCGGAATGGAAGCGTCATGGTTATACAATCGTGTATGATCACATCACCCTTAGGTATTCCTAAGACCTGTACATCCTGCATACTGGAAGACCAAAATAAACCTGAAGTATTAGATCAATTTTACACTGTCTACTTCAGGGATTTATCATTAAGTTTCTTATTTGACTATTGGAAGTTGGTATCGATCATATACTTTCCAATAGCATATATCATATCCAGATGTCGATTATATACTTTCCAAAAGCATATACCAAACCTACAAATTCAGTCAAGCTTCCAAAGAGAGATGACCGTGCACGGAATTTGATTCTTCCCAATATCTCATGAGTGAGCTCATGTCTTCCGGTTCAGTAATGAACCTGTATGATTCCTTTGAGAGATCACATTACTCATATGCCCTTACATGCACGTCAGTGCACTGGTGTATAGACCTTGGTTAGGTCATCAACCTATTGGTCTGCCAAATGTACATACTCAGCCATATAGTAACACATCTGTCTTCAGTCAAAGGATGTGTGCCTATATCATGACAATATACATCATAGGACTTTAGTTATCTCGATCTCATTAAGTCAACTCTTTGACCTAACTAACCTGGCACTTCCGAATCTCTATTCCCATGCAGAGGACCATCATCAAGAGGTCGGTCAGATATCAGCCTAATGAGAAATGATTGTCATCTCTTACTCAGGTTGGAGATCATATCTTAATAATCATTTGATGGTGCTTGATGAGTCCTCACTCTAACTCTTTAGATATTCATCCAAGCACCAACCTCTATGATTCAGTTATTGAATCAACAACTGTATGATCATTAAGATGGCCTTGGTACATAACCCTAATTGTAGTAAGGGATCTATTATGAAAATTAGTTATTCTTTATTTCAGATTAGGGAATGATATTTGCAATAATATTTATTGCATAATGGCTCGTTGTGTGCTCGCATGTCCAACAATCTCCCACTAGTCCAAAGAGCCATTAATGGGCTAATCTTTAAACCAACACTCATGTGACAATCATGGGCTATTTAGAAAAATAGCTAGGTAAGTTGATCAGTCACTCTGTTCCCAAGAGACTACGCCAAGTCCTTTTACGGCACTTGCATATCTCCTAGTAATAGTGCTCGCATCTAATGCGAATGTTGTATCTTATGCAACCAATACTCAATATTGTCAGTTACAGTTGTTCTTGACACTATATATCAATAATTATTACAATCAGTATGTAAATTCCATTATCCTTATCAAAATACCCTTATTCCTGGAGATCTCTATCTCCTAAGGTATCCGTAGTTAAGACCTTTTAGATCTCTATCTATAAAGTCTTAAGATCTTTGAAGATATAGTTATTACTGCAACCAAGTATTTTATTTTCATGGAGTAATTAGTAATAGTTTACTACTCCCACTGCATGACAGGCATATGCCTTTTGTACACATTTAACATACACTCGGCTTCTCGTAACTGATGCACAAGGGCAAGTAGTTCTAGCATTCACTTCCTCAACTCTTTGAGGTGCTATCCCTTCAGATAGGTCAGTGCCATATCTTAAGGGAAAGAAGCCTTTTTTTCGAATTTCCAAAAATTGGAACTTATCCAAGGTGTATCACTAATGTGACGGTCCCAGTACCCTCTTCTCTTTGCTTCTGAACAACTTCATAACTAAGATCTAAGAGGTGTCCTTAAGATCATATCTCAATATATGGAATATCCGGACTATAAAACACTTATTATCATCTTAATATCATTCCAAATGATTAAGATATTACCTACATTTAGCACGATGAACATTGGCACTCCCACTAAGCTTCACACGGTTCATCAAGATTCTATCCGAAATTATAACATTAATAATTTCATCAAATCCAATGTTCCAACTCTATGAAGCTTATTTAATTCCATAGATGGAGTTATTTAGCTTGCACACCTTGTTTTTCTCAATCATGAAGACCTGAGGTTATTTCATGTGAATATCCATAGAGAGGTATTCATAGAGGAATGCAATCTTGACACATATCTTGAAGATGTCACAATCAAGTTTTATAGCTAAAGTTAGCAATATTCTGATGGATTTAAGCATGGTTACTGAAGAGCAAGTCTCTTCGCAAGTGATGTCTTCTCTTCGGTGTGTAGCTCATAGCTACAAGTTGTGCTTTGAAGTTCTCTACCTTCTCATCGGGTTCCCTCTTTCTCTTGAAGATTCATTTACACCTAACAGGTTTTACCCTTATAGGTGGATCCTCGAAAGGTCCATATACAACACTTGTATATGAAGTCTACTTTAGACTTTATCGCTAACATCCATCTTTCCATGTCATGATCTTTAGAAGCTTCATCTCGTGAAGTAAGATCATTGTCAGACTTAACTGACGCATGAAATCCATCCTCAAACTCATTTGAAGAGGCATTAGTGTTTCATCTTTAATTGTCCTTTTAGTTTCCGATTTCAGGAGCCTCATTATATTCTCAAGATTAAATGCATTCCTGCACTTCATTTTCATCTTGATTCTGAAGAGAGTCATCCTCTAAGAATCACATCCTTAGAGGTGGGATTTTTTTAAGAATCTCAAAGTCATAAAGTAGGTATCCAATACCATCCTTTATTTTCCTAATGAAGCAGCACTCTCTGGTGCTAGAATCCAGCTTACTTGCATGGAACCTTATTAAGGATATATATCGTAGTCTCTTCTACATATATATACCTTGAAACTAAGAGGTAATTATGCTAAGATTCATCATTGATCAAATCATGTCACACATGATCAATTGTATCTCCCTACAACTCTATTGAGTTTAGGTGTATCAGGAGGAGTGAGATAGGAATGATATTCATATCTCCATAAGGTATTCCTTGAATTCATCTAATATGTATGAGCTACCTAGGTTAGATCAAATTCATTTGATCTTCCTTCAAACTTTTGTTTTAAATTAAAATTGTGAAATCGTTGAACATTTCAAAGGTTTCTAAGGTGAAGGGAAGAAGTTTCATATCACAAATAATCATCAATGGATATCACATATCATTAATGTTTACTTTGATATAGATGATCCACATACATCAATATGTATGGGATCTTGAATACCTCGGCATCTTACACCATTCCCAGAGAAGGGTGCATTGGATATTTTTACTTTGAATACAATATACACAAGTATGTAAGATTTGAAATTTCAGACATTCTAAAGTTTCATCTCTTACTAGTCTATTGATCTCATCAATATACATATGTCCAAGTATTGAAGACAGATCATTGTTAAATGATCTTCATCATCCTATTGATCTTTTAAGGTTTAATTTTTAGTACTAGAAATGTTAATGAACCATTCATTAATTTTCTAATTTAGTAGAGTCCACTAGATGTTAGATTACTATCTGAAATATATCCATCATAATTAATTATGATAGGTCTATTCCAGAATTCATGTTGATTTCTACCACATAGAAATAAACCATGAATGTATTCTAATATCTAGTCATAGAGACATTCTCTAAGACTAAGGGCTCTCCCATTGAAAATATGAAGTCTAGTAATCCAATAGAGATTGTTGCAACAATTGCATCAATATCCATGTGGACGACTACTAAATCATAAGATGAAATTTTATAGTCTTCCAATGCATATGCAACCAATTGCAAGTGTTATTAGAAGAATGAGATACACTTGTTAGACTTTGATCTTATCAAATAAGAAAGTCAATTTCAATGATTATATGCAGATGTAGATTATTCTGATGCACTATCTGGGTCCTTCTCCAAGGATCCTAGATAGACTAGATAATCACACTATCAGTACATCGGTTTATTGCAGTATTGGCATTCATCCAACTCTTTGGATGTCACATGGAAATCGCAGAAGTACAGTCAACTCTTTGACTTTCCTTCTTACTTGGGATCGATCCATGCTTCCATTGTGCTCCCTTCATCTGTAAACAACCATTGCTTAAGACAAAAGATCTCTTATGTTGAACTCAAAAGATTTCAATATAAGAGTATTTAGACATTCATACATGCTTCATTAAATTCATGAAATATGAATATTATGAAGTTTCATGAATGACTAGAGTATAGATAGTAGAATGACGACACTCATCATATCTACATACATCGTAACTCCAAAAGACTTTGGTTCATGTAGGTACTCAAACATTTTGAATACATCATCTCTTATCGAGCCACCATTCTGCATAATGCAGTGAACCAAGTCATTCATGATTAAATGTCGAAAGCACATATGTATGCCAAAATATTTTCTTAGATTTTATAAGGATTATTTGACAATTACGATCATCATGCACATGTCACTTCTAACGTACATTCGATGAGAGATCAAGACTATAGAGACATATAAACTCTAGAGTTGTAGACCAATTGTCTATTTAATTGTCATTCCTCATTATTATGAGGAAATTTGCACATTGCAACCATATACAATATGTGTCCAACTGCAAGTACAATACCTTGATCATAGATCCTATCCATGATATTTTACCGGTTATTATTGAGTATAGTATTGATTGGGATTAATGAACGATTATCTGAAATAAGAAATTTGCATAAATGTATATAAATATATACTTTACTTTGATTTAGGAATTTTTATATCATAGTTGTCTTACCTTGTCAACATTGAAAGTTCATTCCCTTAATCACTTTCAATGTATGAGATATACTTACCATTATATCTCAAGCAAGATCTGGGATCTCCTTTCTTATCTTTGTCACATCCCAATAATATGAGAAACTGTAACTGGATAAAAAAGACGTGGGAACACATTCCGCCTTGCAAATCCAACTTGCATTCCCAACTCGGTCTTTAACATACGGGTCCACCACCCCTAAGGTGATGTTGACCCGTCATTAATTGAACCAACCATCAACAGGATTAGAACTCGCTATGCGCAATCCAATATCGCCCCAATAATATGAGGACCTGATATTGGGGTCACTACGCATACAACCTTACTCTTTCAAGAAGCAAAGAGCCCGATCCAGATGCGCTTGTATGCAGGAGCTGTCACTTTGGACATACGTCTCCTACATACAATCCCTAGCGACGGAACCCTTCACCTTGACGAGAGATCATGGATGTCACTTATGTGATTCTCCATATCATTTTCAAATTTTAATTAATCATTATGAATCTTATTCATTAAGATCAATTCTTCCAAGGAAAATACAACTCTATTCATAATAGAGTATTTTAATTTTAATTGGATTCTAATCAATCTAATCACATTAAATCAATGATCCAATTAATATCCAACAAACATTCTTTTTTGTTACTTGAATTATGGTATTATCTCAAATACGTATTATTTCGAACTTTAATAATTAGAAAATACATCATGATCTCTCCAGCGTTATCCCTTCCCTACCTGTTGTCATGGCCAGTATCGACAGGAGTGTGACAGACCGCACACGGTGCAACCTGCTAACCCAACGCTCCCCGACTAGACACTATATCCGCCTCGGATTAGGATAATGTCAAATTGATCATTATGTACTTGATATGATAATTGGTTTTTCAACCGAAGTTATACCATATAGTAATAATCAAAACCATTTTGATTATAAGGGAATTTGCTAAATAAATTTCCAATCTTATTCAAGCAAGTTTGTTTGTTAGAAAGAAGATTATGTAACCAATTGTGATCTAGATCATATCTAATCAATTATTGGTCAAGACAATGCCATTTAAGGAAATAATCATCATCAAATAATTCACAGATATTTGTCAATAATTATTCATGGAAATTAAATCATTTAATTTCACTAATTGATTAAATGACAATCACAAGATTCTTGATTAGGAAAGTAAATTCCAGTAGTGACCCACACTTACTAAAATTAGCATATCTCAATCAATTTAAATCTAAATAATGCAAAATAAGTTTCCAAAGTTTGCTAATTTGATTTACAACAGAACCTAATTGATTCGCATGCATTTCTAGGTGTTTCAAAATGGTAATTAACTTCTTAATTACGACAAGATTCACAATCCCCGAAACAATGGACACGTGTTCAATAAAATGATCATAACTTGAGCAAATGGATTCCAAATCATGCAAGCTCAAATACCACATTTTCCTTATTTAATGAGAAACATAATGCAATTGATAATTTCGTGCTTAAATAATTTAAACAGTGTCAGAAAAATCACAATACATGGCTGCGTGAACCAAATGCGAAATTTTTTTTGCAAACCCTAATGAGCCCAAGTCGTCCTAGGTTTATGGATCATATCCGAAACCACTAACCTGGCTCTGATACCAGTTGAAGGATATGTTAAGATCCTTAAGTGCATCACGGAAGCGTGTGGATCACATCGTATACGATCGGGTGTGACTAGTCACACTAGTTGCTCAAGGCAGCGGAATTTAAAAAATTTTCATGCGATGAAACCACATGATCCAACAACACTTCTCGTACCGTTTCATCTAAACCACAAACAAGTATTAGGGGTACTTCTTAAAGCGTGGTTGAGATCGAGTCTCTAAACGAAGAGAGCTCATGTCTCAACCATTGAAATTTGTGAATCACATTCACAATCCAAAATAAAATGTAAATTACATTTTCAATTAAGTGTCCAATGTGAATCCAATTCACATCAACATTTAAATTGTAATGATATTTACAAATAGCTCTCTCTTGTATATTATGAATCACATTTATAATATATACAATTAATATGGATAGTTCTATCCACATTATTCATATCTATGATAATTAAATCACATTTAATCATCTTGGATCTCTATTCTCATATGCACAAATAGTATGAATCACATTCACATTATTTACATCTTTGATAATTAAAACACATTTAATTATCTTAGATAACTCTTCTTATCATATGAATCAAATTCATATTATTCATGATAATTAAATCACATTTAATTATCCATTTTCTCAATGTTCGGATACATTTATCAACAATGAAATTGTCCATGAACTCTTTCAAGGATAATGTACTTTCTCCACAGATACTTGAAGATAAGGATAGGGCGATTGTATTGTTCCACGTATAGTGAGTTGGATATTGAGATCACATCTCAAATCTAGATATTGCGGACCTCCCAAAGATGCTAGATTAAATCAAGGCCATAGATCCAATATTCTCGTTGCATCTGAATCACGTTCAGATCCTTGTCCAATACTTGGACCAAGATTAGATCACTTCTCTATTGAAAGGAGTCACAAAAATCCAGACATGTTTCATCACTCCCTCGGAATGGAAGCATCATGGTTATACAATCGTTTATAATCACATCACCCTCATGTATTCCTAAAACATGTACATCCTGCATACTGGAAGACCGGAATAAACCCGAAGTATTAGATCAATTTTACACTATCTACTTCAGGGATTTATCATTAAGTTTCTCATTTGACTATTGGGAGTTGGTATCGATCATATACTTTTCAAAAGCATATATCATACCCAGGTGTTGATCATATATTTTTCAAAAGCATATACCAAACCTACAAATTCAGTCAAGCTTCCAAAACGAGACGACCGTGTCGTTTACTCCAGCCGGTCCACCTCCTTTTTTCCAGGAGGACTTTGCTCCTGACTTTTGTACATATCCGCCTCAGCCACAGTATCAGACCTCGGATTTCTACCCACACCCACCGCTATCTCCATCTGTGTATTATCCGCCTCCACCTTCACATCCACCCGAGACTGAGCTGATGGAGTCACCTTTCATGAAGTCCACCCTTGAGCACTTGACCCAGATGATGGATCATATGAGACAGAGGATTGACCACCTCACTAGTACCAATGAGAGCGACCATGATATTCCACCATTTGATGATATGGGTTCATTCGAGGATTTCCATGAGAGCTTGCAATCGCCCAAAATACAAAAAAATGAGAAAAATTTAAAAACACAAAAAGATTTCGGGAGACACACGATCGAGTCAGACTATGAGGAGAGCGCTCACTTGCCAGATCCTTTGTCCACACATTCATTCACACCTTGTCCCACCTTTGACCCCGAGGATGCCGCTGTACAGACTGCTCTTGGCATGCCTCGTGTATATGCTGATTCCGACTTCCTCCCTTGTATGGAGAAGGTCCAAAAATTCAAAAAAAATGTTATCTGAACCCGAAGTGGTGGCTGCCATTCATGAGATTATCCGTGCTCCACTTCAGCAGGCCATGACCCAATTATCTGCTCCTCTTCCCAAGAAGAGAAAGCGGAGGAGCAGATCTGAGCGTCACATTCTGACCATGGCCACTGCCATCGCCATCACACACCGTCCCATTCCCAAGAGGAAGAACACAGCTACACCTTTCATCACTTGCACCATCTCTGACCATACTTGTGATCGCACTCTCCTAGACGGCGGTGCTTCGATTAGCATACTACCCTTCTCGCTGGTACAGTCTCTTCACTTAGGGCCTCTCAAGAAGACCAGGATGATCGTTCAATTCGCTGATGGATCCATCAAGAGGCCAAAGGGTATCCTTGAAAACGCTGTCATTTCTATTCAGGGCACGAGCCACCATGTTGATTTTGTCGTGTTGCCCATGGAGAACTCCACAGGGGAGCCATCTCCAATCATCCTGGGACGACCATTTCTCGCCTCTGCGAGGGTCGTTATTGACTATGGATCAGGAGAGGTTCGCTTCCGTCCTGTTGACGGGAACGAAGTGTCGATCACCGCACCCACCGTTGACCAGAGACCGGCACCTGATGCACCTTCACCGATCATAGCTGACTCTGAGGCCCGTGACCGATCTGATGATACTAGAGACACTTCCTTAGCGACCACTGATGAGACCCGACGGATCCCCCGAAAGGGGAGGAAGTCGGAAAGCATGGACCTCACTGATCCTCCTCCTGGTGTGTGGCGATGTGTTGATGAGATCCAGAGTATTTATGTGATTGAACCATTTGATCAGGGGGCAGATACCAAGATAATTGAGGATGCTTATGATGTTGCCCATTACTTTGAGAGACCGCATAAGGCAACAAATGACTTGAGTAAGACTAGACAGGACGGACCTAGTTTGACTACTTCCATTGATAAATCCGTTCCTGGCCCTTCACAAGTGAAGATGATTGAGGTCGGTTATGATGCTGCTATTTATTTTGATAAATTCAGACCTCTTGTTGAAGACAAGGATTCAGGTGAGAGTCTTGAGGACGATCGGAGTTCGTATACTTCCACTGATGATTTCGTTCCTTTTGATTTTGACGTGGACGAGGACTCGCAGGACGACTCCGATTACACTTCTTCCGAGGATGATGAGTTTGTCCCATTCCACTTTGACATCTGCGAGATTTCCAAGGCCGGACCTAGTCGTACTTCTTCCACTCACCAGTCTGCGCCTTCACACCATAGGACCACCAAGGGAGAACCTAGTTTGACTACTTCCATTGATCAGTTCGTCCCTTTCCGTTTTGATTCCACTGAGGGCCTTCAGCGTGTCGACCCTGATCGGCCTCCGTCCACTGTGGACCCTGATGTCGACATACATCATATCCGATCTATCCCTCAGCGGTCCCGCAAGAAGGTTTGCTTTCCACCTTCTGATGATCACCCTTTTATGTTGTAGATTCTCTCTTGTGACTCTTTCCATCTCCCGTTTTTGCTCGTCTACCCATTTCTCGTGTTTGCCTTGCTTAGGACGCACTTTGTCCTACGTGTAGGAGGGGTAGACGAGTTGAGTGTTCTTTCTTTGTCAGTGTCATCACTCCTGTTGTTGCCTATACTTAGGGCTTCTTTTACCCTAAGTATAGGGGGAGTGATGTGTACATCCTCATGATCTCTTCTTCCATCTTCATCTCTTTTCTTCTTTTCTTCTTTTCTTCTTTTCCTCTTATATCTTCTTCATCTACCGAAAAGGTGCCGCCCTTGTAGACAGTTTTCCATACTTAGGACGTACTTTGTCCTAAGTATAGGGGGGCGTGCACCCCGAGTGTCCTTCATTCTTTTTCGATCCTCTCCATTGTCTCCTCTTCTTGTCTATACTTAGGGATATCTTACCCTAAGTATAGGGGGAGACAATCTGAGTACGACCTGTTCATTCCCACCCTTGACCCTCCCTGCGTTGTGTACAGTCTGCTATACTTAGGATTATTTGATCCTAAGTATAGGGGGGACGGTCAACTTCTCATTCATTGATTCATTTATTCATTCCTGTATTCTTTAGACTTTCCTATACTCAGTACGAGTTATGTCTTCTCTTTTCTCTCTGATCTATGAGGACATAGCTCAAGCTAAGTATAGGGGGGTCGTATAACTACGTATATACTTTAGCCATAACTCGTACTTTCGTATTTTCCTAATAAATATGGCTAACAATTCTTTAAAATTCATTAAAAATCCTTAATAAAAAGATGTGGGTATTCCTCAAATTCTTTTTGTATTTACTGATTAATAAATCAGGTGAAAATGTTTTTTGCAAAATGTTTGAAAAATAGTTTGAAAATCTTTGTGAACATCTATTGAAAACTATTTTGAAAATATTTTGTTTCATGTTTTCAACCTGTGTAAAATATGTGGTTTGTAAAATTTCTTTTCTTTGTGTGAAATAAAATGTGTGAAAAATGATTTGCAAATGGTTTGAAAAATGGTTGCAAAAATGATTTGAAAAACCTATATATACTGTTTTGAAAGCCTTTGCAAAATGTTTTCAAATGTGTGTAAAATGTTTGTAAAAACTATTTTGGACTATAGTTTTCAAAAATTGTGTGAAAAGCTTGTGTCAAATAAGTTTGAGGAATATACACATTACACCAAAATCCACTATATATGTATATATGTATAAAATTGACCACTTACCCTGTAAATTCTAAAATCCACTTCTTGTTTATATAAGAAGCACTCCCGTGTACATATTTTTAACCTAGCTTTTAGCCAAAATCTTTTTGTTTTCAAAATTCCCAAAAACATTTGCAAAAATTAAAATCCAAAAACATTTGAAAAATCTTTTTGAAAATACAAAAAAAATGCATGCATCATCTTTTCAAAATCCATAAAAAGTTCAAAATCTTTGAAAATTGCATCACAAAAATATTTTCTGCATTGCATTGCATAGCATTCGCATTTTTCGGATTGAGTTTGATAGTTGAACAAGTCTAAGTAAAATCCGAAGAATGGAGCTTGATTGGACCTTAAAATCTACCTAATAACAGGAACCTTATAGGAACTGGGTTTGAGGTACTTCAGGTCTAGTTGACTTAATTCTTTGAGGATCACGAGACTTGGTTCAATGGATTCTTGACGGCCTAAGTAGAGTATTTCGGAGCACACGTACGACTCTTGTTGATAATGACCTAACTTGGACACATGCACCTTTCACATGGCTCAACTCAGTTGGAGTGGTGAAGGGATTGGATTTGCCGGTATGAGACGCACACAGGTGGAAACATTTGTCCTCCTCTAGGGAGGGAAGTGCACCCCAACCCGTCCAGTGATTAGGAAGTCTAAAGACAAGAGGCTGTGGGTTGCGATAAAGCTTCAAAAGAGGGATAGTCTACTAGCTCAAGAGGAAAAACTCCTATTGTAAATGCTGCTGTGAATAGTATTTCAAAAAAAAAAAAGAAAAAAAAAGTTCAGGCATGTACAAAAATAAAAAGCCTGCAAAGTATGTACATATGTTGTAAAGTCAATAAGCAAGCTTGAGTTCCAAAGTCATATCATGTGAGCCTGCAGCTGGATGACTTGACTACACTGGTCTTGCATCCTCGGATAGGTAGCTACACTGGCTACCGGCCATTCTTCTCTTCACCCCCTCCTCTTGAGCTGGTTGCCACTTGAACTTAGAAGGGAATACCCCGCTCCTCGAGGATGGAGTTGCTGGATTGGGGAATCACTGGGTTGTCGTACTGGAGAAGTCAGTTTCTTTGTCATTCTAGTTGGGGAGAGCCACCATCACTTACACTGTACAAGTCAGATTCATAGTCGTAAGAGTTTGCGTATGAGTTGAGATATTTCTGACCTGGCTATTGAGGAGACTTGAGCAGAGTTTTGGGATTCTCAGGGACTGTTGGATTTCAAATTCGGTTCTCATTAAGGTTCCGCCCGCACTAAAATTACAAAAGTCCGACTTAAGCTCCAAACTTTGATTTTGTGAAGACAAGTTTGATAATTAAATTTAGTCCACCCTTCTTCTTTTTCTTTTCTTTGTTTTTCTTTTCTGCACTTATTGCATAAGTGTTTGCTAGGGACTAGCAAAGGCAAGTATAGGGGGATGATGAATCCACGTTTCATCATCTTTATTCTATCATTTTGGCCTTAAAAACCCTAGTAAATGCGTGTAAATAGGCATAATTCATGCATTTTAGCATTCATGTATATGTGTGTATATATTGTATAAAATGCGGTTTTTAAAGTCAAAATTATAGAATAAAGAAAAGAAAAGAAAAAGAATAAAATATTGTAAATATTTTATGACCGAAACCCCGAGACCTAGGCATCTTGATGAATAGGTCGACAAGTAATAAAGTAGGGGGAGATAAGGGCCAAAATACAGATGAAATACCTATTTATTTTATTCATTCTTTATTCATTTTGGGACCTATTTTTGGTTCCACTTTGTATACATCAAATAAAGAAACTTTGTACATGAAAGTTGTAGATAATTTAATAAAGAAAAATACAAAATTGATTTCACAGAAAAATAATACACAGATAAAAAGTTATGGTCTGAATAAAAATCTAGAATGCCAACTTCCCAGACCTGTATCTCACAAATAAAAACTCCAAATGCAGCGTATTCACCTTTAATTGTATATAGAAGAAAATAATCTAATTAATGGTGGTGGTTTCGCATTTGGCGGAGCTACGGTTTAAAAGTTGAGTTTTGGGCCCTCATTGTACCTTGTACATATTAAAATATTCAATTTATTATTTATTTATTATTTTTATAATTTTATATTTTTATAATGTTGTAAATAATACTTATAATAATTACGTATATTAAAATCAGAATAAAAACATAAATAAAATACAAATAAAAATACTTGTATATATTATAATACATAGGTATAATACATGTAGCTATACCTATACAAATAACACTTTCATTTTATTAAGTGTATAAAATATATCAGAAAATTAAAATAAAAATATATTTGTGTATATAAAGGTATTTTATAATTTTAGAAAATAAAAACCAAAATAAAATAAATTAAAAATACCTAAATAAAAATAGAATACATTAGTACATAGATATAGATACCTATAAGGGTATAAATGCAAACTTGTAAAAATAAGTCTCATAAAAATAAATAAAAATCACCATAAATTAATTCATAAAATAATAAACATTTTTCGTTTTATAATTAAAAATCAATAAAATCATCTTCTATTTTTAACAGATTTTATAAGTATTTTTTCCTGCGGATTTTCCTGGTTGGTCCACGTGGACCAACCAGGTGGCTGGAAAGTTGACCCACTGGTCAACTTCCTGGCCTCCTCCTGCAGCGTGTCAGAATGGTTTTTCTTGATTTTCACCCATTTTTGGGGGACGATCCTTACACCATTTCATGATGCGGTCTTCATCACTTTTTCTCCTCGACATATGATCTATCACGCCTAGCCTTTACCTCGAGGATTGGAGTTGAGATTCGCAAGATACGCCTCCTCGAAAGTCGCTCCAGGGCCATCTTTCAAAAGACCACCCAAAACTCCCTCCAACCTTTGAACCCCATTTTGACCAAACCAGAGCCTCGCCAAGCCCTGTTCAGGACCGGAGTCGTGACAGGGCTCCTCCAGCAGCTTGCGCGGTGCTCCGGTGAAGTCGAGTGGTCGGCTCCACCATCTCCGGCCAACCTCGGCCGTGAGGTTCAATCTCCTTCGCCCCGGCAAGTTGAGGTGTTTCTACCCCATTTCTTTTAATCTTTAGATAGCCTTAAGCCCCAGCTTCTCCTTTCTGCCTTTAGATTGATTTTTCGTTAAGCATTTAGCGTAATCTCACGATCGAACACCCTCGCCGGAGCTCTTGAGCTCCGGCCACCATCACCGCCATCATTCGCCAAACTATCGCCCACAAACACCTGGATTTTGCATTTTTTGTGTGCTGCGTTTTTGTCTATACCTTGCAGGATCCAGGAGAGGCTTCCGCGCCTCGACTCTTGCCCGCGAGCAGCCCCAGGTCGGCGGAAACTTCATCGAGTGGCTGGGGGTCGATCGTCGGCCCTCAGACCCATCTTAGCCACCTGGACGTCGCGAGGAAGCCGCAGGAGCACGCACGGGCCTTTTGGGAGCTTCACCACACCGCGGGGAAGGAAGATCGGGGCTGGGATATCTCGCTCCGGCGAAGTAACCCTCCTGTTCTTCCAACGCCGCAGATTGCCGTCCGATCACAGCGGTGCTCCAGGCTCAACCTCGACCGTCGGATCTCGGGCCACATCAACCATCCGATCGTCCTTCTCCAGTCTAATCTCGGCCCTTTGCTCGCGAAGGGGCATCGCGCATTGTGGAGAGGACACGTGGCGTAAGTGAACGGCACTCAGTCGTTAGATGTGCGCCTAGTGGGGTATTTTGCAGCCTTAACCTCCACGTTTTTGTATTTAAAAAATACTATTTAATCTTTCAATTGCAGTAGGTTTTTCTTTGGTATTTTTGCGGAATCACCCCCCCAAGTTTGGATTATTACGAACTAGTCCTCGCCAGTGGCGCACGTGCGAGTCACGTGGGCCTTTGGCATTTTTGTAACTCAGCCCTTGGGAGTTCCTTTATTTTACGTCAGCGCATAAACTTTTTATCAAAGCATAAAACGTTGGAAATTTTTGCACCTCCGCCCCGCAGTTTCTTATTATTGCTTGTATACCCCTTCCAGGTGCGCGTGCAAGTCACGCGCAACCTGGGATTTTTGCACAGGCACCCTTGCGGTTTATGGGATTTGCGTGTAGTCCAGAAACTAGTTTCTCTAGTTAATTATTTTGTGAGAATTTTGCGCTTAAGCCCCTACCTTTTTTTAATATTACGCAAACGCCCCTGGTTGTGTGTAGTTTCCTTTTGCTGCTTGTAATTTTGGATGCATATTTAAATCACTAAAAAATCCACAAAAATTGCATTAAACTTCCTGTTGCATTGTAGATTTGCGTCATATTTTTATTTTTCATAATTATTGCATTTTTATATTTATTAAAAAATCAAAAATAGCCATTTTGTGCACTGTCTAGCCTAGAAAATCCATAAAAAATATAAAATCACCTCAGCAAATTCCCAAAAAAATATATTTTGTGTCTTTTAGTTTATCTTAGCTCCAGACCAAAAATCATAAAAAAATATAAAACCAAACTCCTAAAAATTGCAAAACTCTAAAAACCTTCATAAAAATTTATAAAATTCATAAAAAATCCAAAAATAGTGTTTTCTTTTCCTGAATTTTCTTTGTTTGATTATCTTTAAGTGAAAATTAATTTGGAGAATTTTTGTTACTGTTTGCTATTTTATTTCTCCATTTTAGTTTCAGCCTTGTATTTTCTTCACTGTTTTCTTTATTTTGATAATTAAAAATACCAAAAACATTCTTAAAAATTCCCAAAAATCACAAAAACAGTAAAAAAGTATAAAAAGACCAAAAAGACTTTATTTGCTTATTTTTGAGTATTTTTATCTATTTTTATAAATATCTCTTTCTTGCTTTTATTACATTGTCCTTATTTCCCAATACTGAAAAAGAAAATATAAAAAAAATATATAAAATATAAAAAACATAAAAATCAGTAAATTAAAAATCAAAATACAAAAATATAAAAATAAAATTAAATAAAAAATATAAAATTAAAAACCCACAAAAAATATCATAATAGGCATTTGATCACAACTCACACATTTTTGAGCATTCGTGCCCCGATCTACCTGTCTGCTCCCTGTGTTCGACCTCTACACATACTTGCACTATACACATCTTGTTGTAGAGTTATAATAAATTTTAACTCCGCACATTTACTTTCATTATTTGATTTACTTGTCGTGGGTTAATTGTTGTTTGAATTAGGATTTCTCGCGGGTCGCCTCAGCGACATTGTGATCCCGCCTTGTGTGGATTACTTTAGACCTGTGAAAAATCTTATTTAACACATGTACAATTTAAATGTTGATGTAAATTGGATTCACAATGGACAATTAATTGAAAATGTAATTTACATTTTATTTTGGGTTGTGAATGTGATTCATACATTTCCAATGGCAAGATTGCAATATTCACAAAATAATTATGAATTATTTTTGTAGAATAATTTAAAACAAGTGTTGTTGTAAATCTTGAAGATTTCCATGGAATAATGTAATCTCATGAGATTACATGAGATTGCCACCAACTCCCATATTATGGAAGGAGGCAATCTTCATTCCATAATCTCCATGCTTGATTGATTTAATATGGGATTAATTTGTACTGATTTTTCAATATATATTTCATCTAAATTAAATTAATTATTGTTTTCTTTTTACAACAAAATCTTGGCCATTGAAAGAAACACAAATCAATCTCATCCATTGATTTTGTGTAGTCCATGGATTGTGATCCATGGACTCCCAAAATATTATAAATAGAAGGGAACTCCTTGCTCTTCATGTTACACAACATGAGAACATAAAGCTCTCTTTCTCTCTACATGCCATCTCTCCCTCTCTCTCTCTAGTGGCCGTCCACCTTGATGCCCTAGAGAGAGTCGCCATCACTGTAGTGTTGCCGTTATGCTGCAGGATCATGTGCTCATGGATCTCTGTCTCCTTCAGTGTGTCTCGCTCATGAAGAAGATGTTGTATCTCTGTGAAGAGATCAAGAGATTCGTCGCTTGGATCATCAACTTGGATTGCGAGAAGTGCATGTTTCATCAATGTTCTTGCAAGCATCTCCTCCATCGGATCGGACTTGAGACAGGAGGTCTCTTCGTTTAGAGACTCGATTGCAAGCACGCTATAAGAGGTAACCCTAATACTTGTTTGTGGTTTAGATGAAATGATCCGAGAAGTGTTCTTCTATCATGTGGTTTCATCACATAAAAAATTATTTAAATTCTGATTCCTCGAGCAACTGGTGCAACTAGTCTCTCCCGATCGCATACGATGCAATCCTCACGCTTTCGTGATACACTTAGGATCTTAACATATCCTTCATCGGGACGGTGTACAAGTGGAAAGCTTGCATGTCCTTGTTGTCAGAAGAATACAATTAGTCGCCACTTTTCGAAAGGAAGGAAACAATGTTATGGTTTCATTGACGATTTTTACCAAAGGATCATCATTTTCGTTATGACAAGAAGAACTTTGATGGGACTGTTGATGAAGGGTTACCACCAGATTCTTTATCTGGATCTGACATCCTTGTACAGCTTTGTAATTATGAAAATATAACATTTGGAAAAATTCCTGATGAGTACTTGGCAAGTAAAAAGAAAAGAAGATCTTCACAAGAAAGGAATCTTCCTTGTGCATGGAAAAATATCAGTATTTTTTTTTCAATTACCTTATTGGAAGTTTTTAAAAATTAGACACAATATTGATGTCATGAATGTTGAAAAGAATGTATGCGAAAGTATCGTCGGCACCTTATTAAATATTGAAGGGAAGAGCAAAGATAATATTCAAGCATGACTTGATCTCAAAGAATGGGGTTTGCGACAAACTCTATGGACTATACAAACTAATGATGGCAGAATGTATATACCACCAGCTAGTTATCAAATGATATCTGCAGAGAAGGATGTTTTTCTGACAACACTAAATTCATTGAAAGTACCAGATGGATATTCTTCTAATATCTCCTGATATGTCAACATAAAAGAAAGAAAGATATCTGGTATGAAGAGTCTTGATTGTCATATTTTGATGCAATAATTACTTGCCATCATGCTAAGAAAGTCAATAGGTATTGATGTTAGTGCTCTATTAGTTTGACTATGTTCATTTTTCAATAAGCTATGCTCAAAAGTCATAGATGTAAAAGAATTTAAACAATTAGAAACTGATATTGTCGTTATCCTTTGTGAACTTGAAAGAATTTTTCCACCATCATTCTTTACTATTATAATGCACTTACCACTCCATTTAGCTACAGAAGCTACGTTAGCAGGACTTGTCCATTATCGTTGGATGTATCCTATTGAGAGATATTTGTTCACTCTCAAACGATATGTGAGGAACAAACGCCATCCAGAAGGGTCTATTGCAGAAGGTTATTGAGTAGAAGAGTGCCTAACTTTTTGCTCAAGATATCTACATGAAACCACAACTAGAATAAATCGTGAAGTTCAAAATCCAGGAGCTTCTTCAATAGGAGGTGGTGTCTTACGTATGTTAGATAGAAGAAGTTTGGAAAGTACCCATCGATATGTTCTTTTCAATTTGGAATCAACTGCCAAATATCGCAAGTAAGTGTTACCTATTTATTTAAATATATACTTTTAAAAAGAAGTGATTAACCCAATTTCTTTATATTCTGAATGCATCAATGCGAGATAGAAGAGAAAAATCCTAAATTATGTCAACGAAATTTAGATATGAAACTTGATCATCAATTTCCTACTTCGTTTAAACAATTTGTAAGTATAATGTTTGTGTGTGATAAAATTTGTCATATTTTTAAGTATAGATTATTTTGTTAATTTTATAGGTTATGGATTCTTATCAAATTTTGGAAGAAAATGATCCACAATTACCTTGTCTTGCAAGTGGACCTTCACCTGAAGTATGGTCTTTCAATGGATATACAATTAATGGTTGCAGATTCTATAAGAAAATTATAGAAAGCATGAGAAAAACACAAAGTAGTGGTAGTTATGTTCTTGCAGAAACTATACAATATAATGATCCTAGAGATATAGTACCTACATTTAGCAACGTGCCATATTATGGTCAACTAGAGGATATTATTGAGTTAAGATATGGATCAAGATTAAAGATTGTCTTATTCCAATTATCTGGTTTGATGAAAGACGCGAGCTTGGAAATAAAAGGGATAAACTAGGATTTACTCTTATTAACTTTTGTCGAGTACGTCATGTCGATCAACTTTTTATATTTGCTTCTCAAGAACAACAATGTTTTTATGTACATGATCCAAAAGAAAGAAATGATAATTGGCATGTAATTATAAAGGTTCCTCCACGAGATCTGTATGACATGACATATGCAGAAAACTTGTCTATTGGAAACAATGTCGGTAGATCAACTTCTGAAAATAATGGAGTGCCTTGGGTTAGAGATAATATAGTTAGAGACACTATTTCTTATTCAGAACCAACATAAGGAGGCAAGTTTATTCATAAGTTGCTTGATTCATATAAGGTTTTCTTGTTAATTTTTTTCTGATTATGCTATATGCATTATTTATTTTTAGGATGGTTAGAAAATCTTCAAGATTGGCTGGCAAGGAAAAGAGAGTTGCAATTGACAATGATATTCCAATTAATGAAGAATCATGTGATCCTTTTATTGGCACCATCTACTACAAAAAAGAGAGGTCAAGGTCCAGCTTCGTTTACAAGACTTTTTATCAACTGATGGTCCTTTAAGATTCTCTAAATAAACTTTTTGGAATTATAGGAATTCTTGCTCGTCGAGGAGATATATGGGAGGTGTGTTTAGATTGGACGAAGCAAAATGAAAATTCCTACATGAATATATAAGAAGAATTGAATGTAAGTTAAGTTCCTCTGAATATTATCATTCTTAGTTATCGATTGTTTATTTTTTTCACTAGTTTATTTTTTATTATAAAGTTTTCATTATTTTATTAACTTGTGGGCAAATTTTAATTTGAATGAGAATCCAAATACTTGGTCCTATGTCTTTAATAAAATGCATGACCTTGCTATGGATGTGGAAGATATGGATGTA
>JAZKJV010009270.1:0-261087 GCA_037367405.1 Ottelia alismoides
TTGCCCCTCACGGACCCTCTTGCGTGTGATATCCGATTCTCGCCTTGTCTTCTCCTATTTTTCTCATTCGATCATGCCCACTCATGCCCTGATTCTCATGCCCGCGTCTCCCCAGTGGATCAGTAATCCTCGCGGATCCATAGGGAGTCACAGATTGACCTTGGATTGCGCGCCCTTACCCGATTGCTCCGACCACCTGTCACATGCTATATAGTCTTCCATCGCCTCCCCTATTGAGGAGCTCGTGCTGCACACTCCCTTGAGATCCTAGAATCCTTCACCTTGGTGACAGCATCAGAGGAGACCCTTGGTGATCGGAGAGGAGCGCTGTAGTCGACGCTCAAGACTCGTGGCCGGAGCACCGCGGCGACGAGCCTCCCCCACCTTCACAGCGAGGTCGAGGCGAAGACCACCTTCGACAGCACCCCTGGAGCTCAGGATTCATTTAGGACCTTCAGTATCTGATGAATACCCATTCATCACTCTTTATTCTTATATTTTAGCTACAAAAACCTATGCAAATGCATGTAGATACTTGTAAATAGGAATAATTAGCAAAAGCATGCATTTGTAAAAACCTATAATTAGCATGTTTTTGTGCAAAAATAAAAGAATAAAGATGAAAAAGAAAAAGAGGGAATATTTAGAATAAATATTGAGCAACCTAACCCAAGGGAGGGCTCAGCATGGGCCTGACCGCATAAAAGCAAGTAGAGGGAGATAGGGCTCATGTGTAAATATCTATGTAAATAAATAAATTATATTTTCCTCACCCAAAAATATGCTTGTTTATATTTTGTATATATTTAGAAACTATTAAAAACAAAATAAAAAATCTAAAAATCAAAAACTCAAAAATGCCCTTTCACCATGTACATAGACCATGCCTCCTTATGTATTTAACCTTGTAAATAAATTTATTTATATCCTATATTATATATTGTAAATAAAATAAATAAAAAGAAACAAACAAAAAAAATTAAATAAAAATAACAACATTAAAAACCTATATTGTACATATACCTATATATAGCTATATAATGTAAATACCTTATTTTTATTTTGAAAAATTAATTAAAAAATCACCAAAAAATAGAAAAAATTAAAATAAAAATATTTTATGTTTGAGTTTTAATAATCGGCCATTTCCTATTTTATTTCTGAATTTTCAAATCAATATGGACGTGGCCTCTCCTGATTGGTCCACGGGGATGTGACCCCCCGGTCACCTCCCCCCGCGGACCCTCTTCTCTCGCGATCGGGCTGTCGACCCGATTTCTCCGATTTTCCCCGCCTGATCCGCCTTCCCTTCACGCAAACCCCGGGTCCTAATCCTTCTTCTTGCATCCGAGATCATCGCCCGGGGGAGTGCATTGGGATCCGCGCTCCGAGCTTCACGCCCGACTCCCATCTAGCCGGACCCCTAGCTGTATATAGTCTGACCTCCGCCCCGTTTTCAGCATCTTTGGCTCTCCACCCTTCATCCCGTGACCTCCACTGCATCCCCTTGAGGTGACAGCTCCTCGATTGCCCGTGTCGCAGTGAGGAGGGGGTGACCGGACACTGATCCGCGACGTAGCGCCGCCGTGCTCCGCCCAGTGCAGGAGCTCGAGCCTCAGGACCTTACGACCTTCGAGGCCACGACCAGGAGCTACCTCAGCTCCAGCAACAGTCTTCCACACCGCCCAGGTAACCTTCTAGCTTTCCTATTTCTGCCTAATTCGAGTTTGCCCCAAATGTAGCTCCGCTGTATTCCGTTGATTCCGACCATCTCGAGCAGCATTTCGATCATCGGAACCCACATTCACCATCGCCTTCCCCCCACGCACCTTCTCCGCCCCTTCGTTCAACCCAGCTCGCCAGGAGCTGGGGTTCGAGCTCCACCGTCCGTCGCTCGCCGGAGCTCGCTCACCCCGACGCACAGCTCACCTCCACACCACCTAACCGGGTCGAGGCACTTTGCCCTCGACCCGCGGAGCTTCTGAGATACTTTGCAGGACTAGCGGAGACCATCTGAGGCCTCCCGACACTTGGCCAGGAGCTTCCTCCGCCGACCTCGCCGGAGCCCCTCCAGGGCTCGGCTGGGCCATCGGAGGCCACCAACAGCTGCGGAACTTCATCGCGAATCTTCTCCGATATCCAGAGGCAGCTGAGGAGGACCACCGCGCTCGCACGAGGCCAGCGAAGCTCGCCGGCCAACTGTTCTTCCAGGATCCTCGAGCACCGTCCGATCGCCCTCAGCTCCCCAGTTCGCATCACGTCCGTCCATTCCAGGAGGAGCAGTCACCGTCGATCATCTCGAGGGTCGATCCGGACCGTTAGCGCAGAGAGAGAGCACCAGCACCTGAGGCCGTTCGATCTTCCACGTGCCCTCCTCCGAGACGTCGATCAGGCCCACGTGCGGAAGGAGAGAGGCGCCCGTCGTCCAGGACCGTTGGATCAGCCACGCGTCCATCATCCAGCCGTCGACGTAATAAAGGGGTAAATTACGTAGGCCCCCTCTTAGTTTATGTTTTTAGATTTAGTCCTGTAAATATTTTGTGCTTTTATTTACGTTGGGATATTTGCACCTGGGACCTGGTACTTTAGTTTAATTGCAGTTATGCCCCTGTGAGTGTCTGTCACGTGCTTCGCCACGTGCTTTATTTGGTGTAATTGCAACTTTAGCCCTGTAGTTCTGGATGTTTATGATTGAATGAAAACTTACTGGTAATTGCATATATGCCCTGTGAGTGTTTATTTGCACATGTGCGTTTTTTAGGGTGGTTATTTGCAACATAGCCCCTGGACTTTTTGGTACGAGTTACCAAAAGGTCCTAGGACTTGTTTTTATTACAAAAAGGTCCCTGAGTGCCCAGCACCGCGCGCGCGCGCGTGACTTGCTGGGAAAATTGCACCTGGACCCCCAGAACTTCGGGTATTTGCACTTTCGTCCCTGTGCACAGTGCCCTCTTTTGATTTTTGAATAAAATATCAAATCACCTCCAAATTCGATGAAAATTTGACACATGGCTCCTGCCATGTTGTAGGATTTTTGAGAATTTTCGAGGACATTTTGATTTTATTTGTTATTTTTAAAAATTCAAAAACCTCTATTTTAGCTACTGTCTAGAATTAAAAATCCCAAAAAAATATAAAAACCCTCTCAAAAAATCCCACAAAAATTAGGTACTGTTTCTTTTGTGTTTCTTGATTTTCTAGCCAATTTTGGCTATTTTTTCATTTCCTTAAAAACCCAAAAAACTCAAAAACACCTAAAAACTCATAAAAATCATAATAATTAATCTAAAAACCCAAAAACAATAATTTTGGTGCTCAAATTTTCCTTATTTTCTCTAGTATACAGGAAAATTACCTCCAGGTCCCTCTGAGATCCTTAGATATTTTATCTTTTGGATTTTGGGCCTGGCTGGACAGTACCTTGTCTTTTTAGTACTGTTTGATTTTCAGAAATAAAATACACCTTATAAAAATCCCAAAAATTCACCAAAAACACTAAAAACCTAAAAACATAAAAACATTTTTGTTTGAATTTTTGTTTGATTTTTGATGCTTTAAATAAATTGTGAAAGTGTGCTTGTGTTTGTTTTCTTTTGTTTTCTCAATATATTAAAATTCCAAAAAAAAAATTATAAAAATTATTAAAAAACCACTAAAAACATTTTGCCTTCATTTTACTTTATTTTTACTACTTCGTAGGCCTTTGGCCAACCCGTGCTCCTTGTGTTCGACCCTGGGTGCTATACCAGGTTAATCTCATAGCGGGGACCGCTCTTCTTTGTTTGATTGATCTTCGATTTATTTAGCGGTTCGATCTTTTCTTGATTAAGTGACTCTGAGTGATTGAGGTCGCAACGACCTATTTAGTACCTCTACCTCGTTCGCTCGGGTCACTTATCAGAATGGCGCCGTTGCCGGGGAGCACGGCTTAGTAGTTCATTTTGTTTTTATTTCGTTTTTGTTTTCGCGGCTTTTCGCGGCTCTTCGGAGCTCGCAGCTTTTCGCGGCTTTTGTATCTATTTTCTTTTTGATTTATTTTGATTTGTTTTTCATTTTCTTTTATTTTTATTTTTTGTTTTTATTTTGATTTGTTTATTTTATTTTCCATTTTTGCATATATACCCTCACTTTTATTTTCATTTCTTTTTCTTTATTTGATTATTTTTGCCGGTCTGACCACTCTTCTCTTTGTCTTGCGAGGGCCCGAGGACCGCGGAGGCGACTTTCGAGGAGCCGGCGTAGCCGAGGAACTTGGAGGCGGCTTCCTTCTCTACGAAGCCGCAGGAGAGAGCGAGAGGAGAGAGTTGAGTGGGTGAGGTTAGATTAGGATTTTATTTTTTGTTCTATTATTATTGTAATAATACAGGGACACTTGGACTATTTGGACTTGGACACTTCTACCGTAGCGGGTCTTTTCGCCGAGCACCGGTGTGCTCGGGGGACCCTTTAGACCCTCGCGGTTTTTCGCGGTTTTTCTTCGCGGGCTTTATTTTCTTTCTTACTATCTTTTCCGGTTTTTCGCGGTTTTTGCTCGAGCCCCTAGACTTAGGATTTTCTGGGTGATTGTGCCGTAATTAAGTAGGATCCACACACCTAATTGCATATCTGTTCCTATAGATCGTAATTGGACCTACTTAAAATCAATAATAAAAATAACCGACTCGCTAGCCTCCGTAGCCTACGTGCCGTAGCCCGTCCTGTAAAGCGCTTTCTCCTACCCCCGATTTGTCGGACAGAGGAGGGACGGGCCAAGACCGGACTCTTTGGCTTGGAGGTCGGTGACCGGGTTAGACGGTTCTTCGCTAGAAGCTGCTCGTCTAGGACTCGGCTTTTCCCACTGCATCATTTAGGTTAGTTTTATTTCTGTCTTTTTATTTTATGCGCGGATCATATTGCATGTAGAGAGCTGGGAGCAAGGTACGCATTTCTGACTTTGCATGCATCATTGATTTCTCGTGCATCGGCTTTTTCGACTTCTCCCCCCTGTTTTTGACTTAATAATCAGGAGAACCGAAAAATTCGTTAGGCGATTTGTTTGCTTTGAAAAATATTAAAAAAGTGAAACCATAAAATTGGGACTGCTAAAATTATTGACCTTAAAACTCGCTCACCCTAAAAATTTTGTCTTGGGGAGAGCAACCCCCTCATTGCTTGGTTTGTATGCGCGAGAGAGTGACCCGCACACTAGGTAGAGCCCCCCGTTGCTAAACCCGACTGATTACCGACTCTTCCGTGCGGGCCAGTCGGTTGGGTTAGCAGCAGATATCCCAACCAGGTCACGTAAGCGCTCTGATATTTGTGTGTTCACCAAATAAAATCGACAAGATAATTTGACCAACTTTCACGGTCTTCAGCTCGCGTTGCGTTGGTGAACCGGGGGTTTGTTTTTAGATCATAATTTCTCCAGATCTCATCCGCCCTACTCGCCAGATCAAGATGATGGGTAGACGATCTCTTAGGCAGCCTCTGGTTGCAGTTTTCGGGCGCGTCTACCTCCTCATCTAGGTTGGCTCGCGAGAGCTCAGACCCGCTCTCCGAGCCCGAGTACGACTCCCCCTGTTCCCCCTCGATCCCCTTTCTGACCTTCCTGAGAGACACGAGCCCGAGGAGAGATTGATACATTTGACAGCACCTGAGTTGGGCTCGTTTGATTTTGCAGACGTCGACATGGCTGGAGCCGGCAGTTCCGATGATCACTCCCGTCAGCCAGAGCATATTGTACTAGACCAAGGAGCGATCAACTCCACCCTGATCGCATCACTCGATACAGTCCAGCAGCAGCTCCGCGATCAGGGGGCATTTATGATTGAGATGAGGAGAGAGTTGGAGAGGCTCAGAGCAGAGCGAGACCAGCAGAGCGAGCCCGAGGAGACCGATGATGCACAAGCACGAGCAGCAGCAGCAGCAGCAGCCGCCGCCGCAGCGGCAGCAGCCGCAGGAGGAGGAGGACCACCTAGACCGATGCGGGAGTTGCACAACCCCGGATTTACACTGATGCACCATTGGGTGGTGGTTCCCGCTATCGTGGGGGACTTCAAGTTCCCCCGAACACCTTGCAGATGCTTCCTCGGTTCCATGGACTCGCCACTGAGGAGCCCCACCTTCACCTCCAGGAGTTCCTGATGATTTGCAGCACTGTCCACGATCGCCATGTGGACAAGACACGATCCAGATGATAGCCTTCCCGTTTTCACTGGCAGATAGAGCAGCCACCTGGCTGAAGCACCTTGGGAGGTTTGTCTACACCTGGGAGCAGCTCCGCACCGAGTACTTGAACAAGTACTATCCACTCGGGCGGACGAATGCAGCGAGGGCCCTGATCAGCAACTTCTCCATGTTCCCCAACGAGCAGTTTCACGAGGCTTGGGAGAGGTTCCGAGAGCTTCTGGACAGATGCCCGCACCACGACATCACGAAGCCGAACCTTGTGCAGAGCTTCTTCAGCGGGTTGTCACCAGAGCTACAGGGCCTGGTGAATGCTTCTTGTGGCGGGTCCTACTTCGCCAAGGACCACGACCAGGTCCTGGGCCATTTTTGAGGAGATGGCAGAGAACTATATGGTGATGTCCCAGACCCGCTCTACACTCAGAAGACCCAGACCACATCAGCCCAGGACCCGTGCAGTACCAGCGGATAGCACGGGTAGATGCAGGTCCATCCAGTTCGTCCGCAGCCGCAGCAGCACAGGCAGAGTCATCAGCTGCGGACATGGGTATCATCAGCGAGAAGTTGGACCGCATGGAGCTGATCGAGAAGAAGCAGTGCCAGAGTATCACGCAGATGGAGCAGATGGCACAGGTCTTGAGCGACATGAAAACACAGCTCATGTGTCTCCAGGAGGCACAGACGGCTTCCAGCCCCGTCTTCAGTCGCGAGGCGACGCCGGCAGCAGCAGCAGCTCGGTCCCGCGTCCCAGTGCAAGCCTAGACAGTTCACCTTGTACAGGCGGAGCCGTACAGCAGCCGCAGCCCACCTACCAGGTCCCCACCATCTCCAGAGATGGAGATGGTGGTCTACCAGCCGGACCAGCCTCTGGCAGTACTCCCGCCAGCCCCCTTCGATGCCGAGCCGTTGATGGATGTCAACGGGATTGGTATGACCGTCCCCAGCCTGGGATCCGACGAGACCATCCCGGATTCAGGTGGGGGAGCGGTGGTGCCCCAGCCCCAGCAGCAGCCGTCAGGACAGGGAGGGCAGTACTCCCAACAGAGAGACCAGCACCAGCCGCAGCAGCAGCCCCCAGCGTATCAGCAGCAGTCATCCTACGGTCCTCGTCCCTATCAGCAGCAGGGACAGTCTTGGAGACGTGAGCAGCAGGCTCACCAGGGATACCAGCAGCACCCTCCACCCCTACCCCTCTTACCCACAGCAGTTCCAGCAGCCTCACCCACAGAGAGGCCACCCGTCGGGCTCCCATGAGAGCCCCACTTTGGATGACATCGCCCGCCTCCTCACGGACCAGCAGGCTACATTCCGACGGGAGATGGACGAGTTCCGCCAGGAGATGCGGGACCTGGTGAGAGGGAAGGCCGCCATACCAGCCCAGATAGAGCCGAATCCGAACAGGCTCAAGAGGAAATCTGAGCAGGTAGTACATACTGAGTTAGCCACTCCTAGTGATCCATTTGATGATACTTCTTCAGATCTATTTGATGCTGATTTTGTCACACTTAGGAGCGGTAGGACCCCAGCAGGCGGCGGCGCCTCATCTAAGCTTCATCCCGAGGCACCACAGGAGGAGGAGGAGAGCGGTACTGAGGCTGCTCCAGACGATGACGGTGGTACTGAGGCCACCAAGGATGCTGATCCCACCGGCGATACTGAGGCCGCCGCTTCACCAGATCTAGGAGGTGGTACTGATGCACCCATTCAGCCGAGCCAGCCAGCGGTACTGATGTCGCACGACGCTACCAGCAGCAGCAGCAGAGCAGCCAGCCCGTGGTGGTACTGAGGCCACCGGTGTTTGTACAGATAGTGATGTTGTTTTTCCTCGTGTTCATGTATCTCGGAACTCTGCTATGAATAAAGGAAAAGGTTTACTTTCTTCTGGTCCCACTGTGGTGCATGATGTATGTGTGGATCCGGTCCTTGAACCGTCTAGACTTTTCCTAGTCCTTCATCTGAGAAGGACCCAGTGATCCCCTTCCCTAGAGCCCTTCAGATGGGGAAGGAGAAGAAAAAAAGAAAATCCCAAAAAGAGAGAGCTTGAGGAGTTCAGCCAGAGCATGATTGATCGATTCCATATCCAGCTGACCCTCCAGGAGGCTTTGCAGCACATCCCCTTCTCCAGCGATCTTTGAGAGAGAGGACTACAGTCAGGAGGAGAGGAGGAACCCACTTAGAGATACACGTGCTGACAAAAGCCACGTGCTTCGCGATCCAGAACCGACTGCCAGCCAAGAGGCCAGATTCAGGGGCCCCGTATGTCAGATGCCAGATCAGTGAGCAGAGGTTCGACCGTACTCTTTCTAGATAGCGGATCGTCGTTCAACCTTCTTCCGGCAGCCCTTCTCGACCGCTTCGAGTTGGGCACCCTTCGACAGAGCAGGACAGTCCTTCAGTTCGCTGATCGATCTGTCAAGAGGCTGAAGGGGTTATTACGAGACGTTATCGTCACTATTCAGGGCCTGCAATTCCTCGTGGACTTCGTAGTGTTGGACATGGAGATCCCTGAGTCAGTGGCCGATACCCCCATCATCCTTGGTCGTCCGTTTTTAGCCACAGCTAAGGCGGTGACTGATCATGATAGCGGGAAGGTGTACTTTCGCGTCCAGGGCGAGAGTATACAAATAGAGACGGTCGAGGACTATAGAGCCAGATTCAGATCCCGCTCAGATGCGAGTACAGACTCAGAGCAGCTGACAACAGCAGAGCCAGACATCCACCAGGACTGTGATTTTGTGATCACAGATGATGAGGCAGCTTGGGCAGACCTTGAGACACAGACCACCCTCTCACTTTCAGATGCAGCTGATGCAGAGACGACAGCAGAGGAGAGCTGGAGGGCACAGACCTGGTTCAGGATACTATTGAGGCAGCAGAGCCGGTCCTCGATCGCAGCACGTTGATTAGTGATGGTGGTGCTGAGGCCACCTTGTTTTCCGGTGGTACTGATGCCACCAGTTCTGATACAGATCCCTCGGATTCAGGGTCTGATTGGGCCGATTGCTATGATCAGATGCCAGACCTGAGTCCATCTGAGCCTATAGATGAGGAGAGGTAGAGGCAGAGCAGACCAGAGACAGTGCAGTTGAGCCGCCTTCCCCCGATCCAGTTTGCGAGAGTATGCTTTCACTTTCCCAGGCAGATTTGGCCGACCTTGCAGCTTTCACTCAGTTTCTTCCGGCAGCCAGATTGCCGGCACCCAGCATTCCAGAGCTGAAGCCGCTCCCTACTTCGCTGAAGTATCGATCCTTGCGGGCGAGCCAGAGATGTACCCAGTCATCATCTCCGCCGAGTTGACTGGAGAGCAGGAATCCCGTTTGATGGGGGTTCTTGAAAAGAACCGCAAGGCAATCGGATGGAGCGTAGCGGATCTCCATGGGATTAGTCCATCAGTGTGCTCCCACCATATCTATCTTGAGGAAAGGGCGAAGCCGTCGCGTGAGTTCCAGCGGCGTCTGAACCCCAACCTGAGAGAGGTTGTGATGAAGGAAATATCAAAATGGTGGGGTGCAGGTTTTATTTATCCCATTTCCGACTCCAAGTGGGTCAGCCCCTTGCATGTGGTGCCCAAGAAGACGGGCATCACGACTGTGATCAGTGAGTCGGGAGAGGAGATCGCTACACGAGTACCCACCTCTTGGAGGGTTTGTGTTGACTACAGGAGACTCAACCAAGCCACCAAGAAGGACCATTTCCCCTGCCTTTTATTGACCAGATCATTGAGACTGGCAGGGAAGAGCCATTATTGCTTCCTGGATGGGTACTCGGGCTACAACCAAGTGGCCATCGCTCCTGAGGACCAGGAGAAGACCACATTTACCTGTCCCTTCGGCACATACGCTTTTCGACGCATGCCATTTGGGCTATGCAATGCCCCTGCGACTTTTCAGAGGTGCATGCTGTCGATATTCTCGGACATGGTAGGGGAGTGCTTAGAGGTCTTCATGGATGATTTCTCGATCTACGGCGACGATTTTGATTCTTGTCTTGACTGCCTAGATCGAGTACTCCAGCGATGTATTGAGTATCACTTGGTGCTATCTTGGGAGAAGAGTCACTTCATGGTGACTCAAGGGATGGTGCTTGGCCACATCATCTCCAACAGGGGCATGGAGGTTGATCCGGCCAAGGTTGATGTCATTAGGAAACTCACACCGCCGTCCAATCTGAGACAGTTACGGTCATTTGGTGGGGCACGTTGGATTTTACAGGAGATTCATTCAGGACCTCAGCAGGATTGCCCGGCCGTTGACTGACCTCTTGACGAAAGACACCGAGTTCCTTGTCGATGACAAGTGTCTTTCATCGTTTGCTACTCTCTAGCAGTGTGTGATTGAGGCTCCTGTCCTCCAGCCGCCTGATTGGTCTCTCCCATTCGAGATCATGACGGACGCCTCCGATTTTGCCGTAGGGGCAGTGCTGGGACAGAGGGAGGGATGGAGTGCCATTTGCTATACACTATGCTAGCCGTACATTGGATTCCGCCCAGCGGAATTATACAGTCACAGAGAAGGAGATGCTAGCCGTAGTGTTTGCCCTGGATAAGTTCAGATCATATATCATTGGATCTAGAGTGACTTTGTTTACAGATCACACCGCCATCAGGTACCTCATGGCAAAGAAGGATGCCAAGGCCAGACTGACTAGATGGATCCTTCTACTCCAGGAGTTCGACATTGAGATTAAGGATAAGCCTGGAGTCAAGAATGTGGTGGCGGATCATCTCTCCCGATTAGAGCAGCCTGAGGAGACTGAGCAGATTGATCCTATTAGAGATACCTTCCCAGATGAGGCGATCCTTGCTATCGCCTCACTCCCATGGTACGCCGACAATTGTGAACTTTCTCGTTGTTGGGAAAGTCCCACAAGATTGGCCCAGGCAGAGCTTGAGACCTTCCTTGTGAAGGCCAAGTCTTACCATTGGAGGATCCCATCCTTTACCACGAAGGAGGGGATAGCGTCTGGCGTCGGTGTATTCCTCAGGAGGAACACCATAGCGTCCTCACTTACTGCCACAAGCTTGAGGCAGGAGGACATCACTCTGGGAGGAGAACGTCACAGAAAAGTGCTCCAATCCGGCTTGTGGTGGCCTACCCTCTTCAAGGACTCAGATGAGTTCGTGAAGAGGTGTACTGACTGTCAGAGGATGGGCACTTGTGGACAGCGTGAATATGATGCCGATGCAGCCCATTCACTTCTGTGAGGTTTTTGACGCATGGGGCATCGATTTCATGGGTCCATTCCCTAAGAGTCAGGGATTTGAGTACATTCTGTTGGCCGTTGACTATGTGAGTCGTTGGGTGGAGGCTATCCCCGCCCGAGCCGCTGATGCAGAGGACAGTTTGCAGATTTTTGAGGAAGCACATCATCACGCGGTTCGGGGTTCCACGAGTTCTTATTTCTGATGGGGGATCTCACTTCATCAACGACCAGGTGAAGGCACTTGCTAGCGAGTTCGGCATAGACCATCGTGTTGCTACACCTTACCATCCACAGACGAATGTCTAGCCGAAGTGTTGAATAGGGGAGATCAAGACTATTCTGCAGAAAGTCGTCCGCCCTGACCGCAAGGATTGGTCACAGCTTTTGGACTCGGTCTTGTGGGCATATAGGACGTCTTTCAAGACACCTTTGGGCACATCTCCCTTTCGCCTCGTATATGGCAAGCCATGCCATTTACCTGTTGAGCTGAGGCATAAGTCACTTTGGGCAGTTACAGACATACTTATGGATCCAGATGGTATGGGAGACCAGAGGAGGGCAGAGGCTAGCTGCCCTGGAGGAGCTTAGAGATGCATCTTTCTCAAGCAGCCTACATTATAAGGAGAAAGTCAAGGAGTGGCATGATTCTCATATCAGCCACAAGCATTTTGAGATCGGATAGAGAGTATGGCTGTTTGATGCGAGGCTTAGATTATTTCCAGGGAAGCTACAGAGCAAATGGAAAGGACCTTATCTGGTTCGGAAGGTACACGACAACGGTAGCATCGATATATCTGAGTTGTCTTCTGAGAGTACCTTCCGAGTGAACGGCCAGCGGCTCAAGCCATTTCTAGATCATGAGCCGCGGGTTGTTGATCTTGCCCCTATTCATTTTGCGTGAGATGTGATCTTTGACTCACATCTAATGCATCTCACGCCTGAGCTTCACTGATCTTCCGCTGTATATAGATCCAGATGTCCATATCATCACACTCTTTAGTCCCACATCCCTTTCTTCATCTTGTGATTATGCTATACTTAGGGTGCACTTTACCCTAAGTATAGGGGGGATGTGAGACCTTTCGGGTATTTCTTTTGTTTCTGTCTACCCTGTTTTGCTGCCTATACTTAGGGATATTTCACCCTAAGTATAGGGGGGGTAGACCCTGTACATTCTCCACTCAGTTCCCCTTAGTATACAGCCTGCTATACTTAGGATTACTTGATCCTAAGTATAGGGGGGGAGACCTGAGTCCCTCTTGACTTTTAATTTCCCTTTTGTATAGCCTTTCTTTTCACTTCCTATACATAGCACGAGTTATGTCTTCTTCATTCGCTCTTGACTCTGAGGACATCGTTCAAGCTAAGTATAGGGGGGTGTGTATATATTTCATATATACTTTAGCCATAACTCGTACTTTGTGTGAGTGTGTTTAATAAATAAAAATGGCTAAAAACCACAAAAATTAAAAATTTTCATGTACATAATCTTCTTTTATTGCACATACATAGCTAGTGTACAAACTATTTTTGTAAAAATGATTTCAAAAATCTTTTGTGTAAAGCTTGTGTAAATATTTTTGTATCAAAATTATGTATATAGTACAAAATTTTTCCAAAATGTTTTGAAAATCAAAAAGTTTGCAAAAATCTTGTGTAAATGTGTGTAAATATCTTTTTGCAAAACTTGCACTTCATGCATCATCATTCATGATTTCAAAACAATTTTTCAAAAAATTTTTGCATGATTGTAAACCATTGTGTAAATATGCATCTTTTTGTACATATGTATATAGTTTTTCTTGGATGATAGTTGACATTTAAACTAGCCTGGAATCAAATTGAGAAATGGAGCTTGATTAAGATCTTAATCCACCTAATTCTAAGAGGAACCTTATAGGGCTTAGGTTTAAGGCTTTTCAGGTCCATGGTGACTTAATTCTTTGAGTCCACTAGGCTATGATCACATGTCATCTCAATGAGCCTAAGTAGAGTATTTAACAACAACACATGACTCATATAGATTATGGCTTTACTTGGACAACCGCACTATGCACCCAGCTCTCTACGGATGAGGTGGTGAGGAGGCAGTCTTCCTTGACTAGGGGTAGCATATGAGGGTAGTACTTCTAGGCGGAACCTCTCTTCTTCTTATAGTGAAGGAAGTGCGTCTCAACTTGGTCTGGTTGCCATGAGGTCTAACGACGGGAGTTGTGGGTTGCAATAAAGCTTCAAAAGAGGGATAGTCTACTGCTCAAGAGGAAAAATTCCTTGTATATATGCTGCACATGTATATGTTGTATAGATGCACTCGAAAAAAAATGTGCAAAAAGAAAAGAACTCCAAAAAAGTGGTGGGTCTGAGAGAAAATGATAATCCCACCGGAGTATGTATATAAGTGCAATAAGCAAAGCTTGGTTTCATGATCCACCTGTTGTAGCTTGCAGCAGGGAGACTTGGCTACACTGGTCAAGCTCCCAAGGGTACTTGGCTACACTAGCCTTGACCCATTCTCTTCTTCCCCTCTTCTTGAGCCGGTTGAACTTGAACTTAGAAGGGAATACCCCCGCTCCTCGAGGAAAGAGTGGCCAGATTGAGGTCATAGAGTTACCTTGTTGGGGAGGGTTGTCAAGTTGCCATTTTCTGAGGTGGAGAGCTTAGACTTCACTTTCACAGGACAAGGAAAGATTCATGGTCTTCAGGTTTGTGATTGATGACTTGTTCTGATCTGGGAGCATTGGAGGAGTCCTGATTATAGAGTAGTGGAACTTAGAGGCTGTTAGGTTTTAAGCTTAAGTCAAAATAAGGTTCCGACACATCAATAATCCAAAGATCTGATTGAGCTCCATACCTCAATTTAATGAAGGCAAGTTTAATAATCAACCTTGATCCATGTACATCCTCTTTTTCTTTTTCTTTTTCTTTCTTTTTCACTTCTTTTTCAAATAAGTGTTTGCTAAGGGACTAGCAAAGTATAGTATAGGGGGGTGATGAATACCCATTCATCACTCTTTATTCTTATATTTTAGCTACAAAAACCTATGCAAATGCATGTAGATACTTGTAAATAGGAATAATTAGCAAAAGCATGCATTTTGTAAAAACCTATAATTAGCATGTTTTTTGTGCAAAAATAAAAGAATAAAGATGAAAAAGAAAAGAGGGAAATATTTAGAATAAATATTGAGCAACCTAACCCAAGGGAGGGCTCAGCATGGGCCTGACCGCATAAAAGCCAAGTAGAGGGAGATAGGGGCTCATGTGTAAATATCTATGTAAATAAATAAATTATATTTTCCTCACCCAAAAATATGCTTGTACATATTTTGTATATATTTAGAAACTATTAAAAACAAAATAAAAATCTAAAAATCAAAAACTCAAAAATGCCCTTTCACCATGTACATAGACCATGCCTCCTTATGTATTTAACCTTGTAAATAAATTTATTTATATCCTATATTATATATTGTAAATAAAATAAATAAAAAGAAACAAACAAAAAAAATCAAATAAAAATAACAACATTAAAAACCCTATATTGTACATATACCTATATATAGCTATATAATGTAAATACCTTATTTTTATTTTGAAAAATTAATTAAAAATCACCAAAAAAATAGAAAAAAATTAAAATAAAAATATTTTATGTTTTGAGTTTTTAATAATTCGGCCATTTCCTATTTTATTTCGAATTTTCAAATCAATTATGACGTGGCCTCTCCTGATTGGTCCACGGGGATGTTGACCCCCCGGTCAACTCCCCCCGCGGACCCTCTTCTCTCGTGGATCGGGCTGTCGACCCGATTTCTCCGATTTTTCCCCGCCTGATCCGCCTGCCATTCGCGCAAACCCCGGGTCCTAATCCTTCTTCTTGCATCCGAGATCATCGCCCGGGGGAGTGCATTGGGATCCGCGCTCCGAGCTTCACGCCCGACTCCCATCTAGCCAGACCCCTAGCTGTATATAGTCTGACCTCCGCCCCCGTTTTCACGCATCTTTGGCTCTCCACCCTTCATCCCGTGACCTCCACAGCATCCCTTGAGGTGACAGCTCTCGATTGCCCGTGTCGCAATGAGGAGGGGGTGACCGGACCACTGATCCGGCGACGTAGCGCCGCCGTGCTCCGCCCAGTGCAGGAGCTCGAGCCTCAGGACTTGACGACCTTCGAGGCCACGACCAGGAGCTACCTCAGCTCCAGCACAGTCTTCCACACCGCCCAGGTAACCTTCTAGCTTTCCTATTTCGCCTAATTTCGAGTTTGCCCCAAATCGTAGCTCCGCTGTATTCCGTTGATTCCGACCATCTCGAGCATCATTTCGATCATCGGAACCCACGTTCACCATCGCCTTCTCCCCACGCACCTTCTCCGCCCCTTCGTTCAACCCAGCTCGTACAGGAGCTGGGGTTCGAGCTCCACCGTCCGTCGCTCGCCGGAGCTCGCTCACCCCGACGCACAGCTCACCTCCACACCACCTAACCGGGTCGAGGCACTTTGCCCTCGACCCGCGGAGCTTCTGAGATACTTTGCAGGACCAGCGGAGACCATCTGAGGCCTCCCGACACTTTGGCCAGGAGCTTCCCTCCGCCGACCTCGCCGGAGCCCCTCCAGGGCTCGGCTGGGCCATCGGAGGCCACCAACAGCTGCGGAACTTCATCGCGAATCTTCTCCGATATCCAGAGGCAGCTGAGGAGGACCACTGCGCTCGCACGAGGCCGGCGAAGCTCGCCGGCCAACTGTTCTTCCAGGATCCTCGAGCACCGTCCGATCGCCCTCAGCTCCCCAGTTCGCATCACGTCCGTCCATTCCAGGAGGAGCAGTCACCGTCGATCATCTCGAGGGTCAATCCGGACCGTTAGCGCAGAGAGAGAGACACCAGCACCTGAGGTTGTTCGATCTTCCACGTGCCCTCCTACGAGACGTCGATCAGGCCCACGTGCGGAAGGAGAGAGGCGCCCGTCGTCCAGGACCGTTGGATCAGCCACGCGTCCATCATCCAGCCGTCGACGTAATAAAGGGGTAAATTACCGTAGGCCCCCTCTTAGTTTATGTTTTTAGATTTAGTCCTGTAAATATTTTGTGCTTTTTATTTACGTTGGGATATTTGCACCTGGGACCTGGTACTTTAGTTTAATTGCAGTTATGCCCCTGTGAGTGTCTGTCACGTGCTTCGCCACGTGCTTTATTTGGTGTAATTGCAACTTTAGCCCTGTAGTTCTGGATGTTTATGATTGAATGAAAACTTACTGGTAATTGCATGTATGCCCCTGTGAGTGTTTTATTTGCACATGTGCGTTTTTTTAGTGGGTTATTTGCAACATAGCCCCTGGACTTTTTGGTACGAGTTACCAAAAGGTCCTAGGACTTGTTTTTATTACAAAAAGATCCCTGAGTGCCCCAGGCACGCGCCGCGCGCGTGACTTGCTGGGAAAATTGCACCTGGACCCCCAGAACTTCGGGTATTTGCACTTTCGTCCCTGTGCACAGTGCCTTCTTTTGATTTTTGAATAAAATATCAAATCACCTCCAAATTCGATGAAAATTTGACACATGGCTCCTGCCATGTTGTAGGATTTTTGAGAATTTTTTAGGACATTTTTGATTTTATTTGTTATTTTTAAAAATTCAAAAACCTCTATTTTAGCTACTGTCTAGAATTAAAAATCCCAAAAAAATATAAAAACCCTCTCAAAAATTCCACAAAAATTAGGTATTGTTTCTTTTGTGTTTCTTGATTTTCTAGCCAATTTTGGCTATTTTTCATTGCTTAAAAACCCTAAAAACTCAAAAACACCTAAAACTCATAAAAATCATAATAATTAATCTAAAAACCCAAAAACAATAATTTTGGTGCTCAAATTTTCCTTATTTTCTCTAGTATACAGGAAAATTATCTCCAGGTACCTCTGAGATCCTTAGATATTTTATCTTTGGATTTTGGGCCTGGCTGGACAGTACCTTGTCTTTTTAGTACTGTTTGATTTTTAGGAAATAAAATACACCTTATAAAAATCCCAAAAATTCACCAAAAACACTAAAAAACCTAAAAAACATAAAAACATTTTTGTTTGAATTTTTGTTTGATTTTTGATGGTTTAAATAAATTGTGAAAGTGTGCTTGTGTTTGTTTTCTTTTGTTTTCTCAATATATTAAAATTCCAAAAAAAATTATAAAAATTATTAAAAACCACTAAAAACATTTTGCCTTCATTTTACTTTATTTTTACTACTTCGTAGGCCTTTGGCCAACCCGTGCTCCTTGTGTTCGACCCTGGGTGCTATACCAGGTTAATCTCATAGCGGGACCGCTCTTCTTTGTTTTGATTGATCTTCGATTTATTTAGCGGTTCGATCTTTTTCTTGATTAAGTGACTCTGAGTGATTGAGGTCGCAACGACCTATTTAGTACCTCTACCTCGTTCGCTCGGGTCGCTTATCAGTATCCATCTCATAGTCCTCAGCTCCCTTATCGATTCGATCTTTAGTTTCACTTCTGCCGCACCTCCGCCAGCTCCGACCAGCCGGTCGGAGCTTCGTCAGCCACTCCCATCCGTTCCAATCGACGACCCAGTTCATCGCTACCCTTCTAACGCAACCTGATCACCCTAGGCTTGGCTTGGATAGCCAAGATTAGGCTATCGGTTTCCTCTATCATACCGTTGGAAACCCCCTTCCATCCACCACCACTTCTCTTTGTTTTTAGTAAAATAATTTTGACCGGAGCCTTGCTCCAAGTAAGAGCTTTACCCTGCAGGTCTTAGTTCACGTGAGACCCCCCCATATCGCCTTCGACACACTTCGCCAGAGCTCGCCCAGGTCCCAGCCACCTTCCCGGAGATCCGACCGTCGGCGAGCCCATCGATCCGTTCACCCGACGCGGAGGAGCCTCACGAGTCATTCACCGTCCTCCAATCATTCATCGGAGTGCCGGATCACCACCGGTGCTCTGGTGAACCTCGCCCAGGTGGAGTTCTTCCAGAGCCTTTCCCTGCCGTTGGATCGACGCCCTCACCCAGATGCCATCCTCGTCGTCCCTTCACTGCAGTTGTCAGGCCGTTAGATCTGATATCTAACGGCCCCTCGTACCGCACACGTAGCTGACACTTCAGGACCGTTGGATCTGCCAGCTGTCAGCGCCAGAGCCGCACGCCTTCGTCCATTCAGAGCTCTCCACTTGTCCACCCCACGCGCAATGCACGCGCTGCAAGGGTAATTTGCTCAGTCCCCCCTACGTTTATTTTATTTGGTCATTTAGTCTGTAAAATAAAAGTATACAGTGAGACCTTTTGCATCCGTGCACCTGCTATTTTCCATATTTACTTTTCAGTCCTTCCTGTGTAGCCTCTATGCTTTGACACGTGCACTTTGTGGGGTATTTGCAGTCTTTTACCTGGACTTATTACCTGTTATGAAATGAATGCTTAGTTTTAGTATTTGCAAATATACCCATGTGCGTACTTATTTGTTGCATGTGCAGAAATGTGTGGAGAATTTGCAGTCTAGGACCTATAGTTTTTACGTTTGTTATTATTTAGCCCTTGAAATATATTTCGTTGCAGATAAGTCCCTATATGCTGTGTGTTTTATTTTTGATCTAATAAATAGCAAATATTGTCCGAAAATCATGAGATTTTGACACATGGCTCCTGCCATGGTATAGGAATTTCTTTGAATTTTTGATTTCATTTTATTTTCATTTATTATTTTTAAAAATTCAAAAACCATAAAAATAGCTTCTGTTTGTTTTTAAAAATCCATTAAAAATATTAAAACCCCTTGAAAAATTCCAAAAAAATCTTCTTTGCTTGTTTTGAGTTGTTTTTTTTCAGTTCAATTTTTATTGCATTTCTATTTATAAAAACTATAAAAATTGAAAAAGACTACAAACCTTAGAAAAATCATTAAAAATACAAAAACTTAAAAAAAATGTGTTTTCTTCTTCTGTAGTTATATTTTTACTTGTAGTTTCTCATAAAATTGCCGCTTGAATTTTATAGGCATTTTAAACAATTTTAACTTGCCTTTAGATTCTGGCTGTACACTGCTAGGTATTTTTGGCCTTGTTTGATTATTAGAAAATTATTAAAAATCAAAAAAATCTCAGAAAATTAAAAAAAAAACATTTGAATATTTTAAAAACCTAAAAATATTTTTATTTGAATTTTTTGAGTATTTTTTTATGCTTTAAATACTTGTTTGTTTGTGAGTTTTTAAGTTCTTTTAGCCTTTTTCTTAATATTAAAAATCATTAAAAATTTAGAAAAATATAAAATCCACCAAATTCTTTTATTTTCTTGGATATCCGACTACTTCGTTGTTTTCGCATATCGTGCCCCTTGTGTTCGACCCTGGTAGCTATACCAGGTAAAATAAAATAGCGAGACCGCTATTCCTATTCTTGATTGATTGATTTTTATTTTGGTGGTCTTCTCTTTTTCTTGTTGACTTAGCTTCGCGATTCAGGTCGCAACAACCTCATTTATACCTTAACCCGAGTCACGAAAAGGTAGCCATCAGAATGGCGCCATTACCGAAGAACACAGCTTAATAGTCGGTTTTTCCATTTTTTGGCTTTTCTTCTTCTTCTTTTTATTATCTTTTCTTTGATTTATTTTTATTTTTATTTTTGTTTGTGTTTTATTTCTTTTTGTTTTGTTGTATTTGTTTTTATTTTTGCACTTATTTTCCTTTTATTTTATTTTATTTTCTATTTTTATAATAACTGTGAACTGACACAATTTTGTTCTGACTTTCTTGCGAGGGCCCGAGCAAGGGCGGCTATCCTTGAAGAGCCGAGGCACCCGAGCGACTTGGAGGCGGCGTGTTTCTGCATCGAGCCGCAGGAGAGCGTGAGAGAGCCAGAGTAGGAGTGTGGGGAGCTATAGTGCAGCTTAGCTTAGTTTAGATTTATTTTCTGCACTATTAGTGTTGTAATAACACAGGACAGACTCTCAGACTCTCTGACTTGGTGGTTATCTCGGGGTCTGTTTCGCCGAGCACCGGTGTGCTCGGGGGACCTCACCGTGATTTTCGTCGGTTTTGGTTTTTGATCGCTTTTCTTTTATTTTGATTCTCGAAGGTTTTGGCCATTAGACTTAGGATTTTTGCTTGCTTTGTGACGTTAATTACTTAAGGTCCAACCCTAATTGATTGCATGTTCCTATAGATCGATTAATTGGACCTTATTAATTAGTTCACCAATAAAAAGTTAACTCGGTCACCTGAGGGGTCACGTGCCGCTAGAGGTCATATACAGCGCTGGCAGGATCCGTTGTGGCAGACACAGATCGGCATCAGAGACCAGACCCTGACCCCTCTTGTTGATCCGTTAGCTACAGTTCTTCGCAAGTAGAAATTATTTATCTAAGGCTGATTTCTTCTTGCATCATATAGATAGGTTTATTTCTGCCTTTTAATTTATGTGTGGATCACTCTGCATGTCGAGAGCTGGAGTTAGGTACGCATCTCTTACTCTGCATGCATCATCGTGTTTAGTCGCGCATCGGCTTTTTCGCTTTCTCCCCCTATTTTTAGACTTAAAATAATCAGGAGAATCGAAAAATTCATTGGGCGTTGTTTGATTTGAAAAATACTTAAAAACAAAAACCATAAAATTGGGACTATTTAAGCATACTTGACCTTAAAAGACATCTGACTTAATAATCTATCTTTGCGAGAGTAATCTCCTCATTGTATGGTTTGGATGAGCGAGAGAGTGACCCACACCCTAGGCTAGAGCCACATCTGATCGTTCTTCAGACTACTGGTCTTGGATTAGTCGTTCTCCAGTGAAATCGTTCCGATCTCCGGTAAAGCGGGTCGCGATATCCTTAACAGAGCGAGTCGATCGGGTAGCCGGTAAACAGTCCGCGACTTGTACTGGCTGGAAAAGATCTAACCTTGGATCGGGACAATCTCCTGGGAGTGTTGGATTCCCAACAGCTCGCTTAATCGCTCTAAAAGACTGTTTGATCACCTAATAAAATAGACAAGATAATAGACCGAACCTATACAGTCATCCGCTCTGAGTGCGTAGGTGAATCAGGGGTTTGCTTGACCAATCTTGTGTGCTTTTCCAGATCTCATCCGCCTCTACTCTCCACATCAAGATGATGGGTCGGAGGTCCCTTAGGCAGCCTCTGGATGCACCGCTTTCGAGCACTCTGGCCCGTTCATCTAGGTTGGTTTGCGAGAGCCGAGACCCGCTCTCTGAACCCGAGTTTGACTCCGCCATGTTCCCCCTCGACCAACCTTCTACCAGTCTTGAAGTGCCCGAGCAGAGACCACAGCAACCAGTTGATTTATCTGTACTTGAGTTTGGGACTTTTGCCTTTACAGAGACCATGGCCAGCAGTGAGGAGCGCACCAATGGACCCAGCGGGAACCAGACGTACGTATTGGATCAGGGTGCCATCAACAACACCCGGTTAGCCTCCCTAGAGACCATGTAGCATCAGATCAGGGATCAGGGAGCTTTCATGGTGGACATGCGCCAAGAGATGGAGCAGCCGACAGAGAGCAACGCAGAGCCGATGGAGGAGGAGGAGACAACCCTGATAGAGGAGAGCCTGAGCAGCCAGCACAACTAGCAGCACATGCACGACCGATGAGGGAGTTGCACAACCCTGGTGCAACTCTAACCCATAGATGGATAGTGCTGCCAGCCATTTTGGGAGATTTCAAGCTCCCGCCTCAGACGATTCAGCTTTTGCCCCGCTTCCACGGACTCGCCACAGAGGAGACACACCTCCATCTCTAGGAGTTCGAGATGATCTGCAGTGCTGTCCATGATCATCTCGTGGACGAGGACACCATCAGGATGATGGCCTTTCTATTCTCCCTCATAGACAGAGCATCCAACTGGCTAAAGCACTTAGGGAGATTTGTCACGACATGAGAACAGCTCCAGAACGAGTACTTGAACAAGTACTATCGACTCGGTCGGACGAATGCAGCCAGGGCCCTGATCAGCAACTTCTCCATGCTCCCTAACGAGCAATTTCACGAGGCATGGGACCGATTCAAGGAGCTCACAGACCGGTGTCCCCATCATGATATATCCAAGCCCAACCTTGTCCAGAGTTTCTTCTGCGGGCTTACACCAGAATTACAGGGGCTAGTCAATGCATCCTGTGGGGGTTCCTACTTTGCCAAGGATGAGGATCAAGTCTGGGCCATCTATGAGGAGATGGATGAGAACTACATGGTGATGTCCCATACCCGATTGTACACTCAGGGGAAGCCCACACCACAGGTCGTGTCCTATAAGAGGATAGCACGGGTTAATGCTGGTCCATCTACATCATCAGCAGCTGCAGCATAGGCAGAGTCGACGACCGTTGATATGGGGATTATCAGTGAGAAGTTGGACAGCATTGAGTTGATAGAGAAGAAGCAGTACCAGGGCATGATGCAGATCGATCAGATGGTGCAGACGCTGAGTGACCTGAAGACCCAAATCACGTGTCTTCGGGAGGCACAGACGGCTTCTCAGCCCCATCTCAGGTCACGAGCAGATACCGGCAGCAACAACTCAACCCAGCCCTCCGCCCACTACCGACAGGTGCACCACATTCAGGCGGAGCCATTCCAACAACAGCAGCAGTATATCCAGCCACCACCATCTCAGGACAACCAGATGGTGGTGTATCAGTCAGACCAGCCCCTGGCAGTTCTCCCCCCACCCACCTACGAGAAGGAGCTGTTGATGGGCATTAACAGGATTTGGTATGACCGACCTCAGCCTGGGATCCGACGAGAAAATCCTGGATTCCGTTGGTCGACCCGAGGTACCAGTTCCCAGCAGCAGCCTCTAGTTCAGGGTGGCCAGATCAGTCAGTAGCACCAGCAACCCCAGTTCCCACAGTCACAGCCACATCCTTAGCCACATTACCAGCAGCATGGTCCTCGTCCCTATCAGCAGGGACAGTTATAGAGGCAACACCAGCAGCCTCAGTAGTACCATCCTCAGCAGTAGTATCCCTCTCATCCTCAGCAACAGCTTCACTTGTAAAGAGGCCACCCGTCCCGTTTTCATGGGCTCGCCTATGAGAACCTAGCCTTAGATGATCTAGCCCGCCTCATCTCCGAGCAGCAGGCTACCTTCAGGCGGGAGATGGATGAGTTCCGTCAGGAGATGAGAGAGATAGTGAAGGGAAAGGTCTTCATACCCGCTCAGATTGAGCCGAATCCGAACAACCTCAAGAGGAAATCTGAGCAGGTAGAGTTTACAGAGGTTACCACTCCTAATGATTCACTTGGTGATATTTCTGCATACACTTTTAATGTTGACTTTGTTACACATAGGAGCGGTAGGATGCCAGCCGATGGTGCCTCGTCTGAGCGACGACCCCATGCAGATCCAGGAGTGCCAGACAAGGAGGAGAGCGGTGCTGATGCCGCTCATTATGATGATGATGATGGTGGTGCTGACGCCACCAAGGATGTTGATCCAGCTGACGGTGCTGAGTCCCTCACTTCACCAGATGCAGGAGGTGGTGCTGATGCCACCAGATTTGATGCTAAGCCAGAGTGCGGTGCTGATGCCGCAAGTCCAGATGCCGTGGGTGGTACTGAGGCCACCATTTCTATTCATGTTGCATTTCCCTCTGTTGATGTATCTCAGGACTATTCTGGTAATAAAGGAAAGGGTTCTTCATGTGAGTCCATCTGTGATGCTTGGAGATGTTTGTATGGATTCTTCTTTGCCACAACAGCAGGGACCCAATCCTAGCCCTCCATCTGAGGAGACCCCAACCATTCCCTTTCCCCAAGCACTCTTCTTGGCTAAGGGGACCAAAAAAGAAAACCCAAAAAAATCACAGCAGCTAGAGTTCAGCCAGCAGATGATGGATAGATTTCAGATACAGCTGACTCTACAAGAGGCCTTGCAGCACATCCCCCTCTTCCAGAGGAACCTTAGAGAGAGGACTACCATTCGCAGGAAGAGGAGGAACCACCACTCAGAGATCCATGTGCTCACTCACGCTACCTGCTTCGCCATCCAGAACCGTCTGTCAGCCAAGAGGCCATATGCAGGATCTCCCTATGTCAGATACCATATACATGAGCAGAGGTTCGATCAGACTCTATTAGACAGTGGTTCGTCTATCAACCTACTTCTGGCAGCCTTACTCGACCGATTCGAGTTTGGCCCTCTCTGACAGAGCAGGATGATCCTTCAGTTTGTTGATCGATCTGTCAAGAGGCTGAAGGGGTTGTTAAAAGATGTGGTCGTCACAATTCAGGGCGTGAAATTCCCGATGGACTTCGTTGTGTTGGACATGGAGATCCCTAAGTCTGTGACCGATACCCCCATCATTTTAGGATGTCCGTTCTTGGCCACAGCCAAGGCAGTGTCTGATCATGATAGAAGGAATGTATACTTTCATGTCGAGGGCGACGGTATACAAATAGAGACGGTCGATGAGACCAGAGTGCGAGATTCACCTTGCTCAGAGCCGGTCACCGATTCAGAGCAGAAGATAGAGGCAGAGCGAGACGTCCAACAGGAGTGTGGTTTTATGATTATAGATATTGAAGCAGCTTGGTCAGACCCAGTTTCACGAGCCATCCCCTCACCTTCAGATCCCGTTGATGCACAGATTCCAGTAGAGGAGAGATTGGAGAGCGCATTCTTGGTACAAGACACATTTCAGGCAACAGATCGTGTTCAGGATAGCGAGGCAGTTTATTCTTCTTTTGATTCAGATTCAGATCCCTCAGAGTCAGATATTGATTGGGCAAAGTTTGATGATATGATTCCATGTCTGATTTCCACAGAGCCAACAACTAGGGTGGAGACTGATCCCATTCAGAGCACAGACACACCAGCAGGGCAGTCTTCGCCAGATTTTTAGGTTCAGCGAGAGTTCTCTCATGCAGATTTGGTTGCGTTCACTCAGACCTTTCAGAGACCTTATCCGCCAGCTCCCAGTTGTCCAGAGTTGAAGTCCTTGCTGCAGTCGCTGAAGTATAGGTTCCTTGCGGGCGAGCATGAGATGCACCCAGTCATTATCTCAGCGGATTTGACTGGAGAGCAAGAATCTCGTTTGATGGAGGTTCTTGAAAAGAACCGCAAGGCGATAGGATGGAGCGTAGTCGATCTCCAGGGGATAAGTCCGGCCCTGTGCTCCCACCATATTTATCTCGAAGAGGACGCCAAGACGTCTCATGAGTTCCAGCGGCGGCTAAACCCGAATTTTCGAGAGGTTGTCATGAAGGAAATCTCGAAATGGTGGAGCACCGATTTTATCTACCCCATCTCTGAATCTAAGTGGGTTAGTCCATTACATGTGGTGCCCAAGAAGATGGGCATCACTACAGTTGTGAGTGAGTCTAGAGAGGAGATCGCTACCCGGGTACCCACTTCTTAGAGGTTCTGTGTGGACTACAGATGATTAAACCAGGCCACCAAGAAGGATCATTTCCTGCTGCCTTTTATTGATCAGATTATAGAGAGGCTAGCTGGGAAGAGTTACTACTGCTTTCTTGACGGGTACTCCGGATACAATCAGGTGGCCATTGCACCCGAAGACCAGGACAAGACTACATTCACCTGTCCCTTCGGGACATATACTTTCAGACGGGTGCCCTTTGGTCTATGTAACACCCCGGCGACATTCCAAAGGTGCATGTTGTCCATCTTTTCAGACATGGTGGATGAGTGCTTGGAGGTCTTCATGGACGACTTTTCGGTCTATAGCGATGGGTTTGATGCTTGTCTTGACTGCCTAGACCGCATCCTTCAACGAAGCATCGAGGTCCATCTTGTGTTATCTTAGGAGAAGAGGCACTTCACGGTGACTCAAGGGACGGTGCTTGGTCATATCATCTCCAACAAGGGCATGGAGGTTGATCCGACCAAGGTGGATATCATTAGGAAACTCAGTCCACCGTCCAACTTGCGACAGTTATGGTCTTTTCTGGGGCACGTTGGTTTCTACCGATGCCTCATTCATGATTTCAGCAGGATTGCCCGACCGTTGACTGATCTGCTAACCAAAGAAACCAAGTTCATTGTGGATGATAAGTGTCTTGCGTCATTTGAGACTCTCAAGAGTCTAGTTGTTGAGGCTCATGTCCTCCAGTCACCTGATTGGTCTCTCCCATTCGAGATCATGATGGATGCCACTGATTTTCCCGTAGGGGCCGTGCTGAGACAGAGGAGGGATGGAGTACCATTTGCCATTCACTACGCTAGCCGTACATTGGATGTCGCACAACGGAACTACACTGTCACTGAGAAGGAGATGCTAGCCGTAGTCTTTGCCCTAGATAAGTTCATATCATACATCATTGGATCTAAGGTGACTATATTCACAGATCACACCGCCATCAAGTACCTCATGGCAAAGAAGGATGCCAAAGCGAGATTGACTAGATGGATCCTTCTACTCCAAGAGTTTGATATTGAGATTAAGGATAAGCCTGGAGTCAAGAATGTGGTGGCGGATCATCTCTCCCGATTAGAGCATCTTGAGGATTCTGAGCAGATTGACCTTATTTCTGAGACCTTCCCAGATGAGGCGATCCTTGTTATCGCCTCGCTCCCATGGTATGCCGACATTGTGAACTATCTTGTTGCCAAGAAAGTTCTACAAGGTTGGCCCATGCATCGACTTGAGACATTCCTCGTGAAGGCCAAGTTCTACCATCGGGAGGATCCCGTCCTTTATCGTGAAGGAGGGGATAGCATCTGGCGTCGGTGCATTCCTCAGGAGGAGCACCATAGCGTCCTCACTTACTACCACAAGCTTGAGGCAGGAGGACATCACTCTGGGAGGAGAACGGCACAGAAAGTGCTCCAATCCGACCTATGGTGGCCTACCCTCTTCAAGGATTCTAATGAATTCGTGAAGAGGTGTACTGAAAATCAGAGGATGGGAACTTGTAGACAGTGTGATATGATGCCGATGCAACCCGTTCATTTATGTGAGGTTTTTGACACATGGGGCATCGATTTCATGGGTCCATTCCCTAAGAGTCAGGGATTCGAGTACATTCTGTTGGCCATTGATTATGTGAGTCGTTGGGTTGAGGCCATCCCCGCCCGAACTGCAGATGCTAGGACTGTATTTTTGAGGAAGAATATCATTTCATGGTTCGGGGTGCCTAGAGTGTTGATATCTGACGGGGGGTCTCATTTCGTCAACGACAAGGTAAAGGCCCTTTCCAGCGAGTTCAGCATTGACCATCGAGTAGCCACTCCATATCATCCTCAGACTAATGGTCTTGCTGAAGTGTCGAACAGGGAGATCAAGACTATATTGCAGAAGGTCATCTTCCCTGATCGAAAGGATTTGTCATAGCTTTTGGATTCGGTCTTGTGGGTATATCGGACGTCCTTCAAGACTCCTTTACGTACATCGCCCTTTCGCCTCGTTTATGGCAAGCCCTGCCATTTACCTGTTGAGCTGAGGCACAAGTCACTTTGGGCTATCACGGACATACTTTTGGATTCAGTGAGTGTAAGAGACCAGAGGAGGGCAGAATTGGCAGGCCTGGAGGAGCTTATAGATGCAGCTTTTTCGAGTAGCCTACAGTACAAGGAGAGAGTGAAGGAGTGGCATGATTCTCATATCAGCCACAAGCAGTTTGAGCCAGGACAGAGAGTATGGTTGTTTGATGCTAGGCTTAGATTATTTCCAGGGAAGTTGCAGAGCAAGTGGAAGGGACCAAACCTAGTCCAAAAGGTACATGACAATGGAAGCATTGACATATCTGAGATGTCAACTGAATCTACCTTTAGTGTTAATGGGCAGCATCTCAAACCATATCTAGATCATGAGCCACTGGTCGTTGACGTCGCCCCTATTCATTTTGAGTGAGATGTCACATCTATTGCATCTCACGCCTGATTATCACTGTCTTCCACCTTGTATAGATCCAGATGTCCATATCACACCATTCTTCAATCCAACACCCCATTTGCATCTTTGATTATGTTGTTCTTAGGGTGTACTTTACCCTAAGTATACGGGAGGTGTGAAACTTTTGATTTCCTTTTTATTCTTTCTACCTTTGTTTTGTTGCCTATACTTAAGGATATTTTAGCCTAAGCATAGGGGAGGTAGACCATGTACATTCTTCCACTCGAGTTTCCCTTTGTGTACAGTCTGATATACTTAGGACTACTTGATCCTAAGTATAGGGGGAAACACCGAGATTCTTTTCTATTCTTTCATTCATCGTTGTAGTATAGGTTTCCTTTTCACTTCCCTATACTAAGTACGAGTTATGCTTCTTCATCGCTCTTGATTCACTCTGAGGACATCGTTCGAGCTAAGTATAGGGGGTGTCGTATATATTTCATATATACTTTATCAATAACTCGTACTTTGTATGAGTGTGTTAATAAATAAAATGAATAAAATCCTTAAAAACCCATAAAAAAATTAAAAATTTTCTTGTACATAAAATTCTTTATTGCACATACATAGCTATTTACAAAATTAGTTTTGTACAAATGTTTGTAAAATTGTTTTGTGTATAAAGGGTTTGTAAATATTTTGATATCAAAATTATGTATATAGTACAAAATTTTTGTAAAATGTTTGAAAAGCAAAAAGTTTGCAAAAACCCTTTTCTAAATGTGTGTAAATATTTTGCAAAACTTCTACATTCATGCATGCATGCATTCTCATTCAGACATTTTTCAAAAATTTTGCATATTTTCAAAACTTGCATAAAAGCATTTTTGTATATACTTGTACAGTTTTTCTGAATCATAGTTGGCATTTAAACTAGCCTGAAATTAAATTGAAAAATGGAGCTTGGTTAAGACCTTAATCCACCTAATTCTAAGAGGAACCTTATAGGGCTTAGGGTTAAGGCTTTTCATGTCCATGGTGACTTAATTATTTGAGTCCACTAGGCTATGATCATATGTCATCTTGATGAGCCTAAGTAGAACATTTAATAACACACACATGACTCTCACAAACAATGGCTTTACTTGTACCAGTACTTTACACCTAGCTCTCTATGAATGAGGTGGTGAGGAGGCAGTCTTCTTCGGCTTGGGGAGCATATGAGGGTAATACTTCTAGGCGGAACCTCTCTTCTTCTTTTAGTGAAGGAAGTGCGTCTCAACTTGGTCTGGTGGCATTGAGGTCTAAAGACAGGAGTTGTGGGTTGCAATAATGCTTCAAAAGAGGGATAGTCTACTGGCTCAAGAGGAAAAACTCCTTATGTATATATGTTGCACCATGTAGATATGTTGTACATATGCACATCGAAAAAATGTGCAAAAAGAAAAGAAAACTCTAAAAAAGTAGTGGGTCTGAGAGAAAATGAAATACCCACCTGAGTGTATATAGCCAAATAAAGCAAAGCTGATGTTACCCATGCCCATCTCATGAAGCTTGCAGCAGGGAGACTTAGCTACACTGGTTGGGCTTCCTAGGATACATGGCTACATTGGCCATGGTCCATTCTCTTCTTCCTCATCTTCTTGAGCCGGTTGAACTTGAACTTAGAAGGGAATACCCCGCTCCTCGAGGAAAGAGTTGCCAGACTAGGGCATTAGAGTTACCTTGTTGAGGGGGTTGTCACTTTGCCATTTCTGAGGTGGGGAGCTACTTATCACTTACACCGTACAAGAAAAGATTCATGGTCATTAGAGTTTGTGTATGTAGACTTGCTCTGATCTGGATTGTTGAGGAGTCTTGACCATAGATTAGTGAAACTTAGAGGATGTTAAGTTTTAAACCTAAGTCCAAATAAGGTTCCGACAAATTAATAATCCAAAGGTCTGACTGAGCTCCATACTTCAATTTAATGAAAAGTTTAATAATCAACCTTGATTCACCTTCTTCTTCTTCTTTTTCTTTTTTCTTTCTCTTTTCACTTCTTTTTCAAATAAGTGTTTGCTAAGGGACTAGTAAAAGTAAAATATAGGGGGGTGATGAATCCTCATTCATCACTCTTTATTCTTTTATTTTAGCTAAATATTTTGGCAAAACATCATGTATATAGTTGTAAATACAATAAATTAGCAATAAGCGTATATTTGTTAATATGTAATAATTAGCATGTATTTGTGCAAAAATAAAATAATAAAAGAAAAAGAAAGAAATATTTAGAATAAATATTGAGTGACCTGAACCCAAGAGAGGGTCCAGTATGGGCATGATCGCCAAATAAAATAAGTATAGAGAGATAGGGCCACTCTACCTTATACCTATTTATCACTCATGTATATAATTTATTTTTACAAAAATAAAATAAAAGGTATTTTTATCCCCTTGTATATATTTCTAAAATTAAAACAAAAATTAGAAAAATAAAATAAAAATAAAATTCTTTCTCTCTCACCTTGTACATAACACATGTATATATGTATCATATACCTATTTATTTTACACTTGTAAATAACTAAGAAAAATAAAATAAAATTTATTTTATACTACAAATAATATGTTTTAAATAAATAAAATATAAAATTAGGGTATTTTTACAAAAATAAGAAAATAAAAATAATTGTATAAAATACATAGGTATTTTATACCTGTATATTATATAATATGTTGTATATAGATTAATTTATTTTTTATAAAAATAAATAAAAATCACCAAAAAATAGTTTAGAAAATAAAAAATATTTTTCATTTTGAACACTTTTTAATTTGAAATCATGTTCTATTTTTAATTTATTTTCCAAATCTTTTTGACCGGGCTATTTTGTGATTGGTCTAGGAGGGATGTTGACACCGATCAACTGCCCCTCCCAGACCCTCCTGCACGTGGATCCGATTCTCGCATCTTCTCCCATTTTTCTCAATCGGGTCCTGCCCACTCATGCCCCGATTCTCGCGCCCGCGTCTCCCCAATGGATCAGTGATCCTCGCGGATCCCTAGGGAGTCGCGGATCGACCTCGGATTGCGTGCCCTTGCCCGATTGCTCCGACTACCTGTCACATGCTATATAGTCTTCCATCGCCTCCCCTGTTGAGGAGCTCACGCTGCACACTCCCTTGAGACCCTAGAATCCTTTGCCTTGGAGACAACAATCAGAGGAGACCATTGGTGATCGGAGAGGAGCGTTGCAGCGGACGCTCAAGACTCGTGGCCGGAACACCGCCGCGACGAGCCTCCCCTGCCTTCCGCAGCGAGGTCGAGGCAAAGACCACCTTCAACAGCACCCCCTGGAGCTCAGGATTCATTTAGGACCTTCAGGTATCCATCTCATAATCCTCAGTTCCCTTACCGGTTCGATCTTTAGTTTTACTTTCGCCGCACCTCCGCCAGCTCCGACCAACCGGTCAGAGCTTCGTCAGCCACTCCCATCTGTTCCGATCAATGACCCAGCTCATCGCCACGCTTCTGACGCAACCTGATCACCCTAGGCTTGGCTTGGATAGCCAAGATTAGGCGATAAGTTTCCTCTGTCGCACCGCCGGAAAATCCCCTTCCAACCACCGTCGCTTCTCTTTGTTTTCAGTCAAATAACCTTGATCGGAGCCTTGCTCCGAGTCAGAGCTTTACCTTGTAGGTCTTAGTTCGCGTGGAGACCCCCCCTCCCCATATTGCCTTTGACCCACTTTGCCGAAGCTCGCCCAGGTCCCAGCCACCTTCCCGGAGATCCGACTCTCGGCGAGCCCATCCGACCCGTTCACCCAATGCGGAGGAGCCTCATGGGTCGTTCGCCGTCGTCCGATTGTTCATCGGAGTGCCGGATCACCGCCAGTGCTCTGGTGAACCTCGCCCAGGCGGAGTTCTTCCAGAGCCTTTCCGTGCCGTTGGATTGACGCCCTCGCCCAGATGCCATCCTCGCTGTCCCTTCATCGCAGCTGTCAGGTCGTTAGATCTGACATCTAATGCCCCCCCCCCCCGTACCGCACACGTAGCCGACACTTCAGGATCGTTGGATTTGCCTGCTGCCAGCGCCAGAGCCGCACGCCTTCGTCCATTCAGAGCGCGCCACCTGTCCACCCCACGCGCAGCGCACGCGCTGCAAGGGTAATTTGCTCAGTCCCCCCTACGTTTATTCTATTTGGTCATTTAGTCTGTGAAATAAAAGTATACAGTGAGACTTTTTGCATCTGTGCACCTGCTATTTTCCATATTTACTTTTCAGTACTTCCTGTATAGCCTCATGTGCTTTGACATGTGCACTTGTGGTTATTTGCAGTCTTTTACCTGGACTTATTACCTGTTATGAAATGAATGCTTAGTTTTAGAATTTGCAAATATACCCCTGTGCGTACTGATTTGTGGCATGTGCTGAAATGTGTGGAGAATTTGAAGTATGGGCCCTATAGTTTTTACGCTTGTTATTATTTAGCCCCTGAAATATATTTTCATTGTAGATAGGTCCCTGTATGTTGTGTGTTTGATTTTTGATCTAATAAATAGCAAATATTGTCCGAAAATCACAAGATTTTGACACATTGCTCCTGCCATGGTGTAGGAATTTCTGTGAATTTTTTGTTTTATTTTGTTTTCATTTGTTATTTTTAAAATTCAAAAACCACAAAAATATCTTCTGTTGTTTTTAAAAATCCATTAAAAATATTAAAAACCCTTGAAAAATTCCAAAAAAATTCATATCTGCTTGTTTTGAGTTATTTTTATTTCAGTTCATTTGTTATTGCATTTCTATTTATAAAAACCATAAAAATTGAAAAAGACTAAAAACTTTAGAAAAAACATTAAAAATTATAAATATTCAAAAAAATGTGTTTTCTTCTTCTGTAGTTAGATTTTTACTTGTAGTTTCTCATAAAATTACCGTTTGAATTTTATAGGCATTTTAAACAATTTTAACTTGCCTTTAGATCCTGGGTGTACATTGTTGGGCATTTTTGGCCTTGTTTGATTTTTTAGAAAATTAATTAAAAATCAAAAAATCTAAGAAAATTAACAAAAACATTTGAGTATTTTAAAAGCATAAAATATTTTTATTTGAATTTTCTGAGTATTTTTTATGCTTTAAATAATTGTTTATTTGTGAGTTTTTGAGTTCTTTTAGCCTTTTTCTTAATATTAAAAATCATAAAAAATTTTGAAAAATATAAAATCCACCAAATTCTTTATTTTCTTGGATTCCCGACTACTTTGTAGCTTTTGCATATCGTGCTCCTTGTGTTCGACCCTGATAGCTTTCTTGGATTCCCGACTACTTCGTAGCTTCAAGACCGTTATTCGTTTACTTGATTGATTGATTTTTATTTTGGTGGTCTTCTCTTTTTCTTGTTGACTTAGGTTCGCAGTTCGAGTCACAACGACCTCATTTATACCTTAACCTGAGTCACGAAAAGCTAGCCATCAGTACCCCCTCTCGAAAGTGCATATGTAGCGACCGTGAGGGCTCGTGCCACACCACTGCTACTCCTTGAATGTGGCGTCACCTGGACACATCTCTCCTTGACCCTCGCCCCTCCCTATAAGAGATGAAGACTATGATATGTGAAGACCTAAGGTGATATTTTTGAATATTACCTATTCTTTATCTTCTACCATTTATTCTCTACTTGTAAAGTCTAAAAATGACCCTGTGAATTCTACCATGAAAAGTGATTTCTTGTATATGTATCCATTCTGTACATGGGACCTGGGGGGTGTTCTATAATTTACTTTGTACTCTACCTCGTTATTTTCTTCTTCATGTGATATCAGTTGAGTATAAAATCCATTGAAGGAGTCATAGCTAATACTCTATGGGGGAGAGTTCTATAATGGAAACAAGGTATTGTTTTCATATACATGTTTCTTCTCCAATGAAGACATCTCTTTCAATTGACACTAAATTATCCATTATCTGCTATACATTATTTGCTTGGAAATAAGATCCATGGACAACAAAGCTAGCCATATCCACATAAATCTATTGCTCAATATTATATGGTTGAGAATTTTTTTCTACATTGTAAACATAGCATTTTTGCCTCCATATATTCTTTCTTTCCCTATAAAGTCACTCTTTATCAATTGATCTTAAATAGTCTAGAGAGTGCTATGCATTATCTGGATATCCTGAATAATACATGAACAACTAAAAGTTAGAGTTGATCTTAAATAGTCTAGAGAGTGCTATGCATTATCTGGATATCCTGAATGATCCATGAACAACTAAAAGTTAGCTGCTTTGTACATGGACTCATCCATAATGTCGAATCTTCATTTTTTTCTCAAGCATCTTTTCGGTTAACTTGAAGAATTCTTATTTGTTGAGATTAACATATCATTGTTTTTTAACATTTTATTTTAGCATTGGAGACAAAAAATGTAGAAGCTGAAGCTTAAACAGTTAAGTTGATCATGACGGGATAGTATCTAAGATCTGAATATGGTAGTCGCTTCCCTTTTTAAGGGCAAATTGATGAAGAGGAAGTGGATATTGGTCGGCCCAGCCCAAGCCCGACCCATAGAAATTGGGTCGCGCATGGGCTTGGGCCAAATAAAAAAATTTTGTGGGCTTGGGCCCGACCCAAAGCCTGAATGTTTTAGGCGGGCTTGGGCCTGTGCCTTTCAAAGCCTCGCCCAACCCGGCCTATGCTCATCCCTACGCGTTTCTTTGGCGATCTGACTCTTTCTACAACAGAATTGGTGGCGAGTACCACACAATTAGACCCGCCTACATACAACACTCCATCATATTCATCAACCTCCTATACTTACCATAATTTACGTTTCATTTATTATTTGCATAAAATTTAAAGAATGCTTCTTTTGAAATCCTAGGTTATAGATCCGCCTATTAATCAACCTAAGAAGATAGCTGCCTCCCTGAGTTCGACATTGGTCTTGCCCAAGTAAAATATAAAGTTACTGCTCGCTTTAACTGATCAAATTAATTAAGTGGTCGTTTTGATAAATCCTAATTGCCTGAATTCTATAACAATTTGAAATTATTAGGATAGGGTGTTCAGGGTTCGTCAGCCTCTATTGAACATTGTTATTCTTCTAAAAATGACTCCAACGATGGTTGGGAATCATCTTCATCACGTTCTTCATATCCATATTCCCTCCAACCATATGCCTGCAAGAGGGTTTACTAAAAACCTACATTCTCCACCGCTACCATTGGTTCCCGTTGTACTTATATCCTTAGATAAAATCCTAAGTATAGGGGGATCGATAAACACCCTGTTTATATCTACCTTCTCTCCTCTTGCGCTCGTCTGCCCCGTTTTGCTCTCTTCAATACTTTGGTTGACCAAGAGCCTAAGTATAGTGGGGCGATCGAATCCCCACTCCCCTTTATTCTTTTGCATCCCTATGTACTTAGCATATGTTAAGTATAGGGGGGTGAGTCACATTCGTGTACATGCTCTGTATTGCATTGTATTATATGGTATTGTATTTTACGTATATGAAACTAACATGGGTTTTGGGCAGTTTTTGTAAAACTTTTTTAAAAAAAACAAAAAATTCACAAAATTAAAAAAAACTCAAAAAATGTTTGCATCTCATGCATCATCACTTCATTCAGCATTCCATGCATCTACATTGATGAAAAGCCATTGGATTCTGAACCAGGTTGTGAGCAGAAATCAAGAGTGGTCTTGATTTGGCCTTAATTTCTTAATTTTCAAAGGAACTTCACCGAGAAATAGGATTGTAGAAAGCTTCAGGTCATAGATTTAATTCTCCAAGTTCCACATGACAATGTCCAGACTTCGACTCTTAGTATCTAACCCGGTCGCCTCATCCTGAGGAAAACTCTTGAATAAGGAATTAATTTGTACTCTAGCACTATGTACTTAGCTCAACTCAGACGTGGTAATGGAAGACTATGAGAGCTCTTTTCTGGTAGCGTGGAAATCTAACGACTGGAGTACAGGTTGAAATAAATCTTCAGATGATGAATGGATTGCTAGCATAATCATTTTAAGACCCGAAAACATAAGCGAAACAAAAGATTCTATATTCGTCGGGGTATAAAAAGATCCATACATAGCAACCAAAATCCATACCAAAAGAAGTCAACTACCAAATACATAATTGACCACAATGGTCCAAGCTTTAGACAGCCTGCATATCATAGTGGAAATTTTGTTACACTGGCCAAGCTCTACAGGAGATGTGACTACACTGGTCACACTCCAGTTCTTTTCTTAATCCTTCTAAAAACTTCCTCCACCATATTCGTTGTGAACTAGTATGTACCTGAACTTAAAAGGAAATATCTGACACCCCGAGGATGAGTTACTAGAGGAGAGGTTTGTGTAGTAGTTTGGCATTTCAGATAGGAAGATCTAACACCCTCTACACACATGAGACGGTTGTTCAAAGTTCATGAGGTATGCTTTGGGAGGAGGATTGATGTAAGATGACTTCTAAGTTGAACCTGTTATAATGATGTGTAGAACTTAGAGGATGTTGATTTTAAAACCCTAATTCTTACAGGAGATCCGCTAAAACTATTAATCCAAAGGTTGGGTCGGGCTCCATTTTCACCTTTTGTTCATGATCTTGGTATGGAACCCAATCTCATTTCACCTCTACATTTCTTTAGTTGCTCGAGGACGAGCAAGATTTAAGTATAAGGGGTTGATGAATATATGATTAATCACTCTAATTAGTTGAAAATAGAGCTTTTTCCCTAGAAACTATATGCATTCATGTGTTTATATCATAAAATTAACATTCATGCACTTGTAAATGATTTGCATAAATTATCATTCGTTTCTGCATTCATTTTCATCCGCACATTTTCACCTAATTTCACATATTTTAAATTAATTCATGCTAACTCTAATTGACATAAAACTGACTCCATTGTGTACATACCACTAACCTTAATCAATGAAAATCCTAAAAAATATTGACTTATATATACAATAAACCCAAACCTTAATTTTGGAACAAAAAACCGCAAACGATGATATATCTCTCATATAGTGTCCAATTTCACTCTACTCACTTTGAATTAATGTACATTAAATTATCTACAAATTCAAAAGAACATTGTATATTATTACTAATTTTGATATGTCATTCCATGTGCATATTCCACTCATTTTAATTATTTTCTTTTTCATTTCATATTTTAAATAATCACATAAAAATTAAAATACAAAAAATTAGAATAGCAATAAAAAGATAAATTCTGACTTGAGCTTACTGACCTAATCCATATGTATATAATCCACTTCCCTAATTTTTTAACCTTTTGTTAACTCATAAAATTACCAAAAAATGCATTTGTGTCCATTACATTATTTCACATAATATTTGACTTTTGCATGCATTATTCATCCACATAAAACTAAATAAAAAATACAAAACTGGAAAAATTGATATTTTACATACATAAATTATCACCAAAAAAATCAGATGTTACACAGTGTAGAATGTGTCTAGGTCTTTCGTGAACATTGTAGAATGCATTTGAGTCCTTCGTGGACATTGTAGAATGCATTTAGGTCTACATTTTCTATTTTGGACATTGTTGCATTTAAGGTCATTTTTCTATTTTTATGCATTTTTCTTTGTTTTTCCATGCACTGGTCAACCTTGTGAGTCAACGCTTGCACATGTCTCCCCTCCAATAGGGCATCTCACACACGTACTCACTCCACTTCACGGTGCACTCGAACCCCTCTCCATCAATCAGATTTCTTCTTTCATTGATTGCGCGGTCAACTAACCCTCTTTTTCCCTTTCTTTCTCTGCTCTCTTTTCCTCTTCTTTCCTCATGGGTTTCTTCTCTATTTTCTCTCCTTTATGGTTCTCTCTACTCGTCCCTCTATACCTGCATGTCTAAGACAAACACTAATGACCTCATACCATCACCAACTACCCCATTCCTACTTATATTTCCCCTTCTTCCCATATAAATCTAACTCCTAACTTCTCTACGAAACCCAACAACCAAAACCCCATCTATTCCCCTAATCTTCGGATCATCGTCATCCCCTACCATTACAACCAACTGCAGGAAAGCTATCGCCTCTCCCTCATCTTTTCTAAACGGAAACCTCTACCCCCACTCCAAATCTCATCATCTTCAACCTCCTGGACAAAATCCCCAATCCATCTTTTACTCTCCCTCGTTATATCTTCAAGACACCTTCTCCGGCAACCGAACCCCCCAATCTTCAGATCCTTAACTCCCTTAAGTATAAGAGGTGATAAATATGTGATTTATCATCATATTCTTTGTTTATTATCCCTCTAACTTAGACAACTCAATAATAATCAAAGCTAATTCATTAACATTAACAAACTAACCTCTATATATAATTGATCCTAATTAATGTATTTAATTAACCCTATTAATGTGCTTTATTTTTTGTGTTTTCTTAATTATTAAAAATCACATAAAAATTATATAAATGTCGTAAATATTTGTTTTGAAATTAAATACAATACAAAAAATTACAAAAGAAACCAAACCATGTACTTTTAATCCTTAAAAATACTTAAAAAATATTAGTATGTAAACATGACTTGTTTTGACTTTTTATTCAACATGAAACTTGTAGATCTCAAAAAGATCTACAACTTTCATGTCCAACATTTTTTTATTTGAAAGATTCTAACCATTTGTTTTGTAATTTATAATATTTTTGGGTCTTTGGATTTTTCTGGTTGGGCCACATGTCCCAATCATGTGCTTCCACCTCACTGACCCTTTGTCCCCTTCTGCCCTCCACAGGAGCTGTCTGATCAACTTGATCAGATGCTCCCAAGCTTGCCACGCCCATGCCTCTTTTGGACCTTCTGATCAAATGATCAAGGTAAATCTCCATTGTTCACTTCCACTTGCAACTTCACCCTCGGATCTGATCCCCTGATCACATCTGAGCCATTTGACTGCGCCCCTCTTCAGGCTGATGGATCGCTAAATCCAACAGTCCCCGATCCTTCTTCTTCCTCCGTAACGGCCCCCAGACCCACGTTTGCCTCGCTGACAGCCCTTCTTCTCCCAATTCTCCCAACCACTCTCCACTTCCTCTCCATGTCACTCCACCCCTCCGATGTCGACCTAATATCCACCTCTCATGTGATACCCTCAGTCATTCATTACCAATCTTCTAGGGTAACCGCACAACGGTTACAAACCTCACTCCCCATCTTCCCGTAACTATCATCCATCTCCACAAAACCCCCATTACCGCCCACTGCATGTCTTGTCCACAATTTCACGCATGGCAGCCCAATCTCCTTCTTCCTCCCGTGATAGGGGAGCGAGGAGGCGGTGAGCGACGACGACTAGACCCACAAGTGTCGACCCTCGACCTCTGATTGAGCTACAAAGCCTTCATGACTACTGTCTGAGTTCCTTAGGTAGGCTGCCCAGGTCGAGGGACTACAGGAGCTCCATTCGGAGGTCAGCCCAAGCCCCCACTCAGCCTCACGTTGCTCTTCAGATCCCAGGTAAGCTTTATGTTATTTTGACTTAGTTTTCTCCATATTAATTAAGCATTCACAAGCTCTCCAACCTTCAATCCACATTACCCCAAGCTTCTCCAAACCCCCCATTTTTGCAATGGTTCTAGTTCACATACTTCCTGCCTCTAGAACCTCCTCCACCTCAAGCATTCTTCTCCAACTATGTCGAAGAAGAACCCACTTAGGTCCCTGATAACGAGCATTTGGGCGAGGGTCAAAATACGCCTCGCACACAAGGCGGGGACGGTAGTGTCACTGAGGCGACCGCTCACAAAACACTGGTTGAGCAGAAATTAACCCACAACAAAAAATAAACCAAATAAGTCCCAAAACCGTGAATTAACATTTATTAACTCTACCATAAAATGCATAGTGTATAAGCATATAGAGGTCGAACCACAGAGAGCAATAAAAATTGGGTAGCCTATGGTGTTCATGCACATCCAAGTCATCCTCGAATGAATCCTAATTTTGTGGGTAATTAAAATTATTATATTATTATTATTATTTATTTTGTATTTTGATTTTTCATTTTCTGATTTTATATTTTCTTTTTATATTATATATATTGTTTTTATAAATAGGATAGAATATATAGATAATATAAGAAAAAGGGTGATAAAATATTTATAGAAATAAGTAAAAATAGTCAAAAACTAGGAAATAAAATATTTTTGGTCTTTTTATAATTTTTTACTGTTTTTGTGATTTTTTGGTATTTTTCCAAATATTTTTGTATTTTTAAATGGCAAAATAAAGGAAAGAAGTGAATTAATTATTGGTCGAAATTAAAATGGGAATAAAAATACCAAATAGTATCAAAATTTTCCCAAATTAATTTTAAAATAAAGATAATAAAATAGGGAACCTACAGAACTTGAGTTTCTATTTTTTTTATTTTTCTACTATTTTATAGTTTTTTTTAAGTTTTTAGGTATTTTCTAATTTTTAAGGTTTTGGTTTTGAATTTTTAGTGATTTTTGGATTGACACTAGGATACAATAAAATAGACAGTAGATAATTTTTTTGAGATTTTTCAAGGTGTTTTAATATTTTTTTAGTATTTTCTAAATAGATAGTAGCTAAAATGCATGTTTTTGATTTTTAATAAATATAAAATGCAACAAAAATGCAATGCAAAAATATGGCGTGAATGCACAACTAAACAAGAGCTTAAATTAATTTTTGAGAAATTTTTGGGGTTTTATAAATGCATGGAATAAATAGACAAAGCATACAAAAATACAAGGCCTGGCAGGGGTATAAATGCAATTACGTAAACATCCAGGGGCCAAGTTGCAATTTTCACACAAAATATAATATTGAATATAGAAATTAATGGACCAAATACAAATAAAGGAACCCGCAAGGGCCTCTCTGCAATTTACCCACCCCAGCACGTGACTAGCACGCGCCTGGGAAGGACCTGAATGTAATTTCCAAAAATATAGGGGCCTTGATGCAAAATACACAAAAATATTACACTGGCTCTGTAAGTTCGTGGACCAAATCGAAATAACCAAAACCCTAAGGGTGTCAGTGCAATTTACCCCGCGCCTCACGTGAACTGGTCACGTGAGGTGACGTGGCTTGGACTGGAATGCAATATACAAAAACTCCCAGGGGCTACTTGCATAAATGTACAATTATTTTACAACGTATTAATTTATTTACAGCATTAAAAATTAATTACAAAAAGTGCGAGGGGACTCAGTGTAAATTACCCCCTAAGGCACGCAAATGGACGGCGATGGGCGCGCCACTTATCCACGTGTCGGGCTCTCGAAGCCCGATACCCCTTCAGCGATCCTCGGTTGAGATTGCATCTGATGCTTGATCGAACGGTCGAGGCGACTGCTGAATGGACAACCCAGATTAGATCTGGGGCCGCCTCCTCCATCCAACGGCGGCTGCTGCTCACGAAGAACAGATAGGAACAGTCACCCTCCCTGACTTCGATCGCCGATTCCTCCTCCTCCGGGCACTCCATGGTGATAGCGATGAGCTCTACACGTCCGGCGGGATGCTCCGCAACCTCCGAGGCACTCTAGAAGGTCCAGGACCCCCTAGATCGGTCCAGCGAGCTCGGAGAAGCAAGGGGGGTCTTGGAACCTCGCAGGTGATCGATTCGAGCTCCAGGGAGCTCCATTTGGCTCTTGACATGCACCAAAAAGACACGGGGCTCGAGGGGGTCTTCCTCGACCAGGGGTTACAGCTCAAAGGATAAGAAATGAGTGGGGGTGGCGAGGTCCGGCGAAGCGGCGGAGTTGGACCTCGAATCGCAGAGCTGGAGAAGCTATGGTTGATCTGATGCTTGGGTTAAACATAGAACGTGTAGGAGGATGAAGTGGAGGTGAAGCGAGGGTCGGGTTGTGCGTAGATCAGGGTAGAGAGGTTCGCCGGAGCTGAACTCCAGCGAACTTCGATCTGGCCTCAATCGGGCACCTATTGGTCTAATAACTAATCTAACTGCAAGATTAAAAACTACAAACGAAATCTAAGCTATAAAACAAGATAAAGACAGCTCTTATACCTGGTGGTCGACCAGGGAGCAGGACCTCCGGCGAGCGGTGGTCGTGGGTGCTTCCCTCAACTCCTCCGACCGGCTGAAGCGTCCAGAAGACTCCCCCTGTCACGAGGACTCTCTGGGGACTCAAAGCAAGGGTGGAAGACGACCGAAGGGAGACCAAACTAGAGGAGGAGGTCGAGGGTTTTATATATACACAAGGTGGTGCACCCTTATTGACCGGGGTGCCACAAAGAATCGATTGGTCATATGATGGATCTAAGTAGCTGGCGTGAAGGTTGAAGCATAGGTCGAGCTTTTTCATGAAGTAATCTTCGCCTGGGAGTTAAAGGATCAGAAGAGGAAAGTTGGAGAAGATGGGCCGCAACAACTTCTGACACCAGGCGGCTGGAGGGCAGGGAAGTTGACCGAGCGGTCAACGAATCCTGATTGGTCCACATCAGCCCTACTTTGACTGAATTTTTAAACATAATAAACGACTTTATTTAATTTTACTTAAAAAATAAAAAATGTTTATTAATTAATATAGTATTTATTTCTGATTTTTATTTAATTTTTTGATGTATTTTATTATAGGTTTATTTTAGTGATGTATTTTTAAGTGTATTTACATGTATTTTGTATATTTTATTTTTTATTTTTATATTATATTTTATTATTTTCTTTTCTTATTTTGTAAATTTATAACTTATTTTTATGAGTGTAAATATATTTTTATTTAATTTTTATGAGTTTATTACATTTTTAAATAAATAGATATATGTATCTGTAGGTATACTTATAGTTAATTTACCTATATTTTATGTGCATTTTATTTATTTAATAAATTTTATTGATTTTTATTTTGGATTTGTATTTTTAATAAATTATAGATAATATTTACAATAATATAAAAATATTAAAGAATAAAATAATTAAAGAATGTAATCCCCTTTTATTTACATACATAGGTGACATAGGTATTTTGGGTCTATGTAGTTTATAGACTTATTTTATTTTGATAATTCTTTTGGTTTATTTTAATTTCAATGTGTACATGTAATATATATATTATTTACAAAATTCTAAAAATATAAATTTATAGAAATAACGAATAATGAATATAATGAATATTTTAATCAGACAGACTGTACAATGAGGGCCAAAAACCTAACTTTCACAGATGGACTCCAATAATTATGAAACTAATTTTATTAAATAGCTCTTGAAAAGTTATATACAATAAAAGTTTTGGGTAATTTTGAGTTTTTATTAGCAAGATATGGGTCTGTGAAGTTGAGATTCTGGCTTTTTATTCTGTGTGTAAAATGTACAATGTGTACCATTTTTGTACAAACTCAATTTTGTATTTTTATTTACATTATTATCTACAACTTTCATGTACATGGTTTCTTTATTTGATGAATAAATAACTAAATACAAAATAGGTATCCAAATGCATAGATGAATCAATAAATAAATGAGGCATTTATTGTGTTATTGGCCCTTATCTCCCCCTACTTTATTCCTTGTCGACCAATTCCATTCTGACCTTGGTCTCGGGGTTCGGGTCATAAAATATTTTCAATATTGTATTCCTTTTTCTTTTCTTCTCTTTATTATATAATTTTGGCATTAAGACCTTATTTTATATACAATAAATATAGTAATTAATGACTGCTATTATAGACAAATTGATGCTATTTACATGCATTAGCTAGGGTTTTCAAGGCCAAAATGATAGAATAAAGGTGATGAAATGAAGATTCATCACCCCCTATACTTGCCTTTGCTAGTCCCTAGCAAATACTTATGCAATAAGTACAAAAGAATAAAAAATTAGAAGAAAAGAAAAAGAGAACTGGAAAAGGATAGAGTGAACAGGGTTGCTTTCAGTGCAATATATGTCCTTACAAAATCAGAATTTGGAGCTTCTTTCAGACCATGGGTGTGGATGTGTGTAGAACCTTGTTGGGAACCAGCTTTAAACACAACAGCCTTCGAGAGTCATAGAGCTCGGTTCAACCCATTGATACCGCCTCCCGCTACCCTAGCTAATTCAGGCAAATTAATGTCCAAATTATTTATAAGTGTTCGTTGCAGTCAGATACGAGAGGGAATATCAAAAACCACTTTTAATTAGATTCAAGTCAATTTTAAGCGGCAATTTTTTTTACTTGGTGAAGTCCAAGGTCGAACTCAGGAAGGCATCTGTCTCCTTAGGTGAATTTGAGAAAAGTCCAACTGTTAGATTTTCATGGGGGATATTTTTGGTCTTTTTGTATATTTTATGCAAGACACATGCGAAATCAGGCCAAATTACAAGTTAATTCAAAAATATAGTCAAATTAATTCCAAAAATTATGAAACTTAGCCAGATGATGAAATATGATGAAATTAGACTACACTAATTTTTTTGAAATTTTTAGATGCACGAATAATAAAAAATGCAGACCTTAGTGAAAATAACTAATCCAATTTTAATAATTAACAAAGGATGATATTTCTCAGAAATAAAATTAATCCAAATAGGTCTAGTTAATAGCTATACAAAAATCAACTTAAATTTTGTTAAAACACTTCACGGTTGATTAATTAAAAATCGATTAAGGTTTCCACTAAATGGTTTTATTAAGATACGTGCAAATGGTGTGATTTTCGGATATGTTGTAGCATAAACTTATATCTACTAATGATGATTTTTCAGAGATTTTTCGATAAAAAGATAATGCGCAATAAATTAATCAATCAAAATGGGCAAAATGTTGCTATTTTTCACCAAATTAAATTCCATAAATATTCTGCAAATCAGAAAAATATAAAGAAATGCTAAAATGGTAGAACAAGAGTTATACTACACAATGCAACTTTTGGAATTAAAAATGGATGACAAAATGGTGACTAGATAAACATGTAAATGCAGGGGTATGAATGCAATACAGAGAAAAGAAATATGAGCTGAAATGAGAATAAGGACTTACATGCAATTATTGGAAAGTTGAAATTTTTTAAAAACTTGCAAAGGGGTGCAAGTGTCCCCTTTACAAAGTCCCTTTTTTTTAATATGCGATGGCTTCTCCTCTGTTTCTTGGCTTGAAACAGGGGAATGGAGATGGAGGAGCTTCACGGGCACGGGCCGCAGGTGGCTGCGGCGTCGAGGTGGCTGAGCGCCAAGGAGCTCGTAGAGGAGGCGGGCTGCTTTGGGCAGCGCACCGCGAGGATGAGGACGGCGTCGCTACGCGCGGTCGAGGTGGCGGGGGCTGACGTGTGGGCGCAAGTGTTGGGCGGCCAAGGTCGGTGAACGCCGCCGAGGCGGTTGCTCTAGACAGTGGCGCAGGTGGATAAGGGTGGCCGCACGCGGCTGTGCGGAGGTCGGGTGCGCTGCTGCCACGTTGATGGCGGAGGTGCTTGCGTTGAGGTCCACGCGCGGGGGAGCTTGAGTGGCGGTGGCCGCATTCGGCACGTGGCCAACAGGAGGCGGGTAGGCGTGGCGGCGCAAGGAGGAGAAGGGCGGTCGTACGCGGCTGCGCGGAGGCGCCTGGAGGTGCGTGGGAGCGCGGTGGTTGACGGGCGTGGGGGCTGAATGTCGCGTGAAGAGGGAGGTGTCTTCGTTGAGGGTGGCGCACGAGGGCTGCTGACGAGGAGGAGCCAGCGTTGATGGTGGTCGACGGGTCCGCAAAAGCCACGATAAGAAATCGTTTTTATCGTTCGTGCGTGAAATTAATGAAAGTCGTTCGTTGTAGGCGGCGATCGTTTTGGCTAGAGCGCCCAAATCAGCTATATATTTGACACGGGTTTGCCGTAATGCTTGAAATAACCACAAAATAATGATTTAATTTTAATCTCGTGGTTTATGTTTATTTTACTTGGGCAAGTCCCAAGGTCGATCACAAGGAGGCAAAGGAACAACCTAGATTAATGTCTATCCAATTTTGAGTTCGGTTTTCAAGGCGTTCTTTTTTTTGGAATTTTTCAATGCACTATGAGATGTAAAATGCAAGTTCGGCCTATTTTAGGGACTAAAACGTAAATTTCAATCAAACAATGTCTGAAAAATACAAAACTTGGCCACAATGTAAATGACGATGAAATGCGTGCACTGTAATTTTTTTGGGATTTTTAGATGCAATATGAACTTTTTATGAATTTTTAAATGCAAACAAAAAGATTTTCAATATTTAATTTTAATAAATATTAAACCTACTTATTTTCAAGAATTAAAATTATCAAAGATCTATCACTAGGTGATGGGTCCCAGAAAAATCCTAAACCTCGAAAATGTGGGGTCTAATATCTATTAAAAATTAAACAATGAAATATGCTAAATGAATTTTACAGGGCAATTTATGCATGCAAATGCAAAGATTTTTGGGCACAATGTTAATCCAAGTAATCTCTACGATATTTGATTTTTGGGGAATTTTTAGAATAACGGTTAATCATCTATGAATTTCAGAGCAAGAAATGGGTAAAATATGCAATTTTCCACAAAGTAATTATTTATTAATTAACCATCAATCAGAAAAATACCCACAATATGTCAAAATGTAGAGAATCAATTAGCCAACATCATGCTATTTTTGGATTAATAAAATAATGTAGATAAGAAGTCTAGAATCACAGGGGAACACAGGGGTACAGATGCAATATAAATAAATAAATAAACATGCAGAGGGGGACTTGTTTGTAATTACCTATACCCCGAAGGGTATTTCTGCAAAATTTCTAGAGGTCACGTGCTCTGCACGTGCCTCTGGCTGGCAGGGATGTCTGCGCAAAAAGGGGAAAATCCGGGGGTGCTCCTGCAATTTGCCGAACGGGTCACGTGCTGCGCACGTGACCCCTGGGCTGACTTGCGGCTGAAGCAGTTCCCCGCGCACGTGCCTTGCACGTGCCGGGGCCTCGGGCTCTGAGCCCGGTCGACGGCGAGGTGGAGGCTCCTCTGGCTTGGCGAGATGTTGGCCAGCGAGCGGATGAGGGACCGGCGAGGGGCGGTCAACGGCCGCCACACGGCCGAGGCGGAGGAGTCGGTGGTGGCCGACAAACGGCCGAGGGCCGTCGAGGTAGCGGCGTGGCGAGGCGGAGGCGGTCGTTGATGACGGCGATGAAGGCGATGTCGGAGGAGCTTCGGTGGCGTGGTGGCGCTGGAAGATGGTCGGGGCGGAGACGAAGCTGCTAGAAGGCGGTGAAGATGAAGGTGTCGATGTCGAAGTCGATGGCGTAGATGGCCGGTGGGCGCAGCTCCTGGAGGAGCTTCGAGCGGAGGTTGAAGGTTGGAGACGATGGACGTTTGGCTCGACGGTAGGGGAGACCGGAGCGGGTGCGAGACGGCGGAGCTCGTCGTGGATCGCAACGAGGGAGAAGGCCCTCGGACCTCATCGAAGGAGGGCGCTCGGAGCTGTCACCTCCGAGCGTCGTCGCTATCGGCGGATGCCCAGGAAGCGGGGCGGCGAGGCACTATTTATAGGCGAGAAGGGGGGTCGGAGGTGGTTGCGAGCGGGGCGGCGGTCGTTGCGAGCGGCCAGCGGTTGCGGGAGTGGAGGTTAACGGCGATGGGGGCGGTCGTTGGCGAGATTTGCGGGGGAGGCGCGAGGTTGAGGGCGATCTACAGCGGCCGTTCGATCGGCCATGATCGAACGGTTGCGGGGTCGCCACGTGGTGCAAAGGGAGGAAGAGCGGGGCACGTGCGGAGCACGTGCCCGGGATGGCACGTGCGATGCACGTGCTCCTTTTTAAAATTTTTTTTAATAAAAACGAGATAATAAAAAGGCGAAAAATAGCTGACACGTGGCGGCCTCTGGGGCTGCCACGTGTCAGCTCCAGAAAAATCGAAAATAAAACCCTTTGTAAAATCAAAAAGAAATAACAAATGACCTCGGATCGAAAAAGTTCCTTCACGAAAAATGCTCGTCTCGATGAGATCTACAACTTTCATGAAGACATCAAAGCCAAATTCGGTCAAATGTGAAAAGTGAATTTTTGGGGTATCCCATGTACATAGAATACCTTGATTTTTGGTTTTCTAATTTTTTTGTCATTTTTAATCACGATAAAAAACCGGAAAAATAATGGAAAATCAAAGATAAATAAAAGACATCTAAATCTAGTTTTTTTTGGATTTTTATTAATGAAGAAAATAAGTACATAAAATACAAGGTCAAAAGCCGCGAAAAATACAAAGTACAAAAGAGGCCCAAAAACCCAACTTTCACATACGAGCTCCGATTCACTTAAACTTGGTCTTGTTTTAAAGGTAATTGAATGTGTATTAGTTCAAAAGTGAGTAGGATCAGGATCAAATCGGACACTGGATGGGGAAGATATGTGGCTTTTAGTCCGAAAATCCTAAAACTAGGGTTTGGGTTTTTGGTCCACTTATCAGGGTTAGTAATTTTTTTGTATTTTTCATTTATTCTTGTTAGTGATGTGTATACAGTGGAGGTGAGTTTGTGGTACGCGGTGTTAGCATGAAGGAGTTAAAAATAGGGGAAGTTAGGCTATTCACAGGTCACTTTTGGCTTGGATTTTTGGCTTCTTATTTTATGCAGAAATTAATGCTAACATGCAATTCTTATGAAGTCATGCACAAATGCTAATTATGCAAAATAAATGCAGAAATTCAATTGATTTTGAGGGACTTGAGCTTAATTAATGAGACTTAGAGTGATGAATCCGAGATTCATCAGTGGTCCACGGCCAGAGGGCGCGAGGAGAGTACCTGCAATGAAGGAGAAGAGCTCGAGTGGAGGGCTCGGCCGTGGTGGAGGAGGAAGAAGAAACATGGGGTGTCACCACCTCCTCTGTTGTTCATGCATTTGTTTAAGTGGTTTAAATAAAGGATTAATCGATTGATGAAAGTTCGTCGGAAAAATAAATAAAAATCACCGTTGCGTTCGCAACGTGTGATTTATCCGTTGATGTGTGATCGGTTTTGCGAATTGATGCGCAGATGTGAGTGAATCAAGAAGAGAGAGAATGGGTGTGTAATGGGGAAGAAGATAGAAAGGAAGAAAACTACCTGTTGGTGGCGAATTGGTGCCAGGGGAAGAACTCAACGATGAGCTCCTGTCTTCGCTCGATGCAGCGGCTATGCAGAGCTCGAGCAACTCGAGAAGGAGTTGCAATCAAGGGATCAGAATCCCTTGGATCTTGCCTGGAGGGAGAAGGTCGTCACTCGACTTGGCGTGTCCTTCTGTCACAAGAATATGCCCTGGAGCTCACTTGCTCTCTCGTAGGAGGTGGCGGATGGGGAAGAGTGTGGGAGATGGAGAGGTTTTAAAAGAGGAGGAGGCAGTTGGAGAGGAGATGAAGAAGGTGGAGGAGATGGGGTGGGATGGGAGGTGTCGAAGGGTGGCTTCTCCCTTAAGTCAAGGGAGAGTGGGAGAGGAATGGGTATGAGCCGTTGATGGAGAACCCCTCATCCAACGGTCCAGAATAAAGGAGAGAAATGTTTAAGTGGATGAATGAAGAGACGACACATGGCGACTTTAGGAGTTGCCACGTGTCGCTTCGAGAAAAATCCGCAACTAAATACAAAGAAAAATCAAAAAGAAATAATAGAAGAGGTTAGATTAAAAAGTGGTCAATACAAAAGTTGTTCGGCTCGACGAGATCTACAACTTTTGTGAAGGGCCAAAAATCAAATGAGATCGTTTGTACAAAAATGTATTTTTGGGTGGTACCTTATAAATATAAAATACCGCATTTTATCTTTTGTAATTTTTTTGTCATTTTTAAAAGAGAGAAAAATCAAAAGAAAAATAGAAAAATATGATAAGAATATTTATAACTTAATCTATTTTTTTTGGATTTTTAATAATTAAGAAAATGAAATGGTAAAATACAGGGGCAAAACAGTCAATTTGTGCAATTTACAAAAGGGGCCCAAAACCCAAGTTTTGCATACGAGCTCGATTTTAGTAAAATTGGTCTTGTTTCGAAGGTCTTTGAATGTATATAACTTTAAAAGTGAGTAGACCTTATTCGGAGGTTGTATGAGAGAGATATGTGCGTTTTAAGGTTCATGGTCTCAAACTTGGATTCAGCTTTTATTGGTCAATTTTACAAGTTAGTATTTTTTTTGATATTTTTCTTTAATTAGTGTTAGTAATATATACACTATAGAGTTGATTTTATTGGATTCAGAGTTAATATAAAATATATACAAATAGGGTATTTTAGCTAATATACAGGTGAATATTTACAAGTGAATTTGGCTTCTTACTTTATGCAAATATGAATGCTAAAATGCAGATATTATGCTTGCATGCATGAATGCTAATTATACAAGATAAGGGAAAATATGCTTCTATTTACTCGGGAACAAAGCTCTATTTTCGACTTTTAGAGTGATGAATCACAGATTCATCAACCCCCTATACTTAAACCTTGCTCGTCCCCGAGCAACTAAAATGAAATGCAAGAGTGAAATGAGATTGGGTTCCATAATAAGGTCATGAACAAAAGTTGAAAATGGAGCTTGACTCAACCTTTGGATTAATTGTGTGGCGGAACCTTATCGGGACCTGAACTTAAGACCTAACAGACTTCAAGTTCCACAAGTCTTCTATTCAAGACTCCTCAATAGTCGGGTCAGAACAAATCCTCATACGCAAATTTCTGATGACTATGATTCTTACTTGTATGGTGTAAGTGAAATGTAACTCTCCACATCAGAAATGGCTCAGAAACAGCCTCCTCTAACAAGGTAACTTAAATAACCCGGTCCAGTAACTCTTTCCTCGAGGAGCGGGGTATTCCCTTCTAAGTGCAAGTGCAACCAGCTCAAGAGGAGGGGGTGGAGAAAAGAATGGATGGTAACTGATGAATCTTGATTCATCATTCTTTATTCTATCATTTTGGCCTTAAAAACCCAAGCAAATGCATGTAAATAACATCAATTTATACATATTAGCATTCATTGTTTATTGTATTTATTGTACATAAAATAAGGATTTTAATGCCAAAATTATAGAATAAAGAGAAGAAAAGAAAAAGGAATAAAATATTGCAAATATTTTATGACCCTAACTCCGAGACCAAGGCCAGAATGGAATTGGTCGACAAGAAATAAAGTAGGGGGAGATAAGGGCCAATAATACAATAAATACCTCATTTATTTGTTCATTCATTTATGCCTTTTTGACACCTATTTTGCATTTATTTATTTATTCATCAAATAAAAATATTTTGTACATGAAAGTTGTAGATAATAATGTAAATAAAAATACAAAATTGAGTCTGTACAAAATTGATACACAGTGTACATTTTATACCCAGAATAAAAAGCCAAAATCTCAACTTCACAGACCCATATCTTGCAAATAAAAACTCAAAATTACCCAAAATCACCTTTAATTGTATATAGCTTTTCAAGAAGTATTTAATAAAATTGGTTTCGGAATTTTTGGAGTTTATCTGTAAAAGTTAGTTTTTGGGCCCCTATTGTACATAATACCGAGTAAAATATTCAATTTATTCATTACCCATTATTTTTACAAATTCATATTTTTATAAATTTATATACATTATTTATAACATATGTGTACATTAAAACTATAATTAAACCAAGAAGAAACACACAAATAAAATAAAGTTATCTAAATACATAGGCAAAATACCTATGTTATCTATATGTATATAAATAAAAAGGGACTTTATTCTTTTATTCTTTATTCATCTATATTTTTAATATTTATTAAAAATGTAATCCCTAAATAAAAATAAATAAAATACATTAAATAAATAAAATGTACATATAATATAGGTAAAATACCTATAAGTATACCTACGTATTACATAGACCTATTTATTTAAACATGTAAATAAACTCATACAAATTAAATAAAAATATATTTATACTCACAAAAATAAGTTATAAATAAATAAAATAAGAAAATAAAATAATAAAATAAAAATAAACAAAGTAAAAATAAATACATGTAAATACACTTATAAATACATCATTAAAATAAATTCATAATAAAACACATCAAAAAAATAAATAAAAATCATAAATAAATAATACATTAATTAATAAAAATTTTTATTTTATAATCAAAATTAAATAAGGTCATTTATTATGACTAAATAATGAGTCAAATTTGTGCAGACGTGGACCAATAGGATTCCAACATTCGTTGACCGCAGTCAACTCAGCCCTCAGCCTCACCGGCCCGTCAAATCTGTCAGACATGGCATTTTCTCCATATTTTCCCGATCGACCCGTCGCTCCAATGACATCGGTCCCTTCACGGAAATTACTCCCAAAACAACCCTTATACACGCCCATGACTTTCCCCTGTATATAGCTTCGATTCCTTATTTTTGGCCGGTCAATAAGGGCTCCCATTATGTTCGAAAATAAATCAGCCTCCAGCCTGTCAGATCTGTCAAACCCCCCGTCTTCTCCCATTTTTCCCGGGTGCCCCGTCCATCGATCGCCTTTGCTTCCTTCACAAGAAATGATCCTGGTACATTGTACATACACACCCCCATGTTAGCTCTAATGTATATATCACCGATTCCTTATTATTTGCCGGTCAATAAGGGTGCATACACATGTTTATAAATAACCCATCTTCCTCCTCCAAAATATTTTGGCCATTTCCCTAGCCCTAGAGCTCCCACCTTCGGCCTAGTGTGCATCCATGTGACAGGTGGAGGTCCCCTGAAGCTTGTGGAGGCTTGCGGAGGAAGGAGATGCGCCCACGGCGGCGCTCCGGCAGTCGTCCTGCTCCCTGGAGTTTTTCCAGGAATAAGAGCTGCGCACTTATTTTCTTAGGTAGATTTTTATCCCCGCTTTTCATTCATGTCTTTCATTTTGCATTTAGATCATTAGAATAGTCTAGTTTAGCTAATTCGAAGTTCGTCGGAGCTCCGCTCCGGCGACTTCTCCACCGTACCCCCGCCTGTTCTCCAACCACTACAACCACCCATTTCACTCCCTTCCAGTGCTCCACCTCCCAGCCACCTCTGTCCAACCGGATCCCTCTGGGATTCGTGAATCGATGCTTCAACTCTGTCGCTCGACGGAAGCTTCGCCACCTCACCCAATTTTTGTGCTAACAGCTTCAAATCCAGGTCGAGGGTGAAGCCCTCGAGCCATGCGGTCTTTTTGTGCAGGTCTAGTGCGCCAAGACGCACCAGGAGATGAAGTACACGCCGGCGGAGGTACCTGGAGCACCTTGCCTTTTCCGACCTCGCAAGGGCGCTCTAGTCGTCCTCTGGCCGATCTGAAGCCTCCAGCAGATAGAGTGGAGTACCTGCGACGTGTGGGGAGCTTTGGGAGCGGCAACGAGCGTCGGGGAGGAGAGACCTCGTCGGGAGAAGCTCGCCAGCTGCGAGTTCCTCCCCTGTTCTTCCAGCACCTCTCCTCGTCGTTGGATGAAGACGAAGGCCCCAGTTCAAGTGACAGCCGTCCGATGGAGCAGCGCTCAGACCGTCAGATCACCTCGGGTGATCTAATCCTCACCGCCCATCGTCGAAGTGTCATTGGCAGACGTGGAGGCGACGCGTGTCAAGTGGACGAAGATCAGCCGTTGGATCGCGTGCCTTTGGGGGTAAATTTCAGACATATCCCCTGCCTTTTTGTATTTATATTTTAATGCTATAAATAAACTTCCATGTTGTAAATAAATTGTAATTTTTGCAATAGGCCCCCTGTTGTTTTTATTGTTGCAGTTTGGTCCCTCCGCGCCTCACGTGTAGTCCCACGTGAGGCGCGTGAATTTTGCACTATACCCCTGGAGGGTTTTGTTAATTGTAAAATAGCCCAAAAATTTAAATAAATGTTTATTTATGTAGTAGTTTTTGCACTGATGCCCCTGAGAATTATTTCATTTGCAAAAATGCCCCTGTCAGGCTGTGTAATTTTTGTGTCTTTTATCTATTTATTAAAAATACCTATGGTACTCCTAGAATTTAAGAAAAATTAGGATAGGTGCTTCATGTAGTGTTCTTCCACTCCCACATTTTAGTTTGCATTTTTTGCATTTATCCTAATTATTAAAAATGAAAGAAGATTCCTTTTTGTACTGTTTAAATTAAAAAAATACAAAAAAATTAGAAATGTTTTTGAAAAATTACAAAAAGATTATATATGGTATATTTATATATATATATATATTGAGACCAGAAATTGAAAAACTCTAAAAATATGAAAAAGAAAAATAAAAAAATCAGAAAGCTCCAAAATCCTAAAAAATAGAAAAACTCTTAAAAAATCTCAAAAATATTTTTGTCTTACTTATAATTCTTTATATATTATTATTAATGTATTAAAATTAATTTGGGTAATTTTGGGAAATATTTGATATTTTTAAAACCCAAATTAGTTTCGGCCTATTAAATCAGTCCATATTGTGGGTATTTTTGGAAATAAAAATACAAAAAAATAGAAAAACTCCATAAAAAATAACTAAAAAAATATACAAAAAAATATAAAAAAGCCAAAAAAATAATTATATGTAATATATATTGAGTATTTATATAAATATTTAACCTTATACTACTCCTCTCTCTCTTCTTATATATATATATCTTTATATATATATATATGTATACATATCTATATTATATAATTAAAAAAATATAAAAAAATCGAAAATATAAAACAAAATAAAAATTATAAAAACAAAAATATAAAAAAATATATAAAATTAAAAACCCACAAAAACAATAAAGAATTGGACATGGTCATTGAATTGAATAATTGTGCATTCATTTTCACCACATCACCATTCGCCTCCCAGTGTTCGACCTCTACTCATGCTTACACATATACACTTGCATGTAGAGTTATAATAAATTTTAACTCCACATTTTTGGATATTTATTGCATATATTTCATTGTGGGTTAATTATTGATTGATTTGAGGATTATTGAGCGGTCACCGCATCGACTATTGATCCGCCTTGTGGATTAATACGACCCTTAATTTTCCTCTTTCATCAGATGGCACCGTTGCCGGGGTCTGACCGATCCGTCAAGCGACCCCGAGGTCTTTTGGAAGACGTCATAGTTAAAGTGCAGTAAATGAAATTTCCAGCTGACTTTGTAGTCCTTGATATGGACTCACCTGCACCCCTGCTCCAGACCCCTATCATCCTTGGCAGACCATTCCTTCGTACTTCTGGTGCCGTGGTTGATTACGGGTCTGGCAAGATTACTTTCAGCTCGAACACCCAGCATATCACGATAAACAAGAACAAAGAGCCAAATGCCACAAATGATGAGAGCCAGGCAGCGTCCGAAGCAGACTGCAATCTTATTGCAGAGATCAGAGACTCAGCCTTATCATTGGACGATCCATGGACCCGAGAAATCCTCACTCTTGAGGAAGACTTGGAAAGCGCAGTCAGCTTATGCTCCAACGATTCTTGGGAGATAGATTCTTAGATGCAGGCGCATCTACTTGAGCAGTCACTCCAGACCGAACACGATCAGCTTAGCACAGAACCGTTCAGCACATCTCTGGGATCTCAACAAGATGATGAGGATGGTAGCAGCTTCAAGGAAGTACATCCCACCACCAGCGTAGTCTCTGAAGTGACCGATAAAGTAGTCAGGTCAAAACCAGAACTCAAGCCACTTCCGGCAGGCCTAAAGTATGCTTTTCTTGCGGGTGAAGAACAGATGTATCCGGTTATCATCAGCAGCAGGCTGACCCCGGATCAGGAATCTCGTCTTCTCGAAGTTATAGAAAAGAACCGCAAGGCACTTGGTTGGAGTGTCTCAGATCTCTGAGGGATAAATCCAGCCTTGTGTTCACACCACATCTATCTGGAAGAAGATGCCAAGCCGTCCCGCGAATTTCAAAGAAGGCTGAACCCTAACCTTCGGGACGTTGTCATGAAAGAGATAACGAAATGGTGTGACACAGGCTTCATCTATCCCATCTCCGCCTCAAAATGGGTAAGCCCACTGCATGTAGTTCCTAAGAAGTCAGGGCTTACCGTGGTTACAAATGACAAAGGAGAGGAAATTTCCACTCGGGTACCAACATCCTGGCGGGTGTATGTTGACTACCGCCGTCTCAATGCAGCAACTAAGAAGGACCACTTTCCCTTGCCCTTCATTGATCAAGTTTTGGAAAGATTAGCAGGCAAGGAGTTCTTCTGCTTTCTGGATGGGTATTCCGAATACAACCAAGTGGCGATCGCCCATGAGGATCAAGAGAAAACTACCTTCACTTGCCAGTTCGGCACCTACGCCTTCAAGAGAATGCCCTTTGGATTATGCAACGCACCTGCAACCTTCTAAGGATGCATGTTAGCAGTCTTCACCGAGATGGTAGGCAGTTTTCTCGAGGTGTTCATGGACGACTTCTCTGTCTATGGTGATAGTTTCGATTCTTGTCTTGAGCACCTAGACAGAGTGCTTCAGTAGTACCGAGAAGTTAAACAAGTGCTTTCATGGGAAAAGAGCCACTTTATGGTCACAGAAGGTATTGTGCTGGGCCACGTCGTTTCCAAACGTGGCATGGAAGTCGACCCGGCAAAGGTGGATGTCATTTCAAATCTCCAGCCACCTCAGTCAGTGAAGAATGTAAGGTCATTCCTGGGGCATGTGGGATTCTACAGGCGATTCATCAAGGATTTCAGCCACATCGCCCGACCTCTGACAGAGCTTTTATGCAAGGAAACAGAGTTTATTGTTGATCAGTCGGTTCTCCTTGCTTTCAATCAGTTGAAGGAGCTTATCACTCAGGCTCCAATTTTACAGCCGCCAGACTGGTCTCTTCCCTTTGAGATAATGACCGATGCGTCAGACTTTGCAGTCGGGGCTGTTCTTGGGCAAAGGAAAGACAGAGCACCCTATGCCATTCACTATGCCAGCAGAACATTAGATGAAGCACAAAGAAATTATACTGTGACAGAGAAAGAATTGCTGGCTGTGGTTTTCGCCCTCGAGAAGTTCAGATCCTATTTGCTTGGATCGAAAGTCACAATTTTCACAGACCACTCTGCTATCTGGTACCTCCAACAGAAGAAGGATGCCAAGACGAGACTGATTCGTTGGATCCTTCTCCTCCAGGAATTTGATCTGGAAATCAAGGACAAGCCTAGAGTTCAGAATGTGGTAGCAGATCATCTCTCCATAATTGAACAACACGAGCCTCCTCTGAACAGTGCACCTATCACAGAGACCTTTCCTGACGAAGCCATCTTAGCAGTGGATTCTCTTCCTTGGTATGCTGACATAGTCAACTACCTCGCTTCTGGGGTAACACCAGCGGATTGGACGAAAAATCAGAAAAACAAATTCATGTCGAATTCTACCAATGGGAGGATCCTCTTTTATTCAGGGAAGGAGTGGATTGCATTTGGCGACGGTGCATTGATGACACGCCTGATCACTCGGGTAAAAGGTAATCGATGGTCGTTGCGACCCAAAGTAATCAAGCGTGGTCGATCGAGAAAAATAGACCACCAAATCAGACAAAAATCAACTCAAAATCAAAGAGCGGTCTCGTTATTATATTAACCTGGTATAGCGACCAGGGTCAAACACAAGGAGCACGAGATGGCCTCGCGGCCTACGAAGTAGTCTCAAAAAGAATTAAAAATAAAAGAAATGTATTTTTGGTGGATTTTTAATTGTTTTTAATTTTTTGGATTTTTAATTAATTAAGAAAATAAGAAAACAAGGGAAATAACCAAATTCAAGCAATTATTTAATGTAACAAAAATCACTCAAAAATTCAAATAAAAATGTTTTTATACTTTTTGTGATTTTTACTGTTTTTATTGAATTTTTGGTATTTTTCTGATTTTTATTTAATTTTCTAAAAATAAAACAGTGCAAGAAAATGAAGGTACTGTCCAGCCGAGCTTGAGGGACTTAGATAAAATATCTAAAAGCCTTAAAAAGCTTGGAGGTAATTTTTGTGTATAGAGAAAGAAACAAGGAAAATTTAGGCACATAAATTATGGTTTTTGGATTTTTAAACTAATTATTAGAATTTTATGAGTTTTTAGGTGTTTTTCAATATTTATGGGTTTTACATAATGAAAAATGACCAAATTTGGTCAGAAAATCAAGCAAGCCAAAATACACAGTAACTAATTTTTTTGTAATTTTTAGGTGAGTTTTAATATTTTTGTGATTTTTTAAATCAGACAGTAACGAAAAAGGTTGTTTTTGATTTTTTAAAAATATCAACTAAAAGCAAAAATGTCTCCAAAAATTCTAGAAAATTTTACAACATAGCAGGAGCCATGTATCCAATTTTCATAGAATTTGGAGTTAATTTGCTATTTTATTAAAAATAAAAATCAAGCCACAGTTCACAGGGACCTAACTGCAATTATAATAGAGCCCTGGACCCCTTGGATAACAAGCCTAGAAAGTGTAGGGCAAGGAATGCAAAATACCCCTCGGGCCACGCACGATACACGTGACTCAGGCCTGGGGGGGCCTAATTGTCATTCCTATTAATAAAAATACAAATCATAACAAGCCAAAAACGCAGGGCTAATATTGCAAAAACACCAAATATTCACGTGTCGACGCACGTGTTCACAACTGGAAGGGGTATAAATGCAAATCAAATAATAAGGAGGGTCCTCAATGCAATATTTACAAAAATAAAAGAACTAAACTACGTATTTACAGTACTAAATAATAAAAGCAGAAACTAGAGGGGCCTAAGAGCTATTTACCCCTTATTAAATCTCGACGGCTGGATGAGCGCCACGTCAATGATCGGACGGTGGAGAGAAGAGGGCGCGCAACAAAGCAGCCTTAGGCGCAATCGAACGGATGAGCAGCTCCCACGTGGACGATCGAACGGTTGGGCTGCGACGTGGGTCTGCGAAGAGGCCTGGCTCGGATCGGACGGAGGAGGTGAAGCCACGTGCTGGATCTGACGGCTGTAAAACGGCGTGGCTAAACCTCGCTGAACAGACGGTTGCGATCGAACCTCAAAGGATATAGCGGTCAATGCTGCTCCTGGAATGGACGGACGTGATCTGATCTGGAGTGTCGAGGTCGATCGGACGTCTGGGGAGGGGTGATGGAAGAACAGTTGGCCGACGAGCTTTGCCGGCCCGATGCACATGCTATGGTCCTCCCCTGTTGCTCCTGGAATGCAGAAAAGCTCCGCCGTGAAGATCCGCAGCTGATGAGATGCTCCGATGAAGGCGGGGAGCTCTGGAGAGCTCCAGCGACGATGAACACCTGGAGCTCCAGTACTCTGAAGTCCCGACCTCCAGATGAGGTCGATTCGGCCTGATAGCTGCACAGGAAGAAATATGGGTCGAGGGCAAACTGCCTCGACCTGTTAGCGTGCAAGAACGGTGAAGGATGCGTCGGTGTGGCGGCCCTCCGGCGAGCGGCGGAGGTGGAGAGCCGATATCCCTGCTCCGGGGCGAGCCAGGGGGAATGGGTAGGTGGAGAAGATGCGGAGGAGGCTAATGAAGGTGGTGGCGGTGTCGGATGGGTTGATGGGTAGACGGAGATGAAGGGCGGAGGCGGCGGAGCTACAACTACTGAAAACGGAAAAATCCTAATCTACGCTACTCTACGGCCTAAAGGGAATACCTGGTGGAGGCTATCGACTGGGCTGAAGCTCGGGGAGCTTCTGGGTCATTGCCTGCAAGGGGACGTCGGCTCCCCAAGGCTGGGCGCGCTCGCGGCGGCGCACGGCGGTGAAAGCTGCCGGATCAGTGGCTCCCAGCTTCCCGGGCCTCGCTGCTACTCCCACTCGCTCCGCTGTCACTCAGGCAAGGTGGAGGAGGTCACAGGCGTCGAGGGGGAGGTCCAAAGATGCATGAAAAGGTCGCCGGAGGAGATACTTTATATGATCCAGGGGTCCGATAAGATGATGATCGGGTGAGCAATCTAAGGAGCGGATCCCTAAAAGAAGGTGCACGCGGCGATCATGTATCTTCCCTTGGCAATCAGAGCCCTGGGTTTGAATGGATGGAGATCGGATCTGATCGCTAAAAGGTTGAGAAATCGGGTCGGGAATCAAATCCGCAAGGGAAGTGGTCCACAGGGGGGAGTTGACCGGGCAGTCAACATCCCCCGTGGACCAATGGGAGAAGGCCACCTCAGAAAGAATTGAAAATTCATTTAAAAATAGAGGATAGCCGAATTATTAAAAACTCAAAAAATAAAAAATGTTTATTTTATTTTTCTTTATTTTTTGGTGATTTTTAATTGATTTTTCAAAATAAAAATAAGGTATTTACATAATAGGTATATATATAGGTATATGTACAATATAGGGTTTTTATTTTTTATTTTTAATTTGTTATTTTTGTGCATCATTATTCCCATTTTATATTTTATTTATTTATATCATAAAATTAGGAATAAAAAGATATTTTTATTTTATTTTTATTATTTATATACAAGGGGGAAATAAATAGGTATATACACCTATATACATGGTATATTTACAATGTATTTTTGGGTTTTTAATTTTGTTCTTTTTATTTTGTTTTTGTTTTTGTTGTTTTTATTTTATTTATTTACAACAATAAAAGATAGAATATTTACAAAATTTTTGGAATTTTAATTTATTTATTTATAAGGTGAAATAATTATAGGTGAGTGTATGTACATGATGAATATGCACAATTTGGATGTTTTTGTTTTCTTTTTAATTTTTTCTATTTTTGTTTTGATTTTTATATTTACAATATATATAAATATGTACAAGCCACTTTTATTCTATTTTTGGGAGGAAAATATATTTATTTTATTTAAAGGTATATTTACACACATGAGCCCCTATCTCCCTCTACTTTGGCTTTTATGCGGTCAGGCTCATGCTGAGCCCTCCCTTGGGATTAGGTCGCTCAATATTTATTATAAATATTTCCCTCTTTTTCTTTTTGTTCTTTATTCTTTTATTTTAGCACAAAAACATGCTAATTATTAGTTTTTACACAATGCATGCTTTTGATAATTATTTATATTTACAAATATATGCATGCATTTGCAAAGGTTTTTGTAGCTAAAATATAAGAATAAAGAGTGATGAATGAGTATTCATCATGCATCCCTCATACGGAACAATCTAGTGTCCTTGAGCATTGTCATTCGCTCGAATCTGGTGGACATCATTCTGGAGATCGTACGGCAGCCAAAGTACTCCAGTGTGGCTTCTGGTGGCCCACATTATTTAAGGATGCTGCAAAGTTTGTCAAAAGATGTATTGACTGTCAGAGATTGAAAGGTACACTTACTGCCAAAGACTCGATGCCCCTGAAAATCATTCAGATAGCAGACGTTTTCGATGCATGGGGCATTGACTTCATGGGGCCTTTCCCTAACAGTCAAGGTTTTGAGCACATCCTGCTTGCTGTCGACTACGTGAGTCGTTGGGTTGAAGCTATCCCTGCTCGAGCCGCCAACAGCCGAACAGTCTGTCAGTTCCTGAAGAAGAACATCATTTCGCGGTTTAGGATACCGAAAATTCTCATATCAGACGGGGGTAGCCACTTCATTAACAAAGAGGTCAAGAAGTTAACGAAGGAGTACGACATCGACCATCGTGTTGCATCTCCTTATCATCCTCAGACCAATGGCATGGCGGAGCTATCAAACAGAGAAATCAAGACTATCCTGCAGAAACTTGTTAGGCCAAACAGAAAGGATTGGTCTCAACTCTTGGACTCAGTCCTATGGGCTTACCGAACCGCTTACAAGTCTCCCTTGGGCATGTCGCCTTATCGTCTTGTATATGGAAAACCGTGCCATCTGCTTGTGGAATTAATTCACAAGTCTTTATGGGCAATCAACAGTTGTAATTTGGACTCACGCAAAAGTGGTCAGAAGAGAAAAGACGATCTGAACAGGCTCTTGGAATTCTGAGACTATGCATACGATAACACCTTGATGTACAAGGAGAAGGTGAAACGCTGGCATGACCGGCACATCAGACGAAAGACTTTCGATGTTGGACAGAAAGTGTGGTTATTTGATGCAAAGTTGCAGATATTCCCGGGTAAATTAAAGAGTAAGTGGACAGGGCCATTTCGAGTTTGTGAAGTGCGTGACAATGGAAGTATTGTCATATCAGAATTATCCCCTGACGCACAGCCCTTCGTCGTCAATGGCCAACTCCTGAAGCCTTACTTAGAACCAGATGCATTCTTGGCCGTTGTTGACTCTATCCAGCTCGTGCAACATGATGACATCTCCACAACTGCTGCAGCATCAGAAGATTCAGACGATGTACTCCAACCACTGTTTATCTGATTTCCTTCTTTTCTTCTTTTCTTCTTTTCCTTTTCTATTTTCTTCTTCTATCTAAAAGGTGTCGCCCTTGTAGACAGTTTTCTATACTGAGGACGTACTTTGTCCTAAGTATAGGGGGGCGTGCACCCCGAGTTTTTCATTTCATTCCGATCCTCTCCATTGTCTCCTCTTCTTGTCTATACTTAGGAGTATCTTACCCTAAGTATAGGGGGAGACAATCTGAGTACGATCTGTGTATTCCCACCCTTGACCCTCCCTGCTTTTTGTACAGTCTGCTATACTTAGGATTACTTGATCCTAAGTATAGGGGGGACGGTCAAATTCTCATTCATTAATTTCATTCATATGGATTCTTTAGATCTGTATATACTCAGTACGAGTTATGTCTTTGCTTTTCCTTTCGACCTATGAGGACATAGCTCAAGCTAATTATAGGGGGGTCGTATATACCATGTATATACTATAAGCCATAACTCATACTGAAAAATAAAATATCACCCCAATATAAAATATAAGGCAATAAGTAACTCTAAAATAATAAAGGATGATTGTGAGCTCCTCAGGCTCTTTGTACTTGTACCGATTATTAAGTCAAGAAAAGTGTTTTGTGAAAGAAAATTTTCTTTGAAAAACCTTGTGAAAATTGTTTGAAAATAGTGTGTACAAGTATTCAACCTTTGAGAAAATTGGTTTTGTGTGTAAATTTATTTTCTTTGAGTAAAATCAAAATGTGTGAAAACTAGTGTGCAAATGATTGTAAAAATTTGATTGTCAAAATTGTTTTGAAAAACCTATCTATGTTGTGTAAAACCTTTGTAAAATCATTTTCAAAGACGTATACATGTTTGCAAAATTATTTTGGACTAGAGTTCTCAAAAATCTTGTGAAAAGGATTCTCGAATAAGTCTGAGGAGTCTACACAAAAATCTCCCATTCGTAAATAAGGAATAAAACTTATAAAAACCCTATTGTATAACAAATACAGTTTTTCTTCTTTTGTATATACTGATTAATAAATCAGGGTAGATACGTATACAGTATGATTTGAAAAATAGTGTGAACTGTTTGAAAAATTTGCTGAGAAATGTCTTCAACCTGTGTAAAATTGTTTGGATTGCAAAACTTTTCTTCGTGTGAAATAAAGGATTTGAAAAACCTATGTGCAAATGTTTTGAAAAACGTTTGTCAAAATTATTGTGAAAAATATATATAGTGTGAAAAAGCTTTGCAAAAATAGTTTTCAAATGTGTATAAATAATTGCAAAAATTATCGTGTATTATAGTTTGCAAAATGATTTTCAAAACTAGAGCTGAAGAATAAGAGCATTAATACAAAGATTTGTAAATCAGAAATAAAATGCATAACATTCTTTCGGGACAACCAAAATAAACTACTTCATTAAAACCTGTAGAGTCTTTATAAATCCTTACATTTTGTAAATAAAGCGGTACGCCCGTGTAAATATTTGTGTATACATTTGTATGTGTCAAGCTTTCTACTTTCAAAAATTCTTTGTGTAAAAAGATTCTTTGATTCTTTTCAATTCTTTGTGAAAAATTGCATCATTCATTGTGCATAGCATAGCATAAGCATACCATGCATATTCTTTTTGAGTGAGCTTGATGATTGAATCAGTCCAATAAAGTCTCAAATTGGAACTTGGTTAGACCTTACCGCACCTAACTGCACTGGAACCTTACGGGAACTAGGTTTAAGGTACTTCAGGTCTATGCAGACTTAATTCTTTGAGAAATCAGGGCTGGGTTCAAGTCACCTCAACTGACTAACTAGAACTTTTCGAGACACACGCATGACTCTTACCGACCGTGACCTAACTTGGACACTTGCACCTTTCACCTGGCTCAACTCAGTTGGAGTGGTGAGGGGGTTGGATTTGCCAGTCTGAGACGCACACGGGTGGAAACATTCGTCCTCGTCCAGGGAGGGAAGTGAAACCCAACCTGGTCCAGTTTCAATGAAGTCGAATGACAGGAGAGTGTGGGTTGCAATAAAGCTTCAAAAGAGGGATAGTCTTTTGGCTCAAGAGGAAAAAACTCCTTATGTAAATGTTGTTGTAAATAGTATGTTGAAAAAAAAAGAAAGAAAAACTCCAAAAAAGTGGACAGGCTTGTAAAATAAAAAAATAAAGTGCTTGCTGGAGTATGTATATATGTTGTATAGAAAACAAGCAAGCTTGAGCATCAAAGTTATACCGTGTGAGCCTGCAGCTGGATGACTTGACTACACTGGTCTTGCATCCCAGGATAGGTGGCTACACTAGCTACCGTCCATTCTTTTCCTCCCCCTCCTCTTGAGTTGGATGCCACTTGAACTTAGAAGGGAATACCCCGCTCCTTGACGGTAGAGGGCTGGATTGGGGAATCATTGGGTTGTCATTCTGGAGAAGTCAGCTCCTTTGTCATTTCAGTTGGGGAGAGCCACTACCACTTACACTGTACAAGTCAGCTTCATAGTCATAAGGGTTTGCGTATGATGTAGGCTAGTTTTGACCTGGCTATTGAGGAGATTTGAACCGAGTTCTGTGCCTCTCGAAGGCTGTTGTGTTTTAAATTTGGTTCCCAACCAGGTTCCACACACATTTTCACACCAAGGTCTAACTTGTGATCCACACTTTGATTTTGTACAGATGAGTTTAATAATCATGATCAATTTGTTTTATTCTTTATTTTTGCTTTTTCTTTTCTTCTTATTCTTTATTCTTTTTATACTTATTGCATAAGTATTTGCTAGGGACTAGCAAAGGCAAGTATAGGAGGATGATGAATCTCGGTTCATCATTCTTTATTCTATCATTTTGGCCTTAAAAACCCAAGCAAATGCATGTAAATAACATCAATTTATACATATTAGCATTCATTGTTTATTGTATTTATTGTACATAAAATAAGGTTTTTAATGCCAAAATTATAGAATAAAGAGAAGAAAAGAAAAAGGAATAAAATATTGCAAATATTTTATGACCCTAACCCCGAGACCAAGGCCAGAATGGAATCGGTCGACAAGAAATAAAGTAGGGGGAGATAAGGGCCAATAATACAATAAATACCTCATTTATTTGTTCATTCATTTATGCATTTTTGACACCTATTTTGCATTTAATTATTTATTCATCAAATAAAAATATTGTGTATATGAAAGTTGTAGATAATAATGTAAATAAAAATACAAAATTGAGTTTGTACAAAATTGATACACAATGTACATTTTATACCCAAAATAAAAAGCCAGAATCTCAACTTCACAGACCCATATATTGCAAATAAAAACTCAAAATTACCCAAAATCACCTTTAATTGTGTATAGCTTTTCAAGAAGTATTTAATAAAATTGGTTTCAGAATTTTTGGAGTTTATCTGTAAAAGTTAGGTTTTGGGCCCCTATTGTACATAATACCGAGTAAAATATTCAATTTATTCATTACCCATTATTTTTATAAATTCATATTTTTATAAATTTATATACATTATTTATAATATATGTGTACATTAAAACTATAATTAAACCAAGAAGAAACGCACAAATAAAATAAAGTTATCAAAATACATAGGCAAAATACCTATGTTATCTATATGTATATAAATAAAAGGGACTTTATTCTTTTATTCTTTATTCATCTATATTTTTAATAATTATTAAAAATGTAATCCCTAAATAAAAACAAATAAAATACATTAAATAAATAAAATGTACATATAATATAGGTAAAATACCTATAAGTATACCTACATATTACATAGACCTATTTATTTAAACATGTAAATAAACTCATAAAAATTAAATAAAAATATATTTATACTCACAAAAATAAGTAATAAATAAATAAAATAAGAAAATAAAATAATAAAATAAAAATAAACAAAGTAAAAATAAATACATGTAAATACACTTATAAATACATCATTAAAATAAATTCATAATAAAACACATCAAAAAAATAAATAAAAATCATAAATAAATAATACACTAATTAATAAACATTTTTATTTTATAATCAAAATTAAATAAGGTCATTTATTATGACTAAATAATGAGTCAAATTTGTGCAGACATGGACCAATAGGATTCGAGCATTCGTTGACCGCGGTCAACTCAGCCCTCAGCCTCACCAGCCCGTCAAATTTGTCAGACATGGTGTTTTCTCCAAATTTTCCCGATCGACCCGTCGCTCCAATGACATCGGCCCCCTTCACGGAAATTACTCCCAAAACAACCCTTATACACGCCCATGGCTTGTTTCCCCTGTATATAGCTTGGATTCCTTATTTTTGGCCGGTCAATAAGGGCTCCCATTATGTTCGAAAATAAATCAGCCTCCAGCCTGTCAGATCTGTCAAAACCCCCGTCTTCTCCCATTTTTCCCGGGTGCCCCGTCCATCGATCGCCTTTGCTTCCTTCACAAGAAATGCTCCTGGTACATTGTACATACACGCCCCCATGTTAGATCTAATGTATATATCACTGATTCCTTATTATTTGCCGATCAATAAGGGCGCATACACATGTTTATAAATAACCCATCTTCCTCCTCCAAAATATTTTGGCCATTTCCCTAGCCCTAGAGCTCCCACCTTCGGCTTAGTGTGCATCCATGTGACAGGTGGAGGTCCCCTGAAGGTTGTGGAGGCTTGCGGAGGAAGGAGATGCGCCCACGCAGCGCTCCGGCAGTCGTCCTACTCCCTGGAGTTTTTCCAGGTATAAGAGCTGCGCACTTATTTTCTTAGGTAGATTTTTATCCCCGCTTTTCATTCCTGTCTTTCATTTTGCATTTAGATCATTAGAATAGTCTAGTTTAGCTGATTCGAAGTTCGCCGGAGCTACGCTCCGGTGACTTCTCCACCGTACCCCCGCCTGTTCTCCGACCACTACAACCACCCCATTTCACTCCCTTCCAGTTCTCCACCTCCCAGCCACCTCTGTCCAACCGGATCCCTCTGGGATTCGCGAATCGAAGCTTCAACTACGCCACTCGCCGGAAGCTTCGCCACCTCGCCCATTTTTTGTGCTAACAGCTTCAAATCCAGGTCGAGGGTGAAGCCCTCGATCCATGTGGTCTTTTTGTGCAGGTCTAGTGCGCCAAGACGCACCAGGAGATGAAGTACACGCCGGCGGAGGTACCTGGAGCACCTTGCCTTTTCCGACCTCGCAAGGGCGCTCCACTCGTCCTCTGGCCGATCTGAAGCCTCCAGCAGATAGAGTGGAGTACCTGCGACGTGTGGGGACCTTTAGGAGCGGCAACGAGCGTCGGGGAGGAGAGACCTCGCTGGGAGAAGCTCGCCAGCTGCGAGTTCCTCCCCTGTTCTTCCAGCACCTCTTCTCATCGTTGGATGAAGACGAAGGCCCCAGTTCGAGTGACAGCCGTCCGATGGAGCAACGCTCAGACCGTCAGATCACCTCGGGTGATCTAATCCTCACCGCCCATCGTCGAAGCGGCATCGGCAGACGTGGAGGCGACACGTGTCAAGTGGACGAAGATCAGCCGTTGGATCGCGCGCCTTTGGGGGTAAATTTCAGACATGTCCCCCGCCTTTTTGTATTTATATTTTAATGCTATAAATAAACTTTCATGTTGTAAATAAATTGTAATTTTTGCAATAGGCCCCCTGTTGTTTTTATTATTGCGGTTTGGTCCCTCCGCGCCTCACGTGCAGTCCCACGTGAGGCGCGTGAATTTTGCACTATACCCCTGGCGGTTTTTGTTAATTGTAAAATAGCCCAAAAATTTAAATAAATGTTTATTTATGTAGTAATTTTTGCACTGATGCCCCTGAGAATTATTTCATTTGCAAAAATGCCCCTGCCAGGCTGTGTAATTTTTGTGTCTTTTATCTATTTATTAAAAATACCCATGGTGCTCCTAGAATTTAAGAAAAATTAGGATAGGTGCTTCATGTAGTGTTCTTCCACGCTCATATTTTAGTTTGCATTTTTTGCATTTATCCTAATTATTAAAAATGAAAGAAGATTCCTTTTTGTATTGTTTAAATTAAAAAAATACAAAAAATTAGAAATGTTTTTGAAAAATTACAAAAAGATTATTTATGGTATATATATATATATATTGAGTCCAGAAATTGAAAAACCCTAAAAATATGAAAAAGAAAAATAAAAAAGTCAGAAAGCTCCAAAATCCTAAAAAAATAGAAAAACTCTTAAAAAATCTCAAAAATATTTTTGTCTTCCTTATAATTCTTTATGTATTATTATTAATGTATTAAAATTAATTTGGGTAATTTTGGGAAATATTTGATATTTTTAAAACCCAAATTAGTTTCGGCATATTAAATCAGTCCATATGTGGGTATTTTTGGAATTAAAAATACAAAAAAATAGAAAAACTCCATAAAAAATAGCTAAAAAATATACAAAAAATATAAAAAAGCCAAAAAAATAATTATACGTAATATATATTGAGTATTTTTATAAATATTTAACCTTATACTACTCCCCTCTCTCTCTTCTTATATATATATTTATATCTTTATATATATATATGTATACATATCTATATTATATAATAAAAAAATATAATAAAAATAGAAAATATAAAATAAAATAAAAATTATAAAAACAAAAATATAAAAAATATATATATAATTAAAAAACCACAAAAACAATAAAGAATTGGACATGATCATTGAATTGAATAATTGTGCACTCATTTTCACCACATCACCATTCGCCTCCCTGTGTTCGACCTCTACTCATGCTTACACCTATATACACTTGCATGTAGAGTTATAATAAATTTTAACTCCACATTTTTGGATATTTATTGCATATATTTCATTGTGGGTTAATTGTTGATTGATTTGAGGATTATTGAGCGGTCACCGCATCGACTATTGATCCACCTTGTGGATGAATACGACCCTTAATTTTCCTCTTTCATCAGTAACCAGTGTAGCTACCTATCCCGGGATGCCTGACCAGTGTAGTTAAGTCATCCAGCTGCAGACTTCTTGCTAATATACATACTCCGTCAGGTATTATTATTATTTTTACTTGGACCTGTCTGATTTTTTTTGGAGTTCTTGCATTTTTTTCTTTTTTTTCTTTTTTTTGAACTATATACAAGGTGCAGCATGTAATGTACATCAGGAGTTTTTCTTCTTGAGCCAGTAGACTATCCCTCTTTTGAAGCATTATTGCAACCCACAGCATCCTGTCCTCAGATGTCAACACCACCATACTAGGTTGAGATGCACTACCCTCTCTAGAGGAGGACAGATGTTTCCACCCGTGTGCTACTCCAAGCTAAAGGATTCTACCTCCTCACCACCTCATCAATGAAGAGCTATGTGCATAGTGCTTGTCCAAGTTAGGCCATTATCTAAAAGAATCATGCGTGTGCACGAGATATTCTACTTAGACTAATCAAGATGACATGTGAACATAGACTTGCGGACTCAAAGAATTAAGTCACTTGACCTGAGAAATCTTAACTCCAGTTCCTATAAGGTTCCTCTGAAATTAGGTGGATTAAGGTCAAATCAGGTCCATCCTCAACATCTACTCATAACTTGGTTCAGAACCCACTATCTTTTCACCTTACATATGCAAGATATGCATATGAGGTGTAGATGACATGCTATGAATGAAATGCAAGACTCTTTTTTTTTTGAAATGCAAGGATGATATGCAGGAGTAAATAAGAAGCCTTTATTTTTGTTTTTGTTTTTTTTCAAAACTTTGGTATACCTCCTATGTTACAACAATTTACAAGAGTTTATAAGTATTATACAAGTGTTATACATCATACAAGTATACGAATATTTTACAAATTTTTTCCATTTTTTACAAAAGATTTACAAGTATTATACAACAAAATTTTTTTTCTCAATTTTTACCCACCCGTAATTATTGCAAAATAAATACAAAAAGTACGCGAAAATTCACGAAAGTACGAGCTATGGGTAAAATATATATGCAATTATACACGCCCCCCTATACTTAGCGTGTGCTATGTCCTCAGAGCACGAAAAGCGAGGAAAAAGACATATCTCGTGCTAAGCGTAGGAGAGCTAAAAAACAAAAAGTATAGAAGTCGTCCTGCCCCCCTATACTTAGGCTCTGGCAGCCTAAGTGTAGAAGAAGATAAAAAATGGGGGGAACGAGGTCAAGAGGGGAAATGGATGTGTATACACAGTGGGCATCGGTCCCCCCTATACTTAGGCTATGGTCAGCCTAAGTATAAGACAGGAGTGAGTATGAGGACCGATGTGATCTGGAGGATGTACAATGAATAGTGAATAGACTCGGCTCACTCTCCCCCCTATACTTAGGATCTGGTTATCCTAAGTATAGTCATGAGATGATATGGAACCGGGGCGAGTGATTCGAATCACTGGGGAGGGAGGGAGAGAATGTATATACAAGAAAGAGTGAGAATATACAAGGATTAAGAAGGTTTGTGACGTACCTTCTTGCGGACGCGAGGAGGTGGATAATATACATATGTATCACTGTCGGAATCGTCCTCAAATGAATAATAGTGAGGTGTAGGGATCGTCCAATGAGGGTCGATACACGGCTGCTTGCTTAGATAAGGCTTGAGAACAGCCGAACTGAACTCACTCATATAAATCACCTTATCCGGACCAGATGAGGAATCTTCAGAAAATTCCTTCTCCGGTGTGTTGAAGGAAACTTTCTTAGTCGATTTTCTAGAACCTGAATCATTGAGAGGGAGATAAGAGCGACGCACCTCGAGAGGTTCGGGGGAACATCTCGAGGAATCAATTCTCGACTTCCTCTCACTAGATAGCCGACTAGAAGAGGGAGCAACTGTTTTTTTTATGTGGAGTCAATTTTGTCTGGGTTGTTTCCTTAGAAGGTCCGGGTCGTGGTGTGGTGTTGACTATGGGTTCCTCATCAGACGAGTCACCATAGATTGTAATATTCTTGAAGGGTCAGCACGTGTCTCGAGAAAGTGCTAGTGATCTCAGTTGACTTGGCATTATTAGGCTCTTGTGTCGGATCACCGAAATGATCAAGGCAATCTACAAAGGTTGTGTCCGACTCAATGATAGTGTCTTGTCATGAGTCCTCCTTAGAAGATGTCGTGGTGGTGGTGCAAGCAGTTGATGAAGTGGAGGTATGGGGAGTCTCTGATCCAACAGTCGTCCGGACAGTCGGTCTCTCAGATGTAGCAAAGAGGTGGGACTCATCTACCTCTCGTTGGTCATGACTGTCAGCAGATGTGCGGGTCACCTTGGAGTAAAGTGTATCAAAGAATGGGTGAGGTCGAAGCGCTCCCAATGCTAAAAAATCGATCTTCCGAGTCTCGCAATCTATAGTCGCCTTAGCCAAGGCTAAGAACGGCTTCCCGAAAATAATCGGAGACTGGGTAAACTCTCCTTGGTGCTCGATGTCAATGATCGTGAAGTCCACCTGGAGTAGAGCACCTTGGAAAGTAACGATGACTGAAATGTTTTTTCTTGACCGTTTGATAGATCGATCAGCCAGCTGAACGATCTCTCTTGACTTTCTGATTGGCCTGAGTTTGAGCTTGTCAAACACAGATGTCGGGAGGATATTTATTGGCAAGTCATCGTCGATTCTCGCATGGATAAATATGGTGTCTTTGATTTCACACTCAACTCAGGGCAACCGCTTCACTCTGCGGCTTGTGGTCTTTCTCCCCATCACCAAGGAGGTGGCCATAGACACTATGTGTCTTTCAGTCCGTGTCCTCTTATTACCCGACCTCTTTGGCATCAACTTACTTCTCACAAATCGTTTGAGGTCGGGAAAGTGATCTATAGCCTTTATTAAGGGAAGATTAAAAATCAATTCTTCATCGAGTGCTTCCCTTAGGGTAGGATTCAATTTTTTCAAGTCTTTTTCATTTTCTATTTTTATGGATTTTTCTGATTTTTCAATGTTTTTGGTCTTTTGAGATTTTCAATTTTTTTGGTGTTTTGGATAAATGCATGATCAGACTCTAGATTGGAGGGTAAGTGGTTAGTAGAAGAGGGAGGTAAAATGGACTCCAACTGTACAAAAGGTGTGGGTTCCCTAATGCTTGCTTGGTTTTCAACATCAGATCTACTTACTTCCTTTTCCACTATCATTCTCAAGCTGGAAGAAATTGAGTGCAATATGTTCATGACATCTCTTAACTCGTTACCCAATGATTCATTTTTCTTGATAAGTCTAGAGATGTCATTCTCCACAAAATTCCCATGACAAATCATGGGAGAGTTCTGATCAATTGGAGGATACTGCTGAGATATTGGGGTCTTATAATCAACATACCTAGACTCTGGCATGTAATGTGGGTCGAGTATGGACCATCTAGATGGAAAATATTGGCCGGAGCCTCATATGATGAAACAGAGACTGATAAGTCTAGCTCATGAGTCCAATCTTGTGAATTTATAGGCTCTCCGAATGAAGGCTGGTGAATGGAAGCTTGATCACTAAAGTCAATCAAGTCTGGGAAATCATGATGTGCAGGCCTCTCCATTCGAGTCGTTCGATCGACCATGTAATGCCCTAAGGTCAAGTCGGGATGTGTATGTTTAAATTGTTGTCTGGTCCTTACTTGAGGTGAGAATGGGGTATATAATTTTGCCAATCATCTGTCTCAGCAGTGGCTTGCTCTTCATTCGATTCTCTGATTCCTGCAAGCTCTCGAGAATAAGGACAGTCAGCCCAAGATGGAAGTGGATCTGGAGTGTTGGAATATGGAGTAGGTGAGAAATGCGACGAAGCGGAGAAGTCAGTCGAAGTTCTGACTTCGTAATCGGGATGAGGTGGAACCGACCACAGGTAAGGGTCTCTCGTGGATGGCAGAGGATACATGGAAGAAGGTGAAGATGAAGATGAATGGTATATGATCGAGGAGAATTGACCAGAGGTCACAAGGTATAGGGACCAATATCCCGACATCTTTGAAGAGGAAAGGACGAAGATTGAGGTCGAAAATGTGCAATTACACAGGATAACACACACGGACAGACACAAAGACAAACGCAAGAACAAACCCCGATTTCACAATCAACACGGTGAAGGACTCGAAATCGAGTCCAATTAATCTTGTAGATTTTAAGTGTGATTTTCAAGCAAGATAGCAAGGATTACGCGGCCTATAGGGAAGTCGGCTCAGAGATGTATGCGTCTTCCTTGTTTAACCTTTCGCCTAAGATACCGTCGGTCCTTCCTTTCTTCGCTCATATCCCAAGTCGATGGATTCAAAGACCACACCCCTATCTACCTGCAAGCAGGCGGAGGCTGACAAGGCCGGAACTTCACCCCGGGGGGTTACTGGCAGCTTGTCGCAAAGTACCGCAATTTCGCTCCTATCTACCTGAGACAGGCGGAGGCTACTTGGTACTAGTCAGTGAATCTGAAATTATTCGACTTGTGATATTTGCTAGGATTAGTCGGAACGTGATATGGAAGGCGGGTATTTGGGCTCTGCCTTAAGGTGTTCACACACACTCAAGTACCCTCACTCAGCCTGAAAACAAGGTCGGATATTAATCTCCCGCAAACAATTTTCCAATTTTATTGATTTTTTGGTCAATAGTGTTTAGCAGTCCCGGTTTTAAGTTAGGTTCTCACTGAATTAATCCAACCACACAGCATGTCTATCGGCCAGTCCCAATTTCCTTTTTAATTTAAATTTGAAAAACAGAGGGGGAAATCGAGAAAAGCCGATGCACGAAAAACAATGATGCGTATGCTGAGTTAAGAGGACTTACAGTAATCCCTTCGCTTTTTATGCAGGATGCAAAACAGAATTGAAAACTTTTTTACACTATATGCAAATGCACGTGACAAAATCCGCTCCTAGACAAGCAGTTCAATTAGCGAGTGAAGAACAGGTTGATTTGGCTAAGTCCTGCGGTCTAAGTGCGTCTTTTAAGTGGTTGTGTGGTCCTAAAAATTACGAGCACAAGCAATTCCTAGTTTGGCTCGAGGAGCCGCTAGTGCAAGCCTAAATTACCATTCAACCACACAGCATACGGGGATACAGTTTCACTATATTTACACGTGCGAGAACCCAAACGGGAACCGCCGGAAATGATGCGAAAAAAAGAAAGAAATAAAATAAAAGTACAAATCCTCTCTATTCACTCAATAAATTACAATGCTGAATCTTCGAAGTGTCTTCGACTCCTTGCGTTCCTCGCACAGAAATAAATTGAGGTCAGAGAGTGACACAAAAAAATACAAAGAATTAAAATAGAGAAAATATTCACAAGAAAACCGGGGGTCAGACTACCCGGGGATAGAAAATCAAACACTTAAAAATCACTGCAAATTAACCTAAGCCGTGCCTCCCCGGCAACGATGCCATTTTGATACCGCCTCCCGTTACCCTAGCTAATTCAGGCAAATTAATGTCCAAATTATTTATAAGTGTTCGTTGCAGTCAGATACGAGAGGGAATATAAAAAACCACTTTTAATTAGATTCAAGTCAATTTTAAGCGGCAATTTTTTTTACTTGGTGAAGTCCAAGGTCGAACTCAAGGAGGCATCTGTCTCCTTAGGTGAATTTGAGCAAAGTCCAACTGTTAGATTTTCATGGGGGATATTTTGGGTCTTTTTGTATATTTTATGCAAGACACATGCGAAATCAGGCCAAATTACAAGTTAATTCAAAAATATAGTCAAATTAATTCCAAAAATTATGAAACTTAGCCAGATGATGAAATATGATGAAATTAGACTACACTAATTTTTTTGTAATTTTAGATGCACGAATAATAAAAAATGCAGACCTTAGTTAAAATAACTAATCCAATTTTAATAATTAACAAACGATGATATTTCTCAGAAAAAAATTAATCCAAATAGGTCTAGTTAAGAGCTATCCAAATCAACTTAAATTTCGTTAAAACACTTCACGGTTGATTAATTAAAAATCAATTAAGGTTTTCACTAAATGATTTTTCTAAGACAAATTATACGTGCAAATGGTGTGATTTTCGGATATGTTGTAGCATAAACTTATATCTACCAATGATGATTTTTCATAGATTTTTCGATAAGAAGATAATGCGCAATAAATTAATCAATCAAAATGGACAAAATGTTGCTATTTTTCACCAAATTAAATTCCATAAATATTCTGCAAATCAGACAAATACAAAGAAATGCTAAAATGGTAGAAAAAGAGTTATACTACACAATGCAACTTTTGGAATTAAAAATGGATGACAAAATGACGACTAAATAAACATGTAAATGCAGGGGTATGAATGCAATACAGAGAAAAGAAATATGAGCTGAAATGAGAATAGGGACTTACATGCAATTATTGGAAAGTTGAAATTTTTTAAAACTTGCAAAGGGGTGCAAGTGTCCTCTTTGCAAATTCCCTTTTTTATTGTGCGATAGCTTCTCCTCCGTTTCTTGGCTTGAAACAGGGGAATGGAGATGGAGGAGCTTCACGGGCACGGGCCACAGGTGGCTGCGGTGTCGAGGTGGCTGAGCGTCGAGGAGCTCGTGGAGGAGGCGGGCTGCTTTGGGCAGCGCGCCGCGAGGATGAGGACAGCGCTGCTACGCACGGCCGAGGTGGCGGGGGCTGACGCGTGGGCGCAAGTGTTGGGCGGCCAAGGTCGGTGAACGCCGCCGGGGCGGTTGGTGTGGACAGTGGCGCGGGCGGATAAGGGCGGCCGCACGCGGCTGCGCGAAGGTCGGGTGCGCTGCTGCCACGTTGATGGCGGAGGTGCTTGCGTTGAGGTCCACGCGCGGGGGAGCTAGAGTGGCGGTGGCCGCACGCGGTGCGCGGCTAACAGGAGGCGGGTAGGCGTGGCGGCGCAAGTAGGAGAAGGGCGGCCGCATGCGGCTGCGCGGAGGCGCCTGGAGGTGCGTGGGAGCGCGGTGGTTGACGGGCGCGATGGCTGAATGTCGCGTGAAGAGGGAGGCATCTTCGTTGAGGGTGGCGCACGAGGGCTGCTGACGAGGAGGAGCCGGCGTTGATGGTGACCCACGGCCGGAGGGTGCGAGGAGAGTACCTGTAATGAAGGAGAAGAGCTCGAGCGGAGGGCTCGGCCGTGGTGGAGGAAGAAGAAGAAAAAGGGGGTGTCACCACCTCCTCTGTTGTTCATGCATTTGTTTAAGTGGTTTAAATAAAGGATTAATCGATTGATGAAAGTTCGTCAGAAAAATAAATAAAAATCACTGTTGCGTTCGCAACGTGTGATTTATCCATTGATGTGCGCTCGATTTTGCGAATTGATGCGTGGATGTGAGTGAATCAAGAAGAGAGAGAATGGGTGTGTAATGGGGAAGAAGATAGAGAGGAAGAAAACTACCTGTTGGTGGCGAATGGTTGCCAGGGGAAGAACTCGACGATGAGCTCCTGTCTTCGCTCGATGCAGCGGCGATGCAGAGCTCGAGCAACTCGAGAAGGAGTTGCAATCAAGGGATCAGAATCCCTTGGATCTCGCCTGGAGGGAGAAGGTCGTCACTCGACTTGGCGTGTCCTTCTGTCACAAGAATATGCCCAGGAGCTCACTTGCTCTCTCGTAGGAGGTGGCAGATGGGGAAGAGTGTGGGAGATGGAGAGGTTTTAAAAGAGGAGGAGGCAGTTGGAGAGGAGATGGAGACGGTGGAGGAGATGGGGTGGGATGGGAGGTGTCGAAGGGTGGCTTCTCCCTTAAGTCAAGGGAGAGTGGTAGAGGAATGGGTATGAGCCGTTGATGGAGAACCCCTCATCCAACGGTCCAGAATAAAGGAGAGAAATGGTTTAAGTGGATGAATGAGGAGACGACACATGGCGACTTTAGGAGTTGCCACGTGTCGCTTCGAGAAAAATCCGTAATTAAATACAAAGAAAAATCAAAAAGAAATAATAGAAGAGGTTAGATCAAAAAGTGGTCAACACAAAAGTTGCTCGGCTCGACGAGATCTACAACTTTCGTGAAGGGCCGAAAATCAAACAAGATCGTTTGTACAAAAATGTATTTTTGGGTGGTACCTTATAAATATAAAATACCGCATTTTATCTTTTGTAATTTTTTGTCATTTTTAAAAGAGAGAAAAATCAAAATAAAAATAGAAAAATATGATAAAAATATTTATAACTTAATCTATTTTTTTGGATTTTTAATAATTAAGAAAATGAAATGGTAAAATACAGGGGCAAAACGGTCAATTTGTACAATATATAAAAGGGGCCCAAAATCCAAGTTTTGCATACGAGCTCCGATTTTAGTGAAATTGGTCTTGTTTCGAAGGTCTTTGAATGTATATAACTTTAAAAGTGAGTAGACCTTATTCGGAGGTTGTATGAGAGATATGTGCATTTTAAGGTTCATGGTCTCAAACTTGGATTCAGCTTTTATTGGTCAATTTTACAAGTTAGTATTTTTTTTGATATTTTTCTTTAATTAGTGTTAGTAATATATACACTATAGAGTTGATTTTATTGGATTCAGAGTTAATATAAAATATATACAAATAGGGTATTTTAGCTAATATACAGGTGAATATTTACAAGTGAATTTGGCTTCTTATTTTATGCAAATATGAATGCTAAAATGCAGATATTATGCTTGCATGCATGAATGCTAATTATACAAGATAAGGGGAAATATGCTTCTATTTACTCGGGAACAAAGCTTTATTTTTGACTTTTAGAGTGATGAATCACAGATTCATCACCCACCTCAATAGCCTGGTCAGAACTAGCCTACATCATACGCAAACCCTTATGACTATGGAGCTGACTTGTACAGTGTAGGCGGTAGTGGCTCTCCCCAACTGAAATGACAAAGGAACTGACTTCTCCAGAATGACAACCCAGTGATTCCCCAATCCAACAACTCCATCCTCGAGGAGCGGGGTATTCCCTTCTAAGTTCAAGTGGCAACCAGCTCGAGAGGAGGGGGTGAAGAGAAGAATGGACGGTAGCCAGTGTAGCTACCTATCCTAGGATGCAAGACTAGTGTAGTCGAGTCATCCAGCTGCAGGCTCACATATTTGACTTTGGAACTCAAGCTTGCTTATTGGCTTTACAACATATGTACATACTTTACAGGCATTTTATTTTTGTACAGGCCTGACCATTTTTTTAAATACTATTCACAGCAGCATTTACATAAGGAGTTTTTCCTCTTGAGCCAGTAGACTATCTCTCTTTTGAAGCATTATCGCAACCCACACTCTCCTGTCGTTAGACCTCATGGTTGTTGGACCAGGTTGGAGTGCACTTCCCTCCCTAGACGAGGACGAATGTTTCCACCCGTGTGCGTCTCAGACTGGCAAATCCAACCCCCTCACCACTCCAACTGAGTTGAGCCAAGTGAAAGGTGCAAGTGTCCAAGTTAGGTCACGGCCGACAAGAGTCATGCGTGTGTCTCGAAAAGTTCTAGTTAGTCAGTTGAGATGACTTGAACCCAGCCCTGATTTCTCAAAGAATTAAGTCTGACTAGACCTGAAGTGCCTTAAACCTAGTTCCCATAAGGTTCCAGTGCAGTTAGGTGTAGTAAGGTCTAACCAAGCTCCAATTTTAGACTTTATTGGACTAGTTCAGTCATCAAGCTCACTCAAAAAGAATATGAATGGTATGCTCATGCTATGTACAATGAATGATGCAATTTTTCACAAAGAATTTTAAAAGTCAAATAATCTTTTCACACAAAGAATTTTTTTTCAAAAACTTTACACATACAAAGAGTGTATACAATTATTTACACGGGTGTGCCGCTTTATTTTACAAGATTTAAGGATTTTTTTACAGGTTTTAGTCAAGTAATTTATTCAGGGTATCTTAAAGAAAGAATTTTATGTATTTTATTTATGATTTACATGTATTTGTAATGATACTTTCATCCCTCAGATTTATTTGAAAATAATTTTGCAAACTATAGTACACGATAATTTTTGCAAGCATTTATACACCTTTGAAAACTCTTTTGCAAAGATTTGTCACACTATATATATTCATTTTCCACAATAGTTTTTTACAAACATTTTTCAAAATATTTGCACATAGGTTTTCAAATCCTTTGTTTCACACAAAGAAGAAAGTTTTTTAAACAAAGCAATTTTACAAGGTTGAAAACATTTCACAGCTAGTTTTCCAAATAGTTCACACTATTTTTCAAATCATACTGTAAGGGTATTTAACCTGATTTTTTAATCAGTATATACAAAGAGAAACATTATTTTATATACAATATGGTTTAGGCTCAGTTTTATTTGGAATTATTGCTTGTTTTTGCATGAGAGATTCTTGTGCAGACTCCTCGGACTTATTCGAAAATCATTTTCAAAATATTCTTGAAAACTATAGTCCAAAATAATTTTACAAACATGTTCATGCATTTGAAAATAATTTTACAAACATATACATGCATTTGAAAATAATTTTACAAACATGTGCATGCAATTTTACATCCAGTTTTTCCAACCATTTGCAAACCATTTTTCACACATTTTTGTTTCACTCAAAGAAAATAAATGTTTACAAACAAAACTATTTACAAAAGTTGAATACTTATACACACTATTTTTCAAGCAATTTTCACAAGATTTTTCAAAGAGAAACATTTTGCTCAAAGCTCTTTTCCTGACTTATTAATCATTAAAGATAGAAAGAGTCTGAGGAGCTCACAATCATCTTTCCTTATTATAAAACTACTTTTTACATTACTTTTTCACTTGAGGTGGTATTTTATTTTCAGTATGATTTATGGCTTATAGTATATACATGGTATATACGAACCCCCCTATACTTAGCTTGAGCTATGTCCTCATATATCGGAAAAGAGAAAGAGAAGACATAACTCGTACTGAGTATAGAAAAGTCTAAAGAATACATAAATAAGAAATGGATGAATGAGAAGTTGACCGTCCCCCCTATACTTAGGATCAAGTAATCCTAAGTACAACAGACTATACACAAAGTAGGGAGGGTCAAGGATGGGAATAAACAGATCCTACTCAGATTGTCTCCCCCTATACTTAGGGTAGAATACTCCTAAGTATAGACAGGAAGAGGAGACAATGGAGAGGATCGAAAAGAATAGAAGAAACTCAGGGTGCACACCCCCCTATACTTAGGACAAAGTGTGCCCTAAGTATAGAAGACTGACAAAAAAGGACAGAACCTTTTGATACAAAAACGAATGTAGAAGAGAAAAAGAAGAAAAGACGAAAAGAAGAAAATTAGATAAACAGTTTTTGTGGTGCAACGTCTGAATCTTCCGATGCGGTCATTGTTGTGGATATGTCATCATGTTGTGCGAGCTGAATAGAGTCGACAACTGCCAAGAATGTATCTGGTTCGAGGTAAGGCTTAAGGAGTTGACCGTTGACGATGAATGGTTGTGCGTCAGGAGACAATTCTGATATGGCAATACTTCCATTGTCACGCACTTCACAAACTTGGAATGGCCCTGTCCACTTACTCTTTAATTTGCCCGGGAAGATCTGCAACTTTGCATCAAATAACCACACCTTCTGTCCAATGTCAAAGGTCTTTCGTCTGATGTGCCGGTCATGCCAGTGTTTCACCTTTTCCTTGTACATCAATGTGTTATCGTATGCATAGTCTCGGAACTCCAAGAGTCTGTTCAGATCATCCTTTCTTTTCTGACCACTTTTTCGTGAGTCCAGATTGCACATGTTAATTGTCCATAAAGACTTGTGAATTAATTCGACGGGCAAATGGCACGGCTTCCCATATACAAGATGATAGGGCGACATGCCCAAGGGAGACTTGTAGGCGGTTCTGTAAGCCCAGAGAACTGAGTCCAAGAGTTGGGCCCAGTTCTTTCTGTCCGACCGTACAAGTTTCTGCAAGATCGTCTTGATTTCTCTGTTTGATAATGCGGCCATATCATTGGTCTGAGGGTGATAAGGAGACGCGACACGATGGTCAATGCCGTACTCCTTCGTTAGTTTCTTGACCTCTTTGTTAATGAAATGGCTACCCCCATCTGAGATGAGAATCTTCGGGATCCCAAACCGCGCAATGATGTTATCTTTTAAGAATCGGCACTCTGTCCTACTGTCCGCGGCTCGGACAGGAATAGCTTCAACCCAACGACTCACGTAATCGACGGCAAGAAGGATGTGCTCAAAACCTTGACTGTTAGGGAAAGGTCCCATGAAGTCAATGCCTCATGCATCGAAAACATCTGCTATCTGAATGATTTTCAGGGGCATCGAATCTTTGGCAGTGAGTGTACTCTTCAATCTCTGACAGTCAGTGCATCGTTTGACAAATTCTGCTGTATCCTTGAATAGTGTGGGCCACCAGAATCCACACTGAAGTACTTTGGCTGCCGTACGGTCTCCAGAGTGATGTCCACCAGATTCGAGCGAGTGGCAATGCTCGAGGACACTAAAGTGCTCCTCCTGAGGAATGCACCTGCGCCAAATGCAATCCGCTCCTTCCCTGAATAAAAGAGGATCCTCCCATTGATAGAACCGGATGGTCGACATAAATTTATTCTTTTTATTCTTCGTCCAATCCGATGGTATTACCCCCGAAGCGAGGTAATTGACTATGTCCGCATAACAAGGAAGAGAATCCACTGCTAAGATTGATTCGTCAGGAAAGGTTTCTGTAATGGGTGCACTGTTCAGAGGAGGCTCATGTTGTTCGATTCTGGAGAGATGATCTGCTACCACATTCTGAACTCCAGGATTGTCCTTGATTTCCAAATCAAATTCCTGGAGGAGAAGGATCCATCGAATCAGTCTCGGCTTGGCATCCTTCTTCTGCTGTAGGTACCGGCGAGGGTAAAAACTACAGCCAACAACTCTTTCTCTGTCAAGGTGTAATTTCATTGCGTCTCATCTAATGTTCTGCTGGCGTAGTGAATGGCATAGGGCGCTCTCTCGTTCCTCTGTCCAAGAACAACCCCGACTGCAAAGTCTGACGCATCGATCATGATCTCAAAGGGAAGAGACCAGTCCGGCGGCTGTAGGACTGGAGCCTGAGTTATACGCTCCTTCGGCTGATTGAAAGCAAGGAGAACCTGCTGATCTACATTGAACTCAGTTTCCTTGCATAAGAGTTCTGTCAAAGGTCGGGCGATGCGGCTAAAGTCCTTGATGAATCGTCTGTAAAATCCCACATGCCCCAGGAATGACCTTACATTCTTTACTGACTGAGGTGGCTCTAGATTTGCAATAACATCCACCTTTGCCGGGTCGACCTCCATGCCACGTTTGGAAACGACGTGACCCAGCACAATGCCTTCGGTGACCATGAAGTGGCTCTTTTCCCATGAAAGCACTAGATTGACTTCACGATATTTCTGAAGCACTCTGTCTAGGTGCTCAAGACAAGAATCAAAACTATCACCATAGACAGAAAAATCGTCCATGAACACCTCGAGAAAACTGCCTACCATCTCGGCGAAAACTACTATCTTGCATCTTTGGAATGTTGCAGGTGCATTACATAATCCAAAGGGCATTCTCTTGAAGGCATAGGTGTCGAACGGGCAAGTGAAGGTAGTCTTCTCTTGATCATCGGGGGAGATTGCCACCTGGTTGTACCCAGAATACCCATCCAAAAAGCAGAAGAACTCCTTGCCTGCTAGTCTTTCCAGAACTTGATCAATGAATGGTAAGGGGAAGTGGTCCTTCTTAGTTGCTGCATTAAGACGGCGGTAGTCAACACACACCCTCCAGGATGTTGGTACTCGAGTGGATATTTCCTCTCCTTTGTCATTGATAACCACTGTAAGCCCGGTTTTCTTTGGAACTACATGCAGTGGGCTTACCCATTTTGAATCGGAGATGGGATAAATGAAGCCTGCGTCGCACCATTTCGTTATTTCTTTCATGATGAAGTCCCGGAGGTTTGGATTCATCCTTCTTTGGAATTCACGGGATGGCTTGGCATCTTCTTCCAGATAGATGTGGTGTGAACACAAAGCTGGATTTATCCCTCGGAGATCTGATACGCACCAACCAAGTGCCTTGCGGTTCTTTTCTAGAATCTCGAGGAGGCGAGATTCCTGATCCGGATTCAGCCTGTTGCTGATGATGACTGGATACATGTGTTCTTCACCCGCAAGGAAGGCATACTTCAGGCTTGCAGGAAGTGGCTTGAGTTCCGATTTTGACCTGTCCAACTTGTTGGTCACTTCAGACACTATATTGGTGGTAGGATGCACTTTTTCGATGGAGCTACCATCCTCAGCATTCTGTTGAGATCCTGGTGAGGTGCCGAACAGTTCTGCACTAGGCTCATTGTGTTCTATATGGAGTGAATTCTTGAGGTCACCTAATTGTTCCAACATCAGAGAATCAGTCTCCCACGAATCATCGGAGCATAGGTCAACTGTGCTTTCCAAGTCCTCCTTAAGAGTGAGGATTTCTTGGGTCCATGAATCATTCAATGACAACAATGAGTCTCTGATTTCAGCAATAAAGTCACAGTCTTCTTCTGATACGGCATGGCTCTCATCAGTTGTGGCGTTCGGCTCTCTGATCATATCTATAGTGATCTGCTTGTCATTTGAGCTGAAAATGATTTTGCCGGACCCGTAATCAACCACGGCACCTGATGTTCATAAGAATGGTCGGCCAAGGATGATAGGGGTCTCGAGTAAGGGTACGGGTGAGTCCATGTCAAGAACTACAAAATCAACAGGGAATTGCATCTCCCGCACCTTCACTAGAACGTCTTCCAACAAACCTCTGGGTCGCTTGATGGATCTATCAGCGAACTGAAAGATCATTCGTGTCTGCTTGAGCGGACCCAATCCAAATTCTTGCGTTATTGATGCCGACAAAAGGTTGATGGAAGATCCATTGTCAAGGAGAGTGCGCTCAAAGACCTGATCAAAAATTTCACAACTGATCAGAGGTGCTCCATTATCCTGCTTTTTCTGTGGGAGGTTACTGATGGCTGCTACCGTGGTCAAGGTGAGGACGTGTTTCTCAACTTGCTGGCGTTTGTTCTTTCTTGATGGGCGACGCTTGCTGGTACATACCTCTTTCAGACCTTTCTTCACAATTGGCATGTACTCCACGGCCTTCAGTAAGGGAATCTCAACAGTTAAGTTGTCAATTATTTTCACAACTCCTGGATCAGACAGTGCACTTTTTCTTTTTACAATTTTTTTGGATTTTTCAATTGCATTAGGAAAAGGAATATTTACATCATTGGAAAGCAAAATAGAGTTCTTGTTTACATCAGAATTATCGCCCACATATTGTTGTACATCCGGACTACAAAAAAAAGTACAAACTGAATCCTGACATGCTGGTGCGGATGGGCAGGAAAAAAATAGAGTGTCTGCTCCGTCGTCTGGCGATGGATCGGCTGCTGCTGGCGGCTCCTCCGAGGCTGGTGCGGCTTTGCTTCGGCTACAAGCTTCTTTTTGTTGTTTTTGATTTTGCTGATTTTTTGTATTTTTGGCTGGGGATGCTGGTACTGCACGACGGCTGGAATGGCTTCTCCTTCTTCTTCCTCCTCACCCGCCCCTGTAGCTGGCACGGCTGATGCAGAAGATGACGATCCACCTGTTTCTTTATTCACCCCATTCTTGATAGCAGGCGGAGGCAAGGCCCTACCGCTCCTGAGAGTGACAGCATTAGAATAAACAGTAATATTGCTTTCTGACTCTACAGACACAGACATGACATCACATTCTACCTGCTCCTTCTTCTTAAAGTTATTGGGGTTGGCTTCGACCTGAGCTGGAATAGTGGTCTTTGTGGCGGTCAGGTCGTCAAGCCTCTTGGTCATATCTGCCAACCCTTTGACGAGTTGGGCTAGACAATCCATGGTTGGGTTCACATGAGGTACCTCATTGGATTCAGCGTGCAGACCACGCTGCTGTTGCATGGGTGGATGATGAGGTTGTTGCTGGTGGTGTTGGGGTGGTGCAGGAAGTTGAAGCTGCTGATAAGAGGGAGGAGGATACTGCTGGTACTGCTGAGGTGGAGCAGCCACATACTGATGGAAAGGCTGTGGGTGACGGTATTGCGGCTGCTGATATGGCTGATTCTGCCTCCATTGGTGTGCATACGAGGGAGGCTGATGATACTGTTGCGGCGGCTGTGAGGATTGCCCAAAACGACCACCCTGAGGCTGGTGGTATTGCCGATTGGCTGGTAGCTGACCCTGAGGTTGTCCCATAGGACGGGTCGGCTGTGCTTCGTTACTCCATACCCCGTTCACTTCCTGAATCAGGGGTGGTGGTGGGAAGACTGGATCTGATCCTGATACAAACTTTGGTTGGTACACAACCATCTGTTGCTGCGGCTGGCCCTGGTCGGGCGCCTGCACGTAGTATACGTGCTGGACTGTCGGTGGCTGCTGGCTTGGCTGAGGCCGATGTAGCGGTGGTTGCTCGTCCTTCCTTTCAGCCGGAGCATCTGATGGTGCTGCCGACTGAACAGAGTTGATGGTGCCCACCAACAGTTCAAGTTGCTTGGTGATCTAATCAAGCTTGTCTAAATTTTGGGTCCTCTTTTCGATCACAGCAAGTTTTTCAAGGTCATGTGATCGCTTTTCAATGATATCAACTTTCGAGAGATGGCCCCCGATGATACTGAGGTTGGAGCTCTCATCTCTCTCCGCCTCGCGGGACGCTGCCATGTGTACTTGTTTCTGGAGGATCTGGGGCTGCTTCTGATATGCTTTTGATGAAGAGAGGGTGGTCTCTCCTTCGGCCATTTCTTTAAATATTTGCCAGACCACATCTTCATCCTTGTTGAAGTGCGAAGCCCCACATGCTGCGTCAATGAGCCTTTGGCTCTCGATGTTCAGGCCCCCAAAGAAGTGTTGGACCAAACTGGTCTTCGGGATTTCATGGTGGGGGCATTTCTCATGCAGATCGGTGAATCTCTCCCATGCTTCATGTATAGACTCGTGGGCTCCTTGGGAGAAGTTGATGATTCGGGCACACATCTGGTTGAGCCGACCGAGAGGGTAAAACTTATGCAGGAAAGCTGACTTCAGTTCCTCCCAGGTCGTCACAACCTTCCCCAGATGGTTGACCCAGTATAGGGCCTTGTCTTGTAAACTGAAGGGGAACGCCATCATCTTGGCAATGTCCAAAGGGACATTGGGATAGTGAGTGGTGCAGCAAATGCGTGAGAACTGCTGCAGGTGGATGTACGGTTCTTCACTGGTGTTTCCATGGAACGCTGGAAGAAGAGCAAGGAACTGGGGTTTCAGCTCAAAGTGAGCATGCACCGGTGGAATGAGGATCCATTCGGTCATCTGGCTGTCTCCAGGATTATACGTCTCCTTCAGTGTAGGTTTGGGTGGCGGTAGTTCTGGTTCTTCATCATCATGTGGACCACCACCTCCACCTCCGCCTCCACCTCCTCTTCTGCCTCCCCCTCCCTCGGCTCTGTTCATCACGTCATTCAACATATCCTGAAAAGCTGTCTGCGCCAGGGCTTGCTCTGTCAGCTGCTGTTGGATAGCCTGGATAGATGCCAACAGTTGTGCATTAACCTGATTCTGATCTGGCAACTGTCCTTCTGGTAGGGGTGGCTGCTGACCCTTGCCCTTTCCTTGAGGAGCCATGTCAGGGTCTGAATCTAACGAGATGAATTCCGGAGTAGACTCCAGGGCTTGATTTGTCTTCTATCTGCAGAATGAGAGAGTCCTGATCAAACCACTTGCAATATTGTTCAGCTGTCATGATAAATCTGGAGTTAAGGCCAACCCCAGCATGTTGTGAACGGAAAACGATGTGGACTGTAATCGACTTCCATTCACAACGGTGATCGTGGGACAAAGGTAATCCCGGCTTATTGGGTGGTCTCAAGAAAGGTAGAAGACGAGGAGTTTGGAGATCGATCTGCAAAGTCCAGATCGGGTTCTCGAGAATCGCCTCGAATTTATTGGCGGAGTTGAGTCTATGGAATCGATGTGGGTGTCGGTGGGGTCCCAACGGAAACCATCCATGGATCAACTTCGCGAAGCACAAAGGATGATTGGATGTTGGAAGAAGGATACGATGGTCAACAAGGAATGAAAGGGAGTACAAAATAGTAGAAAAGCTCGGCTGAGTGGGGGGTCAACGGAGAATGACACAACAAAATTTGCGCAAAGGCGCGGGACTCGATCTTTGAACTTTAATCTAGATCCATACAAACACAATACAAAATTGGGTTCACCAACTCACGCCATGTGAAGCCATGAAGGTTCGGCTATTTATTATCTTTTCGGTTTTAGAGTTGTTCTTTCAGGCAAATCTTTTAACAAGTCCTTAGCACGCTAACCCTATAGGAGAGAGAGTACTGCCGGAAAAGAATCTCGTACTTGTCCTCCTCCTTTGTAACTTCTAGTCTGTACTTTTTGAGGTCCTTGTAACCCTTCCTGGATCCCTACTCAGCCAAAGAAATAGAGAGAGGAAGCCGATAGGCGAAACCAATACTTCGGTTCTTGCTCGCAACGAAATCACTCGTGAGCGTGCAAGAACCTACTCGGACGCAAACCGATGAGACAAACACCCCCGTTAGGGGCGTGGCCTATGCTCAGTACTTCAGACCATGTCGATGTTCCACACAAGGCGGGAACACCATCGCTGACAAGGCCCTACTCGGTTACGTACGATAGAAGCGCCATTACTTCGGAAATCCATGCGATACAAAAGGCAGTTGCAGACTGGGATTTTGGCTCTATTCCTTATGGGACGTGCCTTGCTCATGGGAGTAGGGTTTTGGTCCCCCTCCGAAGGTACCTGAAAACAATGAGGGCTTTATGAACCCAGTACAATGATAGTCCATTACAGATTTTAATTAAGGTCAAAGTTTATTTAGCAGTCCCCTTGTTTTAGTTTTTGGGTTTTCACTTTTTTTGAGTCTGTTTTCATACCAGCGCCTATCATTTTTGTATATTTTCATTTAAGTCATAGGTGCTCAAAATCAGAGGGAGATAGCGGAAAAGCCGTGCAAGTGGTTCCATGATGGAAATCTCACCATTGAACCGAATGATGCATGCTGAGTTAGAAGACTTACAGTGCATCCCAGCTCTCTCCATGCGGTATGCAAAATAGAATTTTTAAATCTATCTACATGGCGGTATGCAAGCGACAAAATCGTCCTAAACATTAGCTGCTATTAGCGTGAAGAACCATAAGTCGGTCATCGCCCTTCAATCCAGGAGTCCGGTCTAGGCTCACCCCTCCTCCTCTCGACACATCGAGTTCAGGAGAAGCGCTTGGCAGGGAGAGCTCGCGGCACGTTGGCTCGAAGGTGATGAGGCGACTATTTAGAGTTTGATCTAAGTCCAAAATTGTACGATAGGTGCAAAGCCTATGTCTATGGGCTCCATGCACACAAAACAAAATAAAATAAAGGCAAAAAACTCAAAACAACGGGAAACAAAGAAAATAAAGCGGGAAAATCACGAGAAATCCGCGACGAGGCCCCCAGGTGAACAAACACCTGGGCACTGGACCTCGTTGTGAAGAGTAGAGTCCGAGTTATATTACATGCCAAAATTGTCTCTCTCTCACCATAAATTACAAAAATGGTCCTAATTGCTCAAGGCCTATCTAATCTTCATCCTCTTGCATCCTTGGTGCTCTCTCCAGCTGGTCATGAAGTGAAGACCAACCTCCTCCAAGCTCGGCTGCCTTGGCTTCCTAAGAAACCATCCTCGCGTGGCGGGCCCTCGCAACAAAGTCACAAAGAGATAAAATTAGTATAAGCTCAATCACTGAAATAAAGCAGGAAGTAATTAATCACAATAGATAAATGAATCATGTATGGTGATCAATTGCAAAGAAATAGCTGCTCACAAAATCAATGATAAATAAATTAAGGAATTTTCAAACAAGAATGACAAAATGTAATAGGCTACGCTCATTGCTCCCCGGCAACGGTGCCATCTGATAACGAGCATTTTGGCGAGGGTCAAAATATGCTCCGCATACAAGGCGAGGACGGTAGTGTCGCTGAGGCGACCGCTCATAAAACACCGGTTGATCAGAAATTAACCCACAACAAAGAATAAACCAAATAAGTCCCAAAACCGTGAATTAACATTTATTAACTCTACCATAAAATGCATAGTGTATAAGCATGTAGAGGTCGAACCACAGAGAGCAATAAAAATTGGGCAGCCTATGGTGTTCATGCACATCCAAGTCATCCTCGAATGAATCCTAATTTTGTGGGTAATTAATATTATTATATTATTATTTTTTTAATTTTGTATTTTGATTTTTCATTTTCTGATTTTATATTTTCTTTTTATATTATATATATATATTGTTTTTATAAATAAGATAGAATATATAGATAATATAAGAAAAAGGGTGATAAAATATTTATAGAAATAAGTAAAAATATTCAAAAATTAGGAAATAAAATATTTTTGGTCTTTTTATAATTTTTTACTGTTTTTGTTATTTTTGGGTATTTTCCAAATATTTTTGGTATTTTTAAATGGCAAAATAAAGGAAAGCAGTGAATTAATTACTGGCCGAAATTAAAATGGGAATGAAAAATACCAAATAATATCAAAATTTTCCTAAATTAATTTTAAAATAAATATAATAAAATAGGGAACCTACAGAACTTGAGTTTCTATTTTTTTTGATTTTTCTACTATTTTATAGATTTTTTTGAAGTTTTTAGGTATTTTCTAATTTTAATGTTTTGGTTTTGAATTTTTTAGTGATTTTTGGACTGACACTAGGATACAATAAAATAGATAGTAGGTATATTTTTTGAGATTTTTCAAGGTGTTTTAATATTTTTTAGTATTTTCTAAACTAGACAGTAGCTAAAATGCATGTTTTTATTTTTAATAAATATTAAAATGCAACAAAAATGCAATGCAAAAATATGGCATGAATGCACAACTAAACAAGAGCTTAAATTAATTTTTGAGGAATTTTTGGGGTTTTATAAATGCATGGAATAAATAGACAAATCATACAAAAATACAAGGCCTAGCAGGGGTATAAATACAATTACGTAAACATCCAGGGGCCAAGTTGCAGTTTTCACACAAAATATAATACTGAATATAGAAATTAATGGACCAAATACAAATAAAGGAACCCGCAAGGGCCTCTCTGCAATTTACCCACCCCAGCGCGTGACTAGCACGCGCCTGGGAAGGACCTGAATGTAATTTCCAGAAATATGGGGGCCTTGATGCAAAATACACAAAATATTACACTGGCTCTAGAAGTTCATGGACCAAACCAAAATAACCAAACCCCCGAGGGTGTCAGTGCAATTTACCCCGCGCCTCACGTGAACTAGTCACGTGAGGTGATGTGGCTTGGACTGGAATGCAATATACAAAAACTCCTAGGGGCTACTTGCAAAAATGTACAATTATTTTACAACGTACTAATTTATTTACAGCATTAAAAATTAATTACAAAAAGTGCGAGGGGGCTAAGTGTAAATTACCCCCTAAGGCGCACAAATGGACGGCGATGGGCGCGCCACTTATCCACGTGTCGGGCTCTCGAAGCCTGATACCCCTTTGGCGATCCTCGGCTGAGATTGCATCTGACGCTTGATCGAACGACCGAGGCGACTGCTGAATGGACGACCCAGATTAGATCTGGGGCCGCCTCCTCCATTCGACGGCGGCTGCTGCTCACGAAGAACAGGGAGGAACAGTCACCCTCCCTGACTTCGATCGTCGATTCCTCCTCCTCCGGGCACTCCATGGTGATAGCGATGAGCTCTACACATCCGGCGGGATGCTCCGCAACCTCCGAGGCACTCCAGAAGGTCCAGGACCCCCTAGATCGGTCCAACGAGCTCGGAGAAGCAAGGGGGGTCTTGGAACCTCTAGGTGATCGATTCGAGCTCCAGGGAGATCCATTTGGCTCTTGACCTGCACCAAAAAGACACGGGGCTCGAGGGGGTCTTCCTCGACCAGGGGTTACAGCTCAAAGGATAAGAAATGAGTGGGGGTGGCGAGGTCCGGCAAAGCGGTGGAGTTGGACCTCGAATCGCAGAGCTGGAGAAGCTCTGGTTGATCTGATGCTTGGGTTAAACGTAGAACGTGTAGGGGGATGAAGTGGAGGTGAAGCAAGTGTCGGGTTGTGCGTAGATCAGGGTAGAGAGGTTCGCCGGAGCTGAACTCCGGTGAACTTCGATCTGGCCTCAATCATGCACCTATTGGTCTAATAACTAATCTAACTGCAAGATTAAAAACTACAAACGAAATCTAAGCTATAAAATAAGATAAAGACAACTCTTATACCTGGTGGTCGACCAGGGAGCAGGACCTCCGGCGAGCGGCGGCCGTGGGTGCTTCCCTCAACTCCTCCGACCGGCTGAAGCGTCTAGAAGACTCCCCCTATCACGAGGACTCTCTGGGGACTCAAAGCAAGGGTGGAAGATGACCGAAGGGAGACCAAACTGGAGGAGGAGGTCGAGGGTTTTATTTATACAAAAGGTGGTGCACCCTTATTGACCGGGGTGCCACGAAGAATCGATTGGTCATATGATGGATCTAAGTAGCTGGCGTGAAGGTTGAAGCATAGGTCGAGCTTTTCCATGAAGGAATCTTCACCTGGGAGTCAAAGTATCTGTAGGTATACTTATAGGTAATTTACCTATATTTTATGTGCATTTTATTTATTTAATATATTTTATTGATTTTTATTTTGGATTTGTAATTTTAATAAACTATATATAATATTTACAATAGTATAAAAATATTAAAGAATAAAATAATTAAAGAATGTAATCCCCTTTTATTTACATACATATGTGACATAGGTATTTTGGGTCTATGTAGTTTATAGACTTATTTTATTTTATTAATTCTTTTGATTTTATTTTAATTTCAATGTGTACATGTAATATATATATTATTTACAAAATTCTAAAAATATAAATTTATAGAAATAATGAATAATGAATATAATGAATATTTTAATCAGGTAGACTGTACAATGAGGGCCAAAAACCTAACTTTCACATATGGACTCCAAAAATTATGAAACAAATTTTATTAAATAGCTCTTGAAAAGTTATATACAATTAAAGGTGATTTTGGGTAATTTTAATTTTTATTTGCAAGATATGGGTCAGTGAAGTTGAGATTCTAGCTTTTTATCCTGTGTGCAAAATGTACACTGTGTACCATTTTTGTACAACTCAATTTTGTATTTTTATCTACATTATTATCTACAACTTTCATGTACACGGTTTCTTTATTTGATGAATAAATAACTAAATACAAAATAGGTATCAAAATGCATAGATGAATGAATAAATAAATGAGGTATTTATTGTGTTATTGGCCCTTATCTCCCCCTACTTTATTCCTTGTCGACCAATTCCATTCTGGCCTTGGTCTCGGGGTTCTAGTCATAAAATATTTTCAATATTTTATTCCTTTTTCTTTTCTTCTCTTTCTTCTATAATTTTGGCATTAAGACCTTATTTTATATACAATAAATATAGTAATTAATGACTGCTATTATAGACAAATTGATGCTATTTACATGCATTAGCTAGGGTTTTCAAGGCCAAAATGATAGAATAAAGGTGATGACATAGAGATTCATCAGTCCCTTACTTTCTTCGCTCTTCTACCCTCCATTCACTTTTCATGCTTTGGCTATTCACACCGTTAACCCATATTGCAGGTCCCATCCTCAATGATCGGACTTCGGGTGGGATCCATTTTAGAGCTCTTCCTATAATGAGGGAGCGTCAACAACCAGGTCCAAAGGGTCCTTCCTTAGCACCTCGAGCTTCATTGTAAGCCTCCCAGGAGGCTTCTAGGATCATCATCAACTGTCGTGAAGCGCGGACGAGCTCTGGCATCCTCACTGGAGCTCTGTCTGTGCCACTACGGAGAGGAGGAGGACGAGCATCCAGGAGCTAGTGATGATGTTGGATGGCACCCTCCTGTGTCCATCCAACGGCTATGGAGCAACCACATTGCCTGCCCTAAAGCACGAAGGCTTGGTGAGATCGAGCCTCACCCAAGTCTCCTCGGGCCACCCACGTGGCCTGAGACACCTGCATCAACTCGACACTTTGCTCGAGCCTCCACCCACATGCACCGCATGTATCGACCTGGGAATCTTGCAGCAGCGCTTGCTAATTTCTCTAATTTGCAGATAGGTCCACTTCAGGCGCGCAAGGCACGTGTAGCGTATGGAAAAATTACTAGGGACCCCTGCTAGGTTTCTAATATCTCACTCATCCCCCCACACACATGAGAACTTACAAAGAAACCCTTATAACTATTTATAATTGCAAATGTGCCATTGGAGGGACCTATTTTTGAAACATTCATGTTTATTTCTTATGTTTTATTGCAAATATGTCTCTAAACCATTTCCTTTATATTTTAAGCATGTGAACTTATTTTGTAGTAATTTAAAATGCATTGTGATGTTTATTCAATCATCTATCTAGTGGCATATTGTATTTCATGGTTGGACATTTTAAAAAGGATATTTAATTTCTTATATCATGATAACGTTTCACTTGTCTTTGAAATGTCACGAAGTAGACTTAAAATTATTTTGATGCATGAAATTATTTTGTTGCTCAATTAAATCACTCATTTCAGAGGCTATAGTTTGTATATATTGATGATTTTGCATATGTGATCTTGATCCATAATGATGTAGAATTATGTCATTTATTTTAACTTGCATGAAAATCAACCAAAAATGCATTCTATGCATGCATCATGTTTTGGATTGTAGTGTTTATGCATTGTTGACCTTGGTAGATAAATATATCACTTAACTTATGTATTAGGATCTGAATAATCATTAAGATAGCTCGCCCTGAGTTCGACCATGAAATTTCCCAAGTAAAAATATTTTATTCAGATTGAGCCCCTCCTCAAGGAGATATATTTAAGGTTTGATTTCTAATAGATCGTTGAGAGGTTGTATTACAATGATTACACATTAACATAGCCATTCAGCCATTCATCAGGTTATGGTCCCTCCTCTAACGAGCTATTAATGTCTATTTCTCTGCAATGGTTATTGTAATTCGCTATCCACTCCTATTTAGATGGATATTTATTCCATTTAACTAAAAATGTGATATAAGGAAACTGATTTATGCACAAAAATTCAAATGGCAACATTCCAAATGCATGTATGGAGGAGGATGGTAGCATAATAATTTTGGGAAGCGAACTAATTTGCTTGATATGATTAGAGATACAACAAAATACATAATGTATCATTTGCTGCTTAGAGCAGATATTGTGGTCATATGCCCTCGAATTGAGCTGGAAAAGTCTAAAGCTGCTCAGTTGGTCAGGAATACTACTTCAAGTGCCCTCTGCCCTTCTTCCACTTTGTTGGTTTATATAGATTCTCACGGAATCATCATGGAGGTATATTTAAAATACACACATAGCATATTTATCACACTTTTAGGGGGAACATGGTTAACTTGGCATGAAACTGTAATTTGAGGTGATTTAATCCTCTATATGATTTTTTGAAAGCAAAATCCTCTATATGATAAGCTACTACAAGATTATAATGTGTTAATTTAGGATAATCTTATAGTGGGTGATTATAATTACGATTTGTTTAACTGCATCTGAGTTGATAGTCAACCTTGGGCCTAAAAAAGAAGTTTCATTGCTTATGACTTATGCTGGCATTTGCATTCTGCCATGCAGATCTTGTGCTAGACTGTGATGGAATTGAAGGAGAAACAAGTAGCTGGTTGTTGGTTTCTGGCATGTCTAAAATACATGTATCACATATTTTCACCTTTTTGATAGATTTGATTTCTTCTACATGAGTCTCCCACTAAAATAATTTTTTGATGAAATCAGTCCTCTTGATATTATGACCGCTCAATCCCATGGCATCTCTCAGCTGCTTTGCAATCTATATGAGCCATGACTTCTGGATCTTTTATGTGCAAAGCGACCAATTGGGATGAGAGCGACATGAGATGAGTTGACATCTTTCCCAATTTCCTTCTTTTTTATGGATTTGATTTTTGTTGACATCGATTTGTTTGTATTCATTTTTCAGCAAAATTAAGGTGTGTTTAAACATCTGCACCATAGTTCACATGGGGGACCAAGTACATTTGCATTCAAGACCGATTTGTTCAAGTAAAAATCACCTCTTTCCTTCTTTTTAATCCACCGCTCTATGGTTTCTGTTGCAATTATTATTGATGCCTTATAGAATGACCTGCTAGTCAGAAATACTTATAGAATGCCTAAAATAATGATAAGCTGATATAGGACAAGGAAAATACTAAAAAAATGGTAAGGATGATTTTATTCATATAATAAGCATTCGATGAAATAAGATCTAATGATCTAGCTTTAGATACCAAACATAGACGTACCTCAATATATAAATAGAGATAGATAAAGTTGACACGAGAATAAAGATTAAATGGAAGGCAAGGTGACATATCATCGCCAGGATGGAGGTTCAGCCTTTTTTGCTATTAGACCTATGATGTCAATTTTGTTGCTTTCTGCTTGAGGGGTGATGTTAAGCTGATGGAAAAGGTGAAGGTTTGTAGTGTTCATTTTACTTATTTTCCTCCCCCAATCGTTTCATCATATAGGATCGTTTTTGTTTGTCTTTGTATTTTTCTTCAATTTCTCTCCCTTTTATTCCTGCACAAGATTTAATGTTCATTCTCATTTTTCCAAAATAATGCTAAATCAACATGAATCATAGAAGTTAATTTATAACTATATGATATTATTTATAGAATCCACTTGATTTTGTGATTATATTTTTCGAGATCCACCTACATGAATGTCATTATATACACGGGAAGTATGTGTGTAAATATGCACTTAAATTTGTAATACTGTGACTACAAATTACAATGCAGATGTTGTAGGTATATGATGCTAATGAATTTTTAGGATGCACGCTGAAATATTAGGTCTAATATGTGATATGATACACTTATTGATTATATAATCACGTGTAACTAATGACATCATGTTATTGATATTCACAATCCCAGTAGAACGTGATTGCAATTCGAATACTAAACATTATATATATTTATACCCTCGGGATGAACCTTATTATATATATAACATTATTTCAACAAAGGCGTGCGCTCATTGTGCTTTAGATAGTAACTTCATCCTTATCTACATTACCTTTGCTTCCCCTTCATAAATTTCTCCAGACATGCACATAAGAAGAGAAGCAAATATCAAAATCATTCTAGGATCTCAATAGATGACGACTAAACATTTATATTAGCTGATATTTTTTTTATGAAAATTAAGATGAAAAATGAAAGATACTAATTTTAAAAAATAGTAACTTCCAAATCAGAAATTTCTTTCACAATATGTTTTTCCATACTTAAAATATTATATTCCCAATATGTTCTTATACTCTTACCTTACCTCTTAATTTCATGTTTTACCCAAAAAATCTACTTAATTTAACGATAATAGAATTATGATCAATAACAAAAAGGCATTCTCTATCTTTCGTGATGGAATTCAATCAATGGCTTATTCTAATTTCTTACCTTCTAAACTTCTTTGACTTCATGCCGCGAAGCGTGGGTATGCATTCTAGTAATTTTTATGTTCAGGAGCTTTGTCAATTTTTGTTGATATCATTGCATTTATCTAATGGCTTGGAGTATTTTATTGCCACTTTCTATGGTTAAAGTATTTAATAAAGAGTAGTTAATTCACTACCATGTCCTTTCCCTTCAATTTCGAAGGTCAGACGCTAAAGAAGTCAATTTCGAAGGTCAAATGCTAAAGAAGCAACTCAATAATTGTAAGTATTAGATCATCAACAATGTAAAAGAGTTGAACTTTTAATGGAAATTGTTCTTTAGCAAATGAGAACATTAATTGCGTTATTTACGAGGCATGTTGTGTGTTCTACCTGAATTGTTGAATTGAATAGTGTCCAAATCTTTCTTTGGGGAAAACAAATCAAGTCATATACACAACAAAACATCTATAGCGATAGATTTTGGAGTCTATCACTATTGTCCATGTAAAATATAGAACAATAATACTACAAATCGCTATTTGTACTCGAAATTTGTGAGAAAATATATTCATTATAGTTGTTATACCCCTTATACTATATTCAGAAACCTTGGGATATTTGGGCAATTTCTTCTATATACGACATGATATGATGGTTAGAAAGAGTTGACAGTCGCTTAGCATTAAAGGCGGTTTCACGTGCGGGTGCTTGTAATAAGTTGAAGGGAGGAATGAAAATAGCCCCAGCACTCGTACGTCGCTGCAGACGTGGCAATTATTAATAATAGCAGTGATTGACCCCTACATTGTCGTTAAAAAATAATCAAATCTTAATCAGGATGCACATGCTACATGGGATCCAAGTTAATTGCATGATTAGGTCGAATATGACATGGAAAATTCATTTATACTCTTTTCTCTTTCCAAATATAATTTTGATCCTGTTGCATTTTAGATTTATGGATTCAAACATATCTTGAATCATTTGATATAGAAAATATCGTTAATGGAGAAACTTGCATTGCCCTCTATGAAGTAAATAATTTAAGAATTTGAAGACAAGACTTGACATGTGAAGTTACTGGGAAACCCTACTCTATAAATTCTTATCATGAAGTACATATAGGAATTTACTCTTGTCATTCATACGAAATTGTTTTCTAGCTATTTGGAAAATGTACATTTGAAAATTAATTTTTGTTCGTAAGGATGCTGATCTTTTTATATTTTTTTTCAAATTTTATGAGACACATTTGCATGCTTAGTTTATATGCTTATTTCCTCGATAAAGATATTATTATTATTATTGGGAAAAAATATTTTTGAAAAATGCCTACCAAATGACCAAATTCATTTCTAATTTCAAACTAATTCAAATTTATATTGCATTGTAGTTTTTGGAATATCAGCACAATTCTATTTTTTTAGAAGTCCAACCTGATAGAAAAATACATGTCATTAATCAAGGCTAATATTTGATTACGTTACATTTAGAATCTATAATGAAATCATAATGATAATGCGATTTTATGTTATAATGAATTCCAACAAGAAAGGGGTTGTGAGTTCATCATAGGAGGGATGAATTGTGCAAGAACAATAATCTGATCGCAATTATAAATTAAAAATTTCGAGCTACAAAGATAGAGAGAGGAGATGCAAATTGGAATAACATACATTGATTTGAATATTGATTTTAACGTGGAAATCTACACGGCTATACATTATTTTTTAAAACTTCATGTTTTAGAATTTTCCCTTATTTTTCATAGACAAACTTGCTTTCACTATCCTTCTACTTGAAATTGAAGGTAGCACAACCTCAATGTACTTAATAGAATGAAAGTACCTTGTTAGTATAGCAATTACATTAGCTTAATCGAGTCTTCTAAATTATGAAATAAGGAGAGTGAAGCCTGATGAAGACAAATTATAGCTTTAAAGCACTTAAAAACATAATTGGGCATTTGAGTATATGCATGCAACATGGGTTCACAACCTTACTTAGATGCATATGAATGGAAGACTTGAGTTGTATGTGTTTGCGTTATGAAAGGGACTTAGGTCTCTTATATATAAGCTCGAACCAACTTAGTGATCATATTTGGTATTTAAAATAGGGTTAGGTAAAAGGTCACCAACAAGTAGTATCAAAATAAGCTTTTCAAAGCAAATCGATCGATCAAGGGAAATGATCAGTCAACTAAAAAGTGTAAATGGTATAATAGTCAATTAAAAATTTTAATGACCTTGAAAATTAGGATTATAATTCCAAAAAAATGATCATGGAGAAAAACTTAGTCGGTTAGAATGTTAATATAGTTGACTAAAAACAAAGACAATAGGCATGCTTATTGAACTTGATATTAGTCGATTGGGGTTTTAAAGTAGTAAATTAAATGCTATTTTAGTTGACTGGGTAGAATGTTTGGGTGAAAAACATAATCCATAATGTTGATTTTGGGGTTCAAGGATTACCCGAGTAGAAAAGTCGAGCGGTTGACTCAAGGTAAATTCAGTTGGCGGGAAACGTGATTAGTTAATTGAATTGATATTGACTTAATTTTCCGTGTATTAAGAATACACAAAAATTACCTTAAAAAATGACATCTATGCCGTCAGACTTGTTGCTTTTCACAAACCGTACTTGTTTGTCCTCCACTTTTTTTTTTGAGCTTTCAAGACTTCAAAACTTCATTCTACATGTCTTTGAGCTTTGGGTGTTAAGTCCTTAGCTTTCTAAGTGTTGATCTTAAGTTTTAATCTTCACAAGCTTTGCTTATTTTCTTTAATTGGTATAACTCCTTCTTGAATAGTTCTAATTTTTTTCATATCTTTAATTGTATCCTTCTTAAAAGTTGTCTACATGAAAAGTTTGTTTGAACTCTTTATTATTATTATTATCAAAATTGGCTGCCTATATTCCGTAATGTTCGATGAAAAGAATGAATCTCTTCCTGACATAATGGGGATTCCCTTATATCATATGCATACCTTGTCCTGGTTGGGCGCTCAACCGCAGTAAGAAGCAATCAACTTAAGGGAAGGGAGAGGGGTTCTAAGCAATTTAGGTCATCATTATTCACTTGTTGCCTAAAAAAAGAGTAGTACGAAGGATCGAAGAGGTCAATCAGAGCTTTTATATACTAGTTAGAAGGCAGGTGCTCAGAGAGTTCTAGCCTTGTAGCATATACGATTTCTAGCTCTTTTGTGCTGTCACGACCGAGTTCATCATGCTGAGTACAAAGCGATAAAGAAAGGTCAAAGCACATTTCTTGACATTTCAGAACCCTTCCACTACCTCCCTCATCCAGCCTCTTTATGAATAAATAGTAATGGAATAAGCGTAAGTGGAATAGCCATTGACCACGAGAAGAGAGAATAACTCTTTCGAGAACAAGGAAAACTCAATGTAGGTAAACAAATTCCATCATTTCTTATCATGATAAATGGGCAAATTACAAAAAGTACCTAAATGATACACCTAATTTATACGTCATACCCAAAATTTAAACATGAAAAATATGGTACATGATCTTTCGAATTCATTTCAATTTGCTATTGAGCTATTTAAGGCTGGAATGATAAGATGACGAAAACTAAATGACATAAAAGTACTTGATTTGTACACCCAATTTCAATATCATGCTATAACTTTAAAAAGTAACAATATCTGTTAAGATTTCTTCCAATATGGTCCGCAAAACTTAGTTGTTCGATATCTATATAGTCTTGAATCCGTGTAGTTCAAAATCATCTCGAGACAAATCTTAAAGTTCGAGTATTATGTTGTTACTTTTAAAATTTTAGGTATGACCGTTCGAGTATTATGTTGTTACTTTTACAATTTTAGGTATGACAACGTACTTTTCTGTATAGTTACGGGCCTTTTGTGTAATTTACGCAGTGATTATCTTAATTCCTTCGGTCTCTCGTGCCACATGGAAACGAAACATACAACCACATTATTACTTCTTAAATTTCATATACGACACTGAAATTGAATGTACCTTTCAGGGACTTGGATGTAATTATATCCGTAGGAAAAAAAAGAAGGCACAATTGCATTCTTCCCCATCCCCATAGTCCCAACTTTCATTCAACGCCCTCTCTCCTATTACTCCGCCACCCCCACACAAAAAACCAACCTCCTCGGAGGCACCCATCACACCACACTTCACCACGATCAACTTCTTCTTCTCAGGAGAGAGAGAGAGAGAGAGAGAGAGAGAGAGATGTCGTCGGGCTTCGAGTCGTTCCCGGTGGAAGACGCCCCGCCGGACTCCTCCGTCCGCCCATTCGACGACGACTCCTTCCTCGGCGGCTATGACTCCTACTCCTTCCCCCCCGCCGACCCTCGCCCTCCGCCCGACTTCGAGGAGGAGGACGACGACGTGCGCGTGCCGCCCCCACCCGAGGATCACTACGGCTTCCGGAGCGCTCCGGACTACGCGTCCTCGCCGTTCCAGGAGGCCGACGGCGAAGGCTACGGCTCCGTCTTCGTGGAGGACGAGGGCCCCGTGCTGCCCCCTCCTTCCGAGATGCATTCCGAGGAGGGTTTCGTTCTACGCGAATGGCGACGGTCAGTGTCCTTCGAATTTTATGCATTGGGGTTGAAGTCGAATGCTTTTGGTATGATCACGGGGCTAGTTGTGGATAGTAATTAAGAAATGGGTAATAAATGATTGGGTCAGTTGGTGGTGATAGTTGGCCCTGAGTTGAAGAGAACGCACGCGCAATGTCTGCAGTCCTCTCCATTTGGACGATCTCTCATTCTGTTTACTGGTTACTTTGGGTTGCCTTCAGTAGTTCGAGGGTTCGGAGTCTTCGGACTGGAAGATGATTCAGATCATGGTCACCGTGTTTTTGGATTCAATCAATTGATGGTCGATATTTGAATACATTTTTTTTAAATCCATTAGATAGTGTCGATTACTCCATTGTCTGACAAGATCAAGGTTCAAATTCCACTGGTAGCCATTGATGAGAGATTCTCTACACAGTTGAAACTTTTCGGTCGATTGTTGAACATGGTGGTTATGGCAGTATTCGTTCCCATGGAAATAAACTCCTTGATAATCTTCGATGGATCGAGTTTGCATGCCTTGCCCGTGTGTGTAGTGCCCTTTATTTGCATGTTTCGTGGTTTCCCTTGCTTATATAAACACAGCATGTAAACTCACTCTGATATTAATGTTCTTCGTTCCCTTACAAATGATGTATGAAGACGACCATGCAGAGCTTTTGTTTCATTCCAAATTTGAATGTAGCTTTCCTCCTGCTTAACCGATCATTTATTTAAGTTTTCCATCTTTGCAGACTTTTTTTAATTATGAGTAGTCTCCCATTTCTATAATTTTGAGTCTTTGACACAGTACTGTCCTATTGTGGACATGCATATAAAGTGAACAGGCTGGACTTATATGGTTATGCCTTGATGTGATTACTAGCTCTAACTAGTTACACTCTTGAACTCAATTTCTGAAGTTAACATGCAAGGACATGTCTTTGTTTTGGTCTATGACATCGAGATTTAAGATGAGAATAACTCGTTCTCTGAAAATTGGCGTGATCAAAATGGGAAAATTTGATCCTCATGATTGGTAATTCCGAAGTTTATGTTAGGTGATGCAAAATGAAATCGCGTCGCCGAAAATAATAAATTTTTTATGGTGGATTTTTTTGGTAGAAGAAAATAGAAGGGTTGAGAAGAAGAAATTGGAAGGGTTGAGAAGAACACGCCTGTAGCGCGGGGTTGAAGGAGAAGAACCGCGTAGACCGCGTGGAGAGAGAGAGACAAGAGAGGAGAGAGATAAAAATCTCAACTTTTAATTATCACTGAACTGTTGGACACAATGGACCCTCATCCCTTTATATAGGAGGGATGAGATTACAAAAGTAGGAAAATAACTAATTATCCTAAATTAACTCTAACTAATTAACCGACTAATTACCTAATTTGAAATTCAAATTAAGACTAATTGAGATCACCTACGATCTCTTTATTTAAATAAAAATGCGACAACTTAAAAAACGTAAATAAAATTAACGACCATAATTTAATTAAATAGACGGCCCTATGTGTCGAGTTCGCGCTGCATCAACTCTCCTCCGCTTTTAAAAATTCATCTCCCGACGAATTGCTTGATGTAGGTGCGTCCTTGGAGAGTTTATCCTTGAATTGTGGCTTCAATTTCCTCCAATTCGATCATTCTAAACGTTACGTTTGTAGTTTTTCCCGATTGGAGGGCATCTCTGCAATTTTCGTACCCCTTCAATCTCCCTTAATTTCCTGCCAATTTCGGCCTTTCTGCGAATAGGATTTTCAGGGGGTTCCCCTTTGCAATTTCTCTAAAATATCCCTCTCCTCAATTGAGGGGATTCGGTGGGAGGGACTTCCGCAATCCTCGTTAGGGTTCCACGCCCACGCCTCCCTGATAAGAGGCGGTGCCGGAGTAGGGAGCACAGGCGTTGCGTGGGACGGCAACGAGCTGGACGACGCGAGGAGGGCTGCGCGTGGGGAAGGCGCGGGTTGGTGCGGGGCACCGCCGAGGCGATCGCGGGAAGGGAGGGAGAGTGGGGGCGAGCGGGGAGATGCTGGGGCAGGCGGCAAGTGTGGGGAAGGTTGGGGGAGCATGGGGTGCGCTGGGGAGGATGTGCGAGGGCGATGATGGGAGAGGGCGCAGGGGTGGCGGTGATGCGGGTGGGTGAGTGGTTGCGATGCGGGTGGGCGGTGATAGGAGAGGGTGCGAGGGTGGCGTTGGGGCGGCGGTGATGCGGATGGGTGCTGTGGGGTTGGGGGGAAAACGGGGGAAGGGGTTGGCGATAGGGGCGGCGATGGTACCGGGGGAGGAGGGGGCGTGGCTTGCGCGCGTGGAGGAGGGTTGGTGCGCGGAGTAGCTGCGGTGGGTTTAGCGGGGGCAGGGGTTGGGGGTGTTGCCGGGGTCGCTGGGGGTGAGGGTGGGTTCGCGGAGGAGTCCGATGAGTCCAGGGGGGCCGCTGGGGGGGCAGGGGCGGCAACGAGGGTTGGTGACGGGGTGGCCGATGAGGCGTTGGTCGATTCCGGGAGAGTTTGCAGGTCTGAGTTTACCTGGACAGCCATGTTTTCGTCGTTTTCTCCTTCTAAAACGGCCTGGACAGCGGCCGGATCTTCATTCACAGAGAGATGTTCATCTTCATCGGCTAGATCTTCGTCTTCATCTTCATTTTTTTCCTCAAAATCGGGTTGCACAGCAGCCTCTACGAACCGACTTTCGTTGTCGATGAACGAATCTTCTTCGGCTTGCGCATCCAGCCATTCCTGGACTTTAATGCTTGAAACAAGACGTCGCTTGAATTTGTGTCGACGTGCGCGTGTACGCGAATCAGGGGATAGACGACTCAGATCGAGTTGCACACGCCAATATGCGACAGGATCGTGGAATCGTGAGAACGACTCCATAACCGCTCTGATACCAAATGATGCAAAATGAAATCGCGTCGCCAAAAATAATAATTTTTTTATGGTGGATTTTTTTTGTAGAAGAAAATAGAAGGGTTGAAAAGAAGAAATTGGAAGGGTTGAGAAGAAGAACACGCCTGTAGCGCAGGGTTGAAGGAGAAGAACCGCGTAGACCGCGTGGAGAGAGAGAGACAAGAGAGGAGAGAGAGATAAAAATCTCAACTTTTAATTATCACTGAACTGTTGGACACAATGGACCCTCATCCCTTTATATAGGAGGGATGAGAATACGAAAGTAGGAAAATAACTAATTATCCTAAATTAACTCTAACTAATTAACCGACTAATTACCTAATTTGAAATTCAAATTAAGACTAATTGAGATCACATGCGATCTCTTTATTTAAATAAAAATGCGACAACTTAAAAAACGTAAATAAAATTAACGACCATAATTTAATTAAATAGACGGCCCTATGTGTCGAGTTCGCGCTGCATCATTAGGTCCAAGAGCTGATTATGCCTTTATTTTAGATCAGTTATGACCTTTATTTTAGATTAGTTATGACTTATGAGATGATAAAGTCATTGTAGAGGTTGACACATCATAGTCATAAGTATAAACTTCCCTAAGGGGGAGTTTATATGATTTGACTATTCGTTTTCTTACCATGGATATTGATTAACACATAGAGAAGTTAAAAATATTATTGTTTTTTTGTTATTTGTCCTGGATTAATGTGCGTTTGTTCATCATCTTCAGTCAAGGAATAAAGTATCCCTCATTTGCAATCAGATTGACATTGGAGGAAATAGGTGTGCATGGATCATTATTTCTTCTATTAGAATGGGGCAAAAGAACAATTGTAGTTGATCCATTTAAATTCCATCAAATTAATTTCCAAAGTCTATAAAACCTTTGTCTACTTCTACCATGATGTTGACCTTATCTTCCTCATTATACAAGATAAGCATTGGAACGAGCAAAAATGCAGCCACATGCATGCATGATGCATCCCCTCCATCTAAATGGAGATTCTCTACATTTAATACATATAGTGCAGTGAGTGAGGATGTTGAACCCATTAATCAATAGATTAAATATTAGTATTTCTATGGTAGATGTTGCTGGGTATCAATTAGCTTTCTGTGATTATCATTAGGCCCCCTTAACCCTCTTTATATAGAGAGGATTTAGGGTTAGGGTTTACATAGAGAATACACCACTACAGGACAAATACCCATATTACCCTTATGCCTTCAACACTCCCCTTCAAGCTGGAGCATATAAGTCATACATGCTCAGCTTGTTACAACATTTCTCGAACTGGATCCTTGCTAATGGCTTTGTAAGTATATCTGCAGTCTGCTCTGTAGATGTAACACCCTGTATGCGTAATTGTCCTTTTTGTATGAGATCTCTTGTGTAATGACAATCGATCTCCACATGTTTCGTGCGTTCATGAAACATGGGATTATTTGCAATATATACTGCTGCTTGATTATCACATCTTAGTTCCATAATATCATTGGTCCTGACATGAAGGTCAGTTAGTACAGCCTTGACCCACACAAGTTCAGCTGCTGCTTGTGCCATGGCTCTGTATTCGCTCTCAGCACTAGATCGTGACACCACCGCTTGCTTCTTGCTCTTCCATGTGATTAGGTTTCCCCCTAAATATGTGCAAAACCCCGTGGTGGATTTTCTATCTTGCAAGCATCCTCCATAGTCTGCATCAGAGTATGCTACAAGGTTAAGGTTGCCGTCTTTGCGAAATAGTAATCCTTTCCCAGGAGACTGCTTGATGTACCGAAGTACCATCATGCATGCCTCAAAGTGATTACTAGTGGGAGAATCCATAAACTGGCTAAGTCTTCCAACTGCCATAGTGATATCGGGACGAGTAATAGTGAGATAGAGCAATTTACCCACTAGGCGTCTGTATCTACTAGCATCCTCTGGTGCTGCTTCCTCGAAGATCCGCCCTTTAGGATCCATGGGGATATGTGCTGGCTTACATCCAAGCATCCCTGTTTCTGTTAATAGATCAGTGGCATATTTTCGTTGAGACATTACTAGCCCATGCCTTGATCTAGCTATCTCAATCCCCAAGAAATATCGTAAATGTCCCAAATCCTTAATCACGAATTGTTCTGCAAGCTGTACCTTTACTCTGGCAATTTCTTCGTAGTCGTCTCCTGTAAGAATGATGTCATCAACATATACCAGCATTGCTACTATGCCTTTCGTAGTCCTCTTCGTGAACAAGGAATGATCAGAAGATGATCTCTTGAATCCAATCACATGTAATGTTTCTGACAACCTGTGAAACCATGCTCGAGGACTTTGTTTCAATCCGTAAATTGTCTTGCGTAGAAGACATACCTTCTGACACTCTCCTTGTCGCTCGAATCCAGGTGGTTGTTGCATATAAACTACTTCATGAAGATCACCATATAGGAAGGCATTTTTGACATCTAGTTGATGTAAAGGCCAATCAAGCTGAACGGCAACAACAATAAGAATACGTACCGTCGATAGACGAGCGACTGGAGAAAAGGTATCGAAGAAATCAATGCCATAGGTTTGGGTAAACCCTTTGGCTACCAAATGAGCCTTGTAGCGTGCAACGGAACCATCTGGGTTATACTTGACAGTGAATACCCATTTGGAGCCAACGACATGGCTATTTGCCGGCAAATCCACTAGTGTCCAGGTATTTCTGGACTCCAAAGCAGGCATCTCTTCTTGCATTGCTTGAATCCAGTGGGGTTCCTTTAACGCATCAGTGTGGTTCTTTGGAATAACAGTATCTGAGACAGCCTGCGCAAAGTTCTTATAGGCCGGAGTAAGTTTGGCGAGAGACACTGCAGCATTGATGGGGTGTTTAGTCCGATAGACCGATGGACATTGTCGATCTTGGCGACGTTGAGCTATAGGGAGGTCCACCTGATTCTCTGCAACAACATTATTTTCCATATCCTGAGTCGGGGAGCATACCTGAGGAGGTGGCACTGGCTCAGAAGGAGACGTAGGGCTTTGTGGAGTTGGAAGTTGGAATTGGTACTGGAAAGGTGATGTTGTCAACGGAAGGAGTTGAGGATTGAAAATTTGTTGAGTGCGAGAAATAAGGTATGGACTCGAAGAAGGTAACAACAGCGCTTACAAAATGTTTTCGTGTCCGTGTGTCAAAGCATCGGTATCCTTTCTGACTTACAGTATACCCTAGAAAGATACATTTGACGGCACGTGCAACAAGCTTGTCCCTGCCTGGTGCATGAAGGTGAACAAACGCAGTGCACCCAAAAACCCGTGGTTGGATAGGGAAGATGGGTTTTCCGGGAAAAAGAATCTCAATCGGTATCTGTTCTTTTAGGGTTGTAGATGGCAGTCTATTGATAAGAAAGGTCGCAGTTAACACTGCATCTCCCCAATAGAGTTTTGGGACATTATAGGCAAGGAGTAAGGTGCGTGCAGTGTCTAGGATATGACGGTGTTTACGTTCAGCAACACCGTTTTGTTGAGAAGTGTTTGGACAGGTGGTTCGGTGCACAATGCCTTGGCGAATAAGCAGACTTTGCAAGTCATGAGAAAAGAACTCTTGTCCATTATCGGAGCGAAAGGTTTTGATAGTCCGGCCGAATTGAGTTTTGATTTTTGCAATGTATCGAATAATAAAGGTAGTAGCATCCGACTTGTTTTTCAAAAGGAATACCCATGCAACGCGAGAGAAATCATCGATGAGGACAAGATAGTAATGATGACCTAGTCGATCAGGATACCGACTGGGTCCCCAAATGTCCATGTGAACTAAATCAAAACTTTCAGTAGATTGTTGGTTACCAGATGAGGGAAAAGTAGCTCGGTGATGTTTCCCAACTTGACAGGCTTCACAGGTGATAGCTCTTATGGGGGACATTTGTGGGATAACTCGACATAGTTTGTGGACTGACGGATGTCCTAAACGCTGATGCCAAAGTGTAAACTGGTTGACAGAAGTTTGTGAATAGGCGACCATTGCAGATGGGTTGTCAAGGTGGTAGACGCCTCCTTCTTCACGGCCCGTACCAATCGCCCTCCCAGTCAGTATGTCCTGAAAAACACAAGTAGAAGCGTCAAATATTGCTTGGCATCGAAGTTCTTTACATATCTGGCTGACCGAGAGTAAGCTAAGCGGGAAGTCTGGGACTAATAGAACATTATGCAGCTCAATCGTGGGGGTAAGGTGCACATCCCCAACTCCTGTAACTGGTGACGATCGTCCATCAGCAACTTGAACAGTCTTCCCTTTTTGGTCTGTTCTGAGTTTCCGGAAGAGTCGAGGATTCCCACACAAGTGGGTGGAGGCCCCCGTATCAATAAGCCATTGTGAGTGTTTGTGATGGCTAGCTGAAGCAAAGACCGTACCTGTTTGGGCGATTGCGGCGATATCTTCGGAAGTGGTCGCCTCGTTAGGGTTCATTTCTGATAGCCGCTGCATAAGATCTTCAAAATCTTTTCTCGGGATCTCGATCGAACCTCCTTCAACATCTGTAGTCGCGACCCGGGCTGATGGTCCTGGACGTCCATGTTTGCTGTAGCATATATCCTCGGTGTGACCTAATTTACGACAGTAGGTGCACTGTATGTGTGATCGCCCTCGTCCTTGCAAGGGCCGACCGCGTCCTCTGCCCCTGTAGCTGCCTCTGAAATTCCGCCCGGATGCTGCGAGCGCCGTTGTTTGACCGATAGTATCTGTAAGAGAGGACGTTGTAGTCGGAAGTCGACACAATGTGTTGTATGCTTCCTCCATGGTTGGGAGAGTAGGAGAGGTAATCATCTGATCCCGAGGAGCGGCAAAGTTCTGATCTAAGCCACCAAGGAAGATCATAGTTGCCATATGCTGTCGATGTTGCCGTTGAGTGGGGCATGTGCAGAGAGGAGCACATACGTTGTAACTTGCAACCAGGGATTTGAGTGCAGAAAAATACTCCGATAGAGGGCGGCCATTCTGACGCATATGCATCAGATCATGAAATGATTGATACATCTTTGTAGAATTTTTATCTTGCCCGTAGGTGGCTAGCAAGGACTTCCACATATCATGGGCAGTCTCATAGTAGACTAACTCCTGGGCGATCCTGTCAATGACGCTAACCATGATCCACGAGCTAACCATGGCGTTGTCTTTAACCCAGGTTGCATATTTTTCAACCTTATTAATTGGCTCTTCTTCGAGAAGGATATGTTCTTTATCGTATCCTCGAACAATCATTAGGAAGAGCCGGGACCACATGGAGTAATTTGTTGCATCGAATTTCGGTATGGATCCGAAGGATGGCATTTTTGAATGACCACCTCCATCCATATCTGAAGTAGGTGCCCCGGATGCCATGGGAGCGTATGATGTACCCTTTAGGAATATCGTAATCGACCTACACCGTCACCTGGTCGTATGCGGCTCTCTCGCTCTCTTTCTCTCTTTTTTTTTTATATATTCATTTCAATATGTATGCAAAGTACAGTTTACATATGAGAGAAAAACAACAGAATGAGATGGCCGAAGGGGGGCTTGAACTTTTGATCGAATCACACGGAATCGGCCTTGGCCGGGTAACGCTTTGGCTTGAATGGCTGGAAGTCGTCCTGGAGGAATCGGCCTTGGCCGGGTAACGCCAAGGGAGGATAACGCCTTGGCTGAAGGCGATGCAGTACCGGCTGGATGTCGCCGGCCGTCGGGATCCGGTGAGGATGCAGAGTGTCGCAGGGTCGCAGTGGGGGGGGGGGTCGGGTCTGTTGTTTGGCGAGGCAAGGGAGGTGTAGATCGCTGGGGCGTCGGGGCGTAGGGTTGGGGCGAAGGGCTGGGGCGCTGGGGCGTCGGGGCGTAGGGCTAGGGCGCTGGGGGGGGGGGGGGACGTCGGGTCTGTTGTTTGGCGAGGCAAAAGGGGGGGGGGCGTCGGGGCGTAGGGCTAGGGCGAGGGCTTGGGCGCTGGCGATGGCGGGTCCGGGAGGGCGAGCTCGACGACGAGGGCGAGGGCGGCTGGGCGAGTTGGGGCGAGGGCGGGGCGACAGGGCGAGGGCGGGGGCGGCTGAGGAAGCTGAGGGCGAGGGCGGGGGCGGCTGGAGAAGCTGAGGGCGAGGGCGGGGCGGCTGGGTGAGTTGGGGCGGTGGTCGGGTTGGGAGCGGGGCCTGCGACTCGCGAGGGAGGGAGAGGGGGGGGGCGGGCAAGGGCGGCGCAGATCCCTAGGAATGAACCTAGGGCTCTGATACCATGTTGCTGGGTATCAATTAGCTTTCTGTGATTATCATTAGGCCCCCTTAACCCTCTTTATATAGAGAGGATTTAGGGTTAGGGTTTACATAGAGAATACACCACTACAGGACAAATACCCATATTACCCTTATGCCTTCAACAGTAGATATAAATGGCAAAGAATTCTCCCACTATAAGTAGGGTCAGCTACATGGATTCTTACTCAAATCTATTTCTTAAAATTCAACTATTTTTTTACACTGGTTGTCAACTACGTAACACAACACCCACAAGGAGGGATTTGAACCCTGTTCTTTTGGGTGGAATGCACTCTGCACTACTACCAGACCATTTAAGTGTGTACAATTGTTACGATAGATATAAAAAAAAGTAAATGGCGAAGCCTTCTCTCACTGAAGTAGGGTTGGCTACATGGATTCCTGCTCAAATCCATGTTGAAGAAATATGGCTGCCTACATGGATTCTTGCTCAAATCCATATTGAAAGATCTAAGTATTTTTACGATTGTCAACTACCTAACTCACTCAACCCCCACAACGATGGATTTGAACCCTGGCCTTTAAGTGGTATGCACACTGGACTACAGGCCAGTGGAGTTGATTTTTTTTCTTGAAGTGGTTATTTGCTATATAATCGTGTGTTTTTGGTATTGGCTTTTCATCGGATCATTTACGAGGACCCTTATGTTCATCAAATAACAATCGATATTGAGCCACTGAGAAGCTTGTTCTTTGGAGCCTTATTGATTTTCTTGCTTCGCGAAGCATACGACAGATCTAGTCTTCCTACCATTTAGAAATGAAATCGTTCAGAGTTGTAAAAATCAACCGACTAGCCTGACTAGTCAGTCCAAGTAGTTAAGTCGGTGGGGTGGCCAATTGACTACTCGGTCAACCAACTATTCTGCTAATTTTTACATTGACATAGTTTATTTTTTGTTTTTTAAATCAAACTTAATCTAAGATGCTTAATGTTTGATTTGAATTCATTTATGTGGAGAAGAGAGACAAATGATATATCTATTCCACAGGGATATGGTCTCTTATATAGAGAGAAAACCCTAGAGAGTACAAAAGAAAAAAATACATAAATACCCCGAGGGGTTACGGAACCCGAAGGGTTGAGGGTTACGGCACCCGAAGGGTTATGAACATAAATGTAAGTATAATAACTCTAATAATTTATTTATTAAATTTCATTACGATCGTATATTAAATGTTCATATATATGTAGGTATATAAGTATATATGTATAAAAATGATTTATGTATTAGAAATAATTTAAAAAAATACAAAATGTCTGGCTAAACCCGATTGGTCGTCATATTGCTGATTAACCCTAAGTGATCTAGTCGATTGAATACCGACTACTGACTTTTGCAACAGTAAAAGTGTTTCATCTAAGGTCTGCAAGAGTGCAATGGTGATCTAGTTCTTCTCTAATCAGAGGTCTTGCTCCATCATTTATATGTGGTACCTCACACCTTGTGCTTCCTTGGACTCACATAGTATCGACCTTAGCCTTAGCCATCATGTTGTGACCTCACATTATGCTTGGCTTAAGATCAACGTAGACCTTGTATTTTCTTGATGCCAACCTTTGTGCCTCCTCGACGCTATATTAAGTTATTGTAGAGGTTTATATTATGTTATGATGTATTGTTCCGTTTTTCCTATTTATATAATGTACGTCTATGTAATTTACCCAAGGGTTTTCTCCTTATATAAGAGACCCGAGGGCTCTATGGAATAACACACAGGAGTATCCTTTTACTCTAACATGGTATCAGAGCCAAAACCCTAGCCTAGGGTTTTCTCCAACCCCGCCCCCCCCCCCCCCCCGCTCTCGCCGCCGCCTCCTCTCTCCAGCCGGGTCTCCTCCTCTCGCCGCCAGGCCCTCCCGCGCCCCTCTCCAGTCACCGGGCGCCCTCTCCCACCGCCCCTCTCCAGCAGCCGGGCCCCCCCATGCCGCCGCAGGCCCCCCCCGCCGCCCCTTGCCACCGGGACCCCCCTTGCCGCCGCCGGGTCCCCTCCCGCCTCCCCTTGTTGTCGGGAGCCCCCCCTTCCCGCCGGGGCTCATCCCCTGCCCCTCACTCGTCGCCGGGCTCCGTCCACCGCTGATGGGTTCAAGTGCATAAGTCTACATATGCACTTGAATCCTAACGTGTCTGTGTAGACACTAGTTCTGTTGTCTCTCATCCCTTGGTCTTCCTCTCCGGCAATATGTCAGACCAAAAGATTGATATGCCCGCCATAGGTGCCTTCAAAGGCTCGGCACCAATAGTCAAGATGGACGGGACGAACTACGAACTCTGGGCTATGCAGTTCCTGAGTCTTATGAAGTCGTGTGGTAAGAAACATATTCTTACCGAAGAGGAGCCGGCAGAGAAGACGTGGATTTATGCCTCATGGGAGGCGGACGATGCGTATGCCAAAGTTTGGCTGTCAGGGACGCTCACGATGGAGATAGCCAACGACGTCCTTCATCAACCCACCGCCAAGGCGATGTGGGATATTCTGGCCACTACATACTCTCAAGTGCGGAACGAGACGAAGATGTTGCAGTTGCAGCATGATATTTTTACCACGAAGCAAAATGGGAGGCCTCTTCATTCTCTGTACACGTCTCTTCGTGGAATGTTCGAGAAGTTATATAGCATCATCCCGCTCACAGCAACACCAGAACAGCAGAAGACGTTCCGCAACGCCACTATGGTAGGCGTATTACTTGCTGCCCTTGACGCAGAGTACGAGGCAGCACACTCTCAGATCCTTGCCGATGCCACTATTCCACCGATGGAAGAAGTCTACAGGAGGCTCAGTCGTGTACCAGTTCCATCAAATACAGCGACTCCACCTCCCTCGGCAATGGCAATCTCCAGAGGACGAGGTAGTTCGTCTTCATTTCGTGGCAGAGGAAGTGGTGGACGTGGCCGAGGAGGCCGTGTACGTTCTACGTGCTCATTCTGTCGTCGTACTGGTCATTCGGAGGATACATGCTATTCCAAGCATGGCTTCCCTCCTTCTGCACGTGTCGCTGATCATGTTCAGGGTCCACTGACATCTACTCCAGATCACAGGTTCGAGGAGCTAGTGGCACAGCTTTGTGATATTATGCCACAGTCATCTTCAGAGGGTGCTGACACTTCCGACGTTGCGGCTTCCGCGTCAGCTAGTACATCTGCTGCTGCCGGTACCTCAGGTAGTACTTCAGTCTCTTGTCATAACCATGATCTCACAGGTTGGATTGTTGATTCTTGAGCCACCCATCATCTCTGTCGTGATAGAGATAACCTGCAGTCCTATAGAGTTGTTCAGCCTGGTCGCTCCGTACTCATAGCTGATGGCACTCATTCCCCTATTGTTGGTCAGGGGAAGACGGCTTTGCTGCCCTCTATGCACTTACAGAATGTTCTACATGCACCAGAGTTCTCTATGAGTTTATTATCAATTAGTCAGATTACAAGAGATTTGCACTGTCGTGCTATATTTGATCCATCTTCTATCATTTTTCAGGACATTCTAACGGGCAGGGTGATTGGCTGTGGCTCTGAGCACAATGGCCTCTATCGTCTCGTACGTAACTCTTATGCTGGTGTCTCTCTACATTCTCAGGGTTCCGTATCTCCATATACCTGGCATCTTCGATTTGGTCACCTGCCGCTACAGAAAATGCGTCACCTCCTGCCTCAGATCTCTCCGAATTCGTCATTTCGTTGTGAAGCGTGTCAGTTAGGGAAGCACCATCGGTCCAGCTTCCCCAGTCGTCAGGGTCGGAGCAGTCGCTCCCCATTTGAGTTATTTCATATTGATATTTGGGGTCCCAGTCGTGTCCCAGATCATCAGGGGCACATGTTCTATCTAGTTGTAGTTGATGATTTCTCTCGAGTGTCTTGGACTTTTCTTCTTAAAAATAAATCCGAAGCAGGAAGTGTTATTCAAAACCTTATCAATGAAGTTCAAAATGTTTTTTCATCTCACTAACAATGCATTGGAATTCTGCACTCGTTCCCTTGCTCGCTTTCTTTCCTCTAAGGGCATTATCCACCAAACCACATGTGCATACACATCTCAACAAGCCCCATTAGCCTTTTGGGGGGATGCTATACTTACAGCATGCTATCTGGTCAACCGCATGCCTACTACTGTTCTTTTTTTTTTTGAAAACTCAAAAAAAAAAGGGGAGTCACTCGATGGTGATCGCCCCAATTTATTAAATAGAAAAAAGATAACAAAAGAAAAAAGAACTGAGAAACTGTACAAAGACGGCCCACCGAGAATGGAGGCCACTAAGAAAAGAACCCCCTAAGTACCAGCAGAATTCTAGCCATGGTCCCAATCCTCCAGAAGACGCTGAGCTCGTATTATGATATTTTCCTTGTAAAACCGCTGAGCAGAGAAGATAGCTTCATTCCTCCCAAGCCAGATGCTCCACACCCGAGCGATTGGATCAAGAATAATCTTCATGTCCCTGCCCCTCGAGTTAATCAAACTGTCGCACACCGCTGGAAAGGATACGAGATTGATCCACGGGAGATCCGCCCAAATCGTGCAAACGTGGCTGCATTCGAAGAATAAATGAGTAACTGTTTCCTGTTCCGCATCACATAGACCACACAAGGGGCCAACGTTCGGAAAGAACACTGCACATCTATCGCGTGTCAAAAGCCGCCCCCGACAAAGAAGCCGTAAAAAAATCCCAACACGCTCAGGAAGCTTGAGGCCCCACAAGAAACGACAATCGCGCACCAAGATAGCATCGTCGTCAATGAAAGGGAGAGCGAGAGCAGTATAAGCCTTACGAGAAGTGAAGGACCCCTCCTTCCAAGTCCAATGATCACGCACAACTGACGGGCGAGGAGCGCCACCAAGAATGGCCAATAGAGATAGATAATCATGCATCCGCTGATCGGACAGAGACGCAACGATCGGTGGGTTCCAGCCACCATTGTCCCAGCAAGAGGCCACAGACGCATCTTTGTCCTGGACCAGAGCAAAAAGCCTCGGAAACATTCTGCCCAAAGGACCTCTTCCGGACTAGTCGTCGGTCCAGAAGCGGAAGGAGCAACCGTCGCCCAGCACCGGCGAAAAGAAGGAACGATAAAGACGGAAAGCAGCCGTCACGCCACGCCAGAAGGGAGAAAGGAAGCAAATAGAGTTCCCAGAAAAGCCATCAATCAGATGCGCACCCAGCAGCGCGCGCAGGACATTGAGCATAAAGTTTTCCTCCTTCCCCCACACCCTAGCAGCCCACTTGAGAAGGAGAGCCTCATTCACCAGATGCGGGTGTCTGACACCCAAACCCCCCAAATGCTTGGGACGAGCCACCACATTCCAACCCACGAGGTGAACCCCTCTTCTCCCCTCCCCGTTGGCTCCCCAGAGGAACCCACGCATACACTTCTCCAACCTCACGCGAATCCCCTTCGGCATACCACGTACCGCGAATGAGTAGATAGGAATAGAGGAAAGCACAGCTTTAATAAGCACCAAACACCCACCCTTGGTCAGCATCACCGCGCGCCACCCCGCGAGTCGGGCCTCCATCTTCTCCACGACAACCTTCCAATCACGAAGACGAGGACGACCGACCGCAAGCGGAAGTCCCAGATAGTCAAAAGGGAGAGCAGAGGGGCCGGATCCGAGGAGTTGCGAGCAAGCCAAAGTCTCAACATGAGTCATGCCGAAAGGCACCATTTTAGACTTCGCCACATTAATCACCAGGCCCGAGGTCTCACTGAATAGCTGGACAGTAGTGGCCATACCGGCCACAGCATCAGGGCCCCCCCTTAACAAAACACAATGTGTCGTCAACGAACTGAATGGATGGAACATGGAGATCCCCAACACTGCTGCCCCGAGTCAAACCCGCCGAGGCCACACCCTCGATCATGCGAGGCAGGACATCAGCCGCCAAAACAAATAGTAAGGGTGCCAAAGGACACCCCTGTCTAACGCCCCGCCTCGGTTGGAAGAAGCCCCCCACAGGGTCGCCGTTCAGCAATAAGGAAAGGGAAGCCATGGATACGCACCTTCGCATCCAAGAAATCCACGCCGGAGGGAAGCCCCACCGCCTCAATACGGACCACAAAAATCTCCAATCTAGGCCTTCTACTGTTCTTGGGGAAAAGTCTCCTATCTCTGTTCTCTTTCCTGACAAGGATTTGTTTTCACTTACACCTCGGGTCTTTGGCACAGTTGCTTTTGTCCACCGGTTATCTCCAGGACTTGATAAGCTCTCTCCTAGAGCTATCAAGTGTGTTTTTGTGGGCTACTCGAGGACACAGAAAGGATATCGTTGCTATGACCCCATTCATGACAAGTACTATGTGAGTGCTGATGCTACATTTTTCGAACCAGTCATGTACTTCTTTCCTGCAGGTGACAGATTGGTCTCCTCCACACCCACGGATACTAATATCTATGTGCCTCCACCTCCAAGCTTGGGTCAATCCGACTCCACTACACCACCACCACCACCACCACCTCCGATTGTACCATTTCCTAAGTTCTATACAAGGCGGTCAGGCCCTGCTCAAGCTACATGCCAACCATCCAGCACGCCTCAGGTATGTTATGATGTTATCACTAATGATGGGTTAGATAATGCAACAGTGCAGGAGCCTTTACTACAGGAGGAGGATCCGCCAGTCACTACAGTGATAGATGATCTTGATCGGCCTATTGCTCAAAGGAAGCAGAGAAGACAATGTGCATCATATCCTCTTGCATCTCAAGTATCATTTCATCGTCTCAATGGGGATTTCCAGAGATTTGCAGCAGCTATCTCGTCGGTTGAGATTCCACGGACCTATCAAGAAGCCATGAAGATTGATTGCTGGCGTCTAGCTATGGAAGAGGAGATGCGTGCCTTACAGTCTCGAGGGACTTGGTCTCTAGTCACCATTCCTCCAGGTGCCTCTGTGGTGAGCTGCAAGTGGGTGTTTACGGTGAAATATCATGCAGATGGGCGTCTCGACAGATACAAGGCCAGACTCGTTGCACGTGGATTTACCCAAACTTATGGGGTAGATTATTTGGATACTTTTTCACCAGTGGCTCGACACTCCACTCTTCACATCCTCCTATCTGTTGTTGTGGTACGTGACTGGACCATTTTTCAGCTTGATGTCAAGAATGCTTTCTTGTATGGCGATCTACAGGAGGAAGTCTACATGCAGCAGCCACCAGGATTTGCTGATGAGGGGGAGACTCATATGGTGTGCAGACTTCATAAGGCTATCTATGGCCTCAAACAGAGTCCCCGAACATGGTTCCAAAAGCTTTCCCAGCTGATTGAACGACAGGGGTTCAAGAGATCAAATGCGGACCATTCACTGTTCATCTAGAAGACCCCTAGAGGTATAGTTGTTGTCATGATATATGTTGATGACATTTTGGTTACAGGAGATGATGCTCATGGAATTGAGATAACCAAATCCCTGTTGGGAAGTCAGTTTATTACGAAGGATCTAGGCACGATACGATATTTTCTGGGGATAGAGTTTGCAAGAAATGCACAAGGAATGGTAATGACTCAAAGAAAATATGTCACAGACTTGCTAGTTGAAACAAGAATGAATGGATGCAGACCGTTGAGCACGCCTATGGACCCAAGCATGAAGTTGTACGACAATGATACCGAAGAGGTGGACAAAAGAAGATACAGAGAGATGGTGGGTAAGCTCTTATACATTACTATAACTCGACCGGATATTGCCTTTGCAGTAAACCGGGTGAGTCAATTTATGGAGCAGCCTAGGCAAGTTCATATGGATGCCTTGTATATGATATTGAGATATCTAAAGTCTTCCCCAGGCACAGGGTTGCTATTCAGAAAAGATACAGATCTGTCTATTTCAGCTTGTGCAGATGCAGACTATGCAGGATGTCCAAAGGATCGTAAATCTACTTCTGGATTTGCTATCTTCATAGGAAGCTCTTTGGTTTCTTGGAAAAGCAAGAAACAGACTGTTGTGGCGAGATCCAGTGCTGAATCCGAGTACAGAGCCATGGCACAAGCAAGCGCAGAGATGATGTGGGTTAGAGCAGTCTTAGAAGATTTGAATGTAGATGTCTCCTTGCCTATGAATCTTCAATGTGACAATTAGGCAGCATTGTTTATTGCCAATAATCCAGCTTTTCATGAGAGAACAAAGCACATCGAGGTGGATTGTCATTATACTAGAGACATGATCCAGAAGGGCTTCATTTCCACTTCTCATGTCAGTTCAGAGGACCAGACTGCTGATATATTTACCAAGCCATTGCTCAGAGGACCCTTCCAGAGATGTTCTTCCAAGCTGAGCATGATTGATATCTATACTCCATCTTGAGGGGGAGTGTAGAGCTTTATATTATGTTATGATGTATTGTTCCGTATTTCCTATTTATATAATGTACGTCTATGTAATTTACCCAAGGGTTTTCTCTCTATATAAGAGACCCGAGGGCTCTATGGAATAACACACAAGAGTATCCTTTTACTCTAACAGTTATCATCGACCAATCGACCTCAAGCTTGTATCTTTTGATGCTAGCCTTGTGCCTATGCAACCATATATTAGGTTGACATTTACATTACTCAATCTCCAAGCCTAAGCTTGAGGATTGCATGTGAGAATTGAGTATATGAATGTGGTAATTCATGAACTTCACTTTAAAGGTTGAAGGTAAAGCTTCATCCACCAATATTCCCTACAACCTAAGTCATTTTCTTGGTGCATATGGTTTCTCTGCTCCTTTCATGTATTCCTACTCTTCTAGTTTTAACATGTGTTTTCAGGGCTAGTACATTGGATGGTGCCTGGTGGACATTACTATACATAAATAAGGATTTCATTGTGTTGGTAAATTGCACCCAATTATAACCAGGCTAACTAGGCTGCCTCATGTTAAAATTACCTCTTTATTTCATGCAATTATGACCATCGTTTGTTGTTCTTTAGTAATTGCCCTCATGGAGCCCCAATAGGCTCCCTTGCTCCTAACTCTATGATAGTGAATGCATGGTCAAGTGATTTTGGGCAATGCAAGTTGACCTTATGGTGCATAGCCTGACTGTGTGGGTGGATGTGTCTTGGACTCTCAAATTTGATTAAATAACTCGGAGGAAATGATATACCCCCAAGTTCCGACATTTTTACCATAGATTGAACAATAAATAGGATGTGTCTATAACACCATTTGAGTCTTTAGGTATCTTTTCATGCCATGTTGCCTAGCTAATAATAGTTTTGCTTGATTGTCTTACCGAAGTACATTAGCCTTTGCCACATAGCAATTTTTTCTAATATTATTTATTAAAAATAGCGTCCATTTAAATGGTCTGGTGGTAGTGCGGTATGCCTACCACCCAAAAGGCTAGTGTTCAAATCCCCCTTGTGGGGGTTGCGTTAGGTAGTCGACAACCATTGCAAAAAATAATCGAATCTTTCAACATGGATTTGAGCAAGAATCCATGTAGCCGATCCTACTTATATCGGGAGAACGCTTTGCCATTAATTACTTATTTTTAAATAATAAAATAGCTAAATAGTTAATTGTTAGTGATTACTATCTTAAAAACATCACTTTCTCGTCTAATGGTCAAGCAGAGCTCAAGGAAATTGTAGGAGATCTGATTGACTATGTCCCATTCATCATTTCCATTTTCCGATTCAATTATCTAGATTGTGGGTTAACTTGATGATATCTTCCAATTGTCTATACACTTTCCTACTATCTTTATCGTCATTACTCTGCAACCCTTCCCTCCCATATCTAGTCTCACTCGACCCAGCTTGAGCCGTTATGGAGGACAACTCTCTCGCACAACTTGTTGCTCTTGGGCCCAATTGGGTCCATTGACCATTACCCAAAATGCTCAAGCCCAAGTTATGTAGTAGTAACCTCATTACTTATAACCCACTACCACCCCTTGTGATTACTAGATGTGTGACTATGTTTAAGGTGCTACAATCTCGCTCACATATATATACATATGTAGCATACTTATTGCCATATAATCTATCACTTATTGCTAGTAATAATTGTGACTGCATGCTCTGGCTAGCATTTTCCTCTTATCTATTTGGTATGGGTGGTTCCACATGTTAGGTAACCTTTTCCAATATTAGAGAGAACTTACTCTGATATTATTTGTAACCATGACAAGTTTACATAACATGAATGGCAATGCCTTCTCCCAATTTAAGTAGGATCGACTCAAGTTCACATAACATAGCAATGCTATAATCCTGTGTGTTAGCTTGTTTGCCACTAAGTAAGATATTCATATGGATTCATGTATATGCTTATTTATTTATTTGGGATATTTACACCCATAACCCTGAGAAATTCTGCAATAACATTCATAACCCTGCATAATCGCGAATTACACCCAAGACCTCGAATAATCCTTAACTCTTACATGGTATAACCCTGTTTTAGTTAACATCTATTTTCTCTGTTAACTCTCACGGAAAAGGTTACAACTTGACCATTTTACCCTTAAAATCATATCACATTTATGAAGTATGCCATTGAAATAAAAATCTGAGAAAACAAGGATCCTCCGCCGTCCTCTTCCTCCTCAGCCTGGCAAACCACCCACCGATGTCCTCCACCGGAAACCCGACCCCAGGCAACCCCCACCTCCTCCTCCTCCAGGCTGGCAACCCCCCCCCCCCTCGTCTTCCTCCCTCCCCATCGTCGACAAATCTGAGTATGAACTTCCATCTCAGTCTGATATTATTCGGCGTGCTTTTGTTGGTGATGATGTGGATTATTTCTGAGAAACCTGACAAAAAGGTAGCTTGCCATAACAAATGTGGTTACTGATTCGTTTTTTTGATATAACCAATATATATTCTTGCTCAAATAAGTATTTATGAAGACATCTTAAAGTTTGAAAACAACTTCATTACATATTTATTTTGCAGGCGGAGAAACTGCATACCAAAACATTGCCATTCCCATTCACATCTTAAGAATTATTTGAGCAGAATCAGCGGATGCCCCTTGGAGGAGGCTCCAACCTGTTGACATCTGTTCGAGCAGAATCAGCGGATGCCCCTTGGAGAATCGATTGTAGCAAATATTACGGAGGCAAAGGGATGGCGACTGGTTATCTCTAGCTGTCGACGAATATCTTCAGGAGTCGATGAAGGTCGAGGAAGAGACAGGGCCAGAGGGTTTTGCACAAAGCTCGAGCTCACCTGTTGTGTGAAGGTGATGAAGAAGTCCCTGCATGCTGATGGAACTGGAGCTTGGTGGAGATTGGATCGGGGCGGAGGTGTGGGCTCTCGGCTCGCCCCAAATGAAGAGGCTTTGGTTACAGTTACAGCTCCCGAAACTGGGGCTGCCGCAGACGCCCCCTCCCGCCCCTCCCCCCGCTGCAGAAGCCCCTCCCCGCCCTTTCCGGCGGAGGGATGGAGGAGGAAGAAGGGGTAGGGTCGGTTGGTGGGACGGAGGAGGAAGAAGGGGTGGGTCAGTTGCTGGGACGAGGAAGAAGAAGGGGTGGGGTCGGTTGTTGCAAGATGGACAGAGATTTTTTTTTGTTTTTTTTTAAATTTTTTACCAACCGTTGGATAGGTTAAGGGTTAGATTAACCCAATGAAATGGTTGGGTTAAAAAAAACTAGCGGAGGGTTATGAATGTGAGACGGAGTAACTATCCGAGGGTTTTCGTGTAATTCGCGATTATGCAGGGTTATGAATGTTATTGCAGAATTACTCAGGGTTATGGGTGTAAATATCCCTATTTATTTATACTTAGCTTCGGAAAACCTAACTAATCCAAATCATTATCGAACTTGCATGAATCCTAGTAATTGCGTGCATTACCAATTCAAGTTTCATAAAGTTTGATGTGGATATGAATTAATTAATCAAAAGTTTTATTATAAGAAGCATGCAAATATTCTTCATAACAAAGGATACAATAATCGAGAATTTGATCAATTTAGCTTATACTCAATGTAACTAGAGGTTCTCTTTTTAGGTCTCTAGTTAGATACGGTTGGAGTATCTAATAGAGGGGTAATTGGATCTCTCCAAGATCAAATTACCCCGCTTATATTTAGTCTCGCATGGATGAGCCGTGGGACTCCGCTCTGTCTGTAGGGTAATATAAGGAGCCCCACACCCCCTGGACTCATTGAGAAACTTCAATAGAAGATACCGACCCTTTGAGGCCTTCTCCCGTTGTTTCGTACCGCTTCTTAGGGAGTAGGGTTCCACGTAAAACAAGATGTTTATGTGTGATTTTTAATCTTTGATTATCAATTCACTTCCGCGTTTATTTATTTCAACATGGTATTAGAGCGGTTCGATTTTGGGTTCATCTTGGAAATTGTATTTCATTTTTGATTCATTTGTATAGTCTCTGGAGTTTGAATTTTTGTTCGTTTGATCGTCGAGTTAGAGAAAGCTAGGGTTTATGGAACCCTACTTCGATTCTTCAGATCTTGTCAACTCCCATCGACAGTGGCCAGTTTTCTCTGTGAAGCTTCCCCCTCCATTTTCATTCCTCCAGATGGAGCCCCAAGCTCTCGCACCGCCTCCAACAGTCTTCAGCAAGCGACGACAAGGGTTCATGAATCCTAAATTCCTTCGCATGACCTTTTCTTGATGAAACCTTGGTGACGACGAAAAGAAAAAAAAGGAGGGGTGCAAATCCATCAGCCTTTTCCCTCGGTAATGCCCCCAATAACTCCCATGCACGCAAACCTTCTAGCCATGGTTTTCCAGCAACCCATGTCAATGATGCCGCATCTGAGGTCCTTGGCGCAGGGCCTCCTCCTATTTCTAGCAATTCCAGATGCATCCTAATGCTCCAGGCGATGCCACAGAGCAACCACGGCATACCCTAAGGGACACCTCCGGTTCTCGAAGAAGAAAAAAGAAGGGGACACGATTCTACAACCCCAATCATCATCGTCATCTCCTGCATCGGGTTCATGCGAACATCACGCCCCAAGGTGGTGCAACACCAGCAACCGCTCCATACTTTGTGTAGGTGGTGACAATTGCCAACTCCAGGATGAGCCAAGCCCTAAATGTCGGTTTCGGTCACCATTTCGGTATCGACAAAAACAGAATTTCGATGGAATTTCGACCGAAATTTCGGTCATTCCGGTCATTTTTTGTACTAGGACCCCCATATTTCGGTCATTTCGATCATTTCTGTCGAATTTCGATTTCGACTGGATATCGATATTCGACAGAAATTCGACCGAATTTCACTGAAATTTGAGGCCATGAGCAGCCACTCCTTTAAACGCCGCACATTCCCTCACAAGGCGGTGACACATATCTCTCGGGTAAGCGATCCACCACTGCGTGGTGTCGCCTTCTTACATCGCCCACCACTCCAGATTCTACCTCCTAGCGGCGCACATCCTGACGACAAGGATGGGTTCCCGCGGGGAATCCTAACCCTTCTTTTGAAGGGAGGGAGTCAATGCCTCTTCCTAGTCGGCCCAAGTAAAGAAATGAGGCCCAAGTAGGGCTGCTACTTTGTATTAAAAAGGAAAAAAGGAAAAAGGCTGAATGTATGGCCCAAGTGGGCCGTGAGTTAAAAAGGAAGAGTTTTGAAGGAGAGGAAAAAGTGGGCTGATAAAAAAGAAGTTGAACGCTGAAAAAGTGAATGGCTTGAAAAAAGAGAGTTTTTGAAAAAAGGTGGTCGCACAAAAAAGAAGCCGTATGAGGAAAAAAGAATAGCCAGAAAAAAGCTACAAAGAAATGTTTTGTGCCAAAAGGGGGCACAAAAAAAGAAAAAAAGAAGAAGAAATAATGCATGTTTCATTTTGATTCTCTCACCTTGATCATCTATATTCTTGTATCAAGTATGTGAGAAATGGGGGGAGAGAGAGAGGGCACATTCTACTACTTGAGATGTATCTGCTTTTAAGGACCAATGTCTTCTCTGCCCCAATGGCCCTTTCGGTAAGGTGGTATTATTCATGATATGGAGTCACGTCTAACATATTTGGTTGTGGACAATCTTGAAATTGAAGAAGAATTAGTCGTGAAGTCCTTCAAGAGTACTCTTCTTGTTGACCTATACCCCTCCGTACTTATTGCTTTCTTCTTCTCATGTATAGGAAATCAACTAATAAATGTGTAACCAAGCATTACTAAGTAGAGTTATGAATCACTTCCTATTGAAATGCTAATTCTATTTATTTATGCTGTTGTCAACGATTATGTGATCAAATGCCACTAAGATAGAATTAATCGATATAAGAGAACTATTCCTAGGACCATGGATACAACAACAAAGCCTTTTCCCACAATTAAGTAGGGTCGACTACATGGATTCTTCGCCTCCATTCAGATCTATCTTGGGTCAATCCTGGGATTATATCCAAAAAACTAAGATCCCTTCGTATAGTCTCTTTCAAGGTTGCAAAAGTTGGTAGTCGGTACTCGGTCGGCCGGGTCACTGACTAAGGATTAATCGGCAGTCGAGCGACTAATCGGATTTAGTCAGACTTTAGTCGGCTTTGAATTTTATGATTATTTTAAAGATATAACTTATTTTTATGCATATATTTACATAGATTTTGTACATTTTTATACTATCATAATAAATTAAAAGAAGTAATTGAATTTAAATTAAACATTAAGCATATTATAATAAGTTTGCTTATAAAAAAGTAAAACATAAAAAATATGGTATCTCCAAGCAAAAATTGGTCGACTAGTGTCCATAGTCGAAATTAGTCAGTACTCGGTCGGCCACCCCACTGACTAGACCAGTCGGACCTACTAGTTGGGCCAGTTGGGTGACTTTTACAACACTGGTCTCTTTCCAACGCTTCTTGGGTCGTCCTCGCCTCTCTTAGCCGGCTCAACATCCCAACACTCGCATCTCTTAACCAGTGCATCCGTTGATCTTCTTTGCAAATGACCAAACCATCTTAAGCGGTTTTCTCGCATCTTCCTAGGACCATGGATGCATAAATTTTTTTGGCAAATCCTTCTCCCACTTTAAGTAGGGTCGGCTACATGGATTCTTGCTCAAATCTATGTTGAAAGATCCAATTATTTTTTACGCCGGCCGCCGACTACTTGATGATGCAACTCCCACAAGGGGGGGATTCGAACACTGGTCTTTTGGGTGACCGTGGATACATAAATTACTTAAAAAACTTGGATCAATCGGTGGCTTAACATCACTAAGAAAAAGAATTGGAGACTTCATTAGTGATTGACCATCAAGGTTAAGCATGACTTCATACTATCTCCTTGGGAATAGTTTTGGACATTGTGTCCTGTATTGCTCACTCCTTGTAGAGGAGGTAGTGCACATGCAATAAGGATATTGGTACTAGGATATACAAAACATACACGGATATTATTAAGGCATTGATTCCTTGGTCTGTTGTAAAATATCTTTAATCCAATTAGACAAAAGCAATTTGTTTCTTTGGTTGTTGGAATGTGTAGAATTCAAATTCCAACATGATATTAATTCTTTGAAGGTTTCTAAAAATCCATTGCCCTAAATAATGGATCAAATGTTTAGAATTGTGGTATGTAGATTTGTTCAGGCATGCCACTGACTATGTGGTGGTATGTAGGAGGATATGTAATTTTGAGCAGTTTTACACTATTTAATTTAAAATAAATGGTAGATGTTAAAGTTTAGGTTTTATATCATCTCTATCTAGAATGTAGACTGACTATGTGGTGTATGTGGACTATGCAACTATGCAGATCAATAGGTCACCGTGCAAAGTGTATATGTAGCCTAGATCCACAAATGTAATGTCCTTAGTGAATGCAGTTATTTCACCCATCACTTAGCCATATGCTTGTGCATTACACTGGATCGTTCATTAATACTTTGCGAACTCCCGATTTTTGATGAAGTATGTTGGTCGTTGTAAAACATCTTGAGTTCGATCTTGTATTATGCATCACATTCCTCAATGCATCGTTGAACTTGAGTTTGTCGACTTGGAGACACCACCCAACATCCTTGACCCCCAAACTCTTTCTTTGGTGTGCCACTTGCTCGATGCTTGACCTTATTAGCCTCCCTTGAGAGCTCTACTCGCTGAAGCCCCAACCTTGGATTTACCCACTTAACCTGTTTTTTTAATCGATTTCTTTTTGAAAAAGTGACAGCGAACACCCTTGGTAGGTGCCTAGGTGGTGGTTACCTGGTGCCTGTCACAGAGAATCAAGGTGTTTCTAGCTAGCCAGAATGCCAACAGAAAAAACAAGATGCTTGCTCTCTTCCTCCTCGAGCGGTAAGTAGTATCGCTGAAGCTTATTCAGAACACTTTAATATAAAGAGGTATTTGCTTAGGTCATGTCCACACCCCTCTAAACCTCCTGAGTAGAACCAAAAGAGAAGAACAAATGATTGGTGCCTTTAATTTATCTGAAAGATCATGTATGCGACATCTGTGAAAGAAGATGCGAATCCTGAGCATGTTTTTAATCACTCGAGACCTCTGCAAAAGCCACAAGATAACTTCACTCTTACAGAACCTTGGAACTCTAAATCACTCTCTGTACACTACGTAGAAGTGTTATGTAGGCCTTCCTCACTGAGAAATCATCTCTTGCATTAAGTTGGCAAAAAGGTGCAAGCTTTATGTATGATTTTGCTGACTGATTATGCTCGCTACGTTGCTTTCGCGCATAATACAACTATGAGAACTGCAAGTGCTCGGTGAGAAGACGTTGCTGACATGTTCCAATTCAAAGGCTACTCCGTCAATCAGCTATTTTGTGTTGGTAGAGAGTGGAAAAGTGATAAGGGTGAAAGTTCCCTTTGCCGTATGCCTCATCTACATTTGTGGAAATAAGGACGGAGATCGAAATCATAAGAATTAAAGGGGATATTGTAAGTTCAGATGGTATAAATCCTAGTTAATTCTTTAGTCACACGACAATTGATATTCTATCTACATCTTTTTACTATGTAGGTTTATGGGGGAGCTACTTAGGATACTACCTTTCTTTTTGAATGACACATTAATTTGATTATATTTTATGACGAAATGAGCAGGAGGGAGGTTGGGTGACTCCGGTGAAGTCATATGCTTCAGTTACAAGGAGAGAGGGCACTGGATTGGGTATTGCCAGGACCTACAGTTTGGTGTGGTGCAGAAGGGTCGATTATAGTTGGATTTGGTGCTGTGGGTGGGGTCATTATTTTGATTATATTTTCTGGAGTGGGAGAGCAGGAGGGAGGTTGGGTGGTTTACGGTGAAATATGCTTCAGTCACAAGAAGAGAGGGCACTGGACTATGAATTGCCAGGACCTACAGTTTGGTGCTTATGGTGCGGAATGGTTTATTATCATTCGGTTTTGTGCTCAGTGGGAGCATCGACATGATTGGTGTTAGAATACTCAGATGATTTATTCCATAGAGCCCTAGGGTCTCTTATATAGGGAGAGAGCCCTTGGGTAAATTACATGAGAGGTACATAAAGAAACTGAAATATAATAAAAGACACACAGAGATGAACAACTATCTCTACACTCCCCCTCAAGATGGAGCATAGATATCTATCATGCTCAGCTTGGAAGAACATCTCTGGAAAGGTCCTCTGAGCAATGGCTTAGTGAATATGTCTGCTGTCTGGTCCTCTGAACTGACGTGCGACGTGGAGATGAAGCCCTTCTGAATCATGTCCCTAGTGTAATGACAATCCACCTCTATGTATTTTGTTCTCTCATGGAAGGCTGGATTGTTGGCAATGAATAACGCTGCCTGATTGTCACATTGCAAGTTCATAGGCAAGGGAACATCAACATTCAGATCTTCTAAGACTGCTTTCACCCACATCATTTCTGTGCTTGCCTGTGCCATGGCTCTGTACTCGGATTCGGCACTGGATCTCGCCACAACTGTCTGCTTCTTGCTTTTCCAAGAGACTAGAGAGCTTCCTATGAAGATAGCGAATCCAGAAGTAGACTTACGATCTCGTGGACATCCTGCATAATCTGCATCTGCACAGGCGGAAATAGACAGATCTGTACCTTTCTTGAATAGCAACCCTGTGCCTGGGGAAGACTTCAGATATCTCAGTATCATGTACAAGGCATCCATATGTACTTGCCTCGGCTGCTCCATGAATTGACTCACCCGGTTTACTGCAAGGGCAATATCCGGTCGAGTTATAGTGATGTATAAGAGCTTACCCACCATTTCTCTGTACCTTCTCTTGTCCACCTCCTCGGTATCATCATCATATAGTTTCATACTCGGGTCCATAGGTGTACTTGAAGGTCTGCATCCAGTCATTCCTGTTTCAGCGAGCAAGTCTGTGACATATTTTCTTTGAGTCATCACCATTCCTTGTGCATTTCTTGCAAATTCTATCCCCAGAAAATACCGTATTGTGCCTAGATCCTTTGTAATGAACTGGCTGCCCAACATAGACTTGGTTATCTCAACCCCCTGTGCATCATCTCCAGTAACCAATATGTCATCAACATATACCATAACAACGATGGTACCTCTAGGAGTCTTCCGGACGAACAGTGAGTGGTCCGCATTCGATCTTCTGAACCCTTGTCTTTCAATAATCTGGGAGAGCTTTTGAAACCATGCTCGAGGACTCTGTTTAAGGCCATAGATAGCCTTATGAAGTCTGCACACCTTCTGAGTCTCCCCCTCAGCAGCAAACCCAGGTGGCTGCTGCATGTAGACTTCTTCCTGTAGATCACCATACAAGAAGGCATTCTTAACATCAAGCTGGAATATGGTCCAGTCACGTACCACTGCAACCGATAGAAGGATACGAAGTGTAGAGTGCCTCGCCACCGGTGAAAAAGTGTCCAAGTAATCGACACCATATGTCTGTGTAAACCCTCTCGCTACGAGCCTTGCCTTGTATCTGTCAAGACGACCATCTGCATGATATTTGACCGTAAATACCCACTTGCAACTCACCACAGATGCACCTGTAGGGATAGGGACAAGAGACCAAGTCCCTCTCGATTGCAAGGCACGCATCTCCTCTTCCATCGCTAGACGCCAGCATTCAATCTTCATGGCATCCTGATAAGTCCGAGGAATCTCTACTGACGACACAGCAGCGGCAAACTTCTGGAAATCCCCAGTGAGACGATGAAAGGAGACATGAGAGGCCAGGGGATATGAGGCACACTGTCTTCGCTGCTTCCGATGAGCAATAGGCCAGTCCAAGTCATCTAAGACAGTGTTGACTGGTTGGTCCTCCTCCTGTGGTAAGAGCTCCTGCACAGGTGCATTATTTAACCCATCATCAGTGTTAACATCAGTATATACCTGAGGCGTGTTGGATGGTTGACACGTAGCTTGAGCAGGGCCTGTCCGTCGTGTGTAGACCTTAGGGAAAGGGACAACTGGACGTGGTGGCGGAGGAGGTGGTGGTGGTGGTGAATTTGGTGTCGGTTGAGTAGAGGATGGACCCAGGCTTGGAGGTGGTGGAACATAGACATTGGAATCTGATGATGTGGAGGAGACCAATCTATCACCTGCAGGAGAGAAATACATGACAGGCTCGAAAAATGTAACATCTGCACTCACATAGTACTTGTCATGGACCGGGTCATAGCAACGGTATCCTTTCTGAGTCCTGGAGTAACCCACGAAAACACACTTGATAGCCCTAGGAGATAGCTTATCAAGCCCCGGAGATAAGCGGTGAACAAACGCAACAGTGCCAAAAACCCGAGGTGTCAGTGTAAACAAATCTCTGTCAGGAAAGAGAACAGAGATCGGAGATTTCTCCCCAAGAACAATTGTAGGCATTCGATTGACCAAGTAACACGCAGTAAGTATAGCATCCCCCCAAAAGGTTAATGGAGCACAACTCTGGATAAGTAATGTGCGTGCAATATCAAGAAAGTGGCGATGTTTTCGTTCTGCAACCCCATTTTGTTGAGAGGTGTAGGCACATGTGGTTTGGTGAACAATGCCTTTGGAAGAAAGGAAGCTAGCAAGAGAGCGAGTGCAGAACTCCAATGCATTGTCAGTACGCACATATTTAACAGTAGATGAAAAAACATTCTGGACTTCATTAATTAGATTTTGAAGAACATGTCCTGCTTCAGATTTATTCTTAAGAAGAAAAGTCCACGACACTCTAGAGAAATCATCAACGACAACTAAATAGAACCTGTGCCCCTGATGATCCGGGACACGACTTGGACCCCAAATATCAATATGAAATAATTCAAACGGGGAGCTACTGCTCCGACTCTGACGACCAGGGAAGCTAGACCGATGGTGCTTCCCTAACTGACATGCTTCACATCGAAAAGAGGAACTCGGAGATATCTGAGGCAGGAGGTGACGCATTTTTTGAAGCGGCAGATGACCGAACCGAAGATGCCAGGTGTACGGAGAAACGGAGGCCTGGGAATGCAAGGATACGCCAGCATAGGAGTTACGAACGAGACAATACAGGCCATTTTGCTCAGAACCACAGCCAATCACCCTGCCCGTCAGTATGTCCTGAAAAATAACAGACGATGGATCAAAAATAGCACGACAGTGCAAATCACGAGTAATCTGGCTAATAGATAAGAGGTTCATAGAGAATTCTGGAGCATGTAGCACATTCTGTAAGTGCATAGATGGTAGTAAAGCTGTCTCCCCCTGACCGATGGTAGGAGACTGAGTGCCATCAGCAATGAGTACAGAGCGACCTGGCTGAACGGCTCTGTATGACTGCAGAATATCTTTCTCACGGCATAGATGATGGGTAGCTCCAGAGTCGACAATCCATCCTGTTAGGTCATGACTATGAAATGAGGCTGAAGGACTACCTGAGGCACTGGCTGAGGCGGATGTACTGGCTGATGCCGAAGCCGCAACATCAGAAACGTCTGCACCCTCTGATGATGAAGATTGTGGCATAATATCCCGAAGTCGTGCCACCAACTCTTCGAACCTGTGATCTGGAGTAGATACGGGTGGACCCTGAACATGATCAGCCACGCGTGCGGAAGGAGGAAAACCATGCTTGGAATAGCATGTATCCTCCGAATGACCAGTGCGGCGACAAAATGAGCACGTAGAGCGTATGCGGCCTCCGCGGCCACGTCCACCACTTCCCCTGCCACGAAACGAGGACGAACCACCACATCCCCGGGAAACTGCCATCGCTGACGGACTCGCAGTCGATGTAGTGGACGGAACGGGTACACGACTGAGCCTCCTGTATACTTCTTCCATCGGTGGAATAGTGGCATCCGCTAGTATCTGAACGCGTGCTGCCTCGTACTCCGGATCTAGGGCAGCGAGTAATACGCCAACCATAGTGGCGTTGCGGAACGTCTTCTGCTGTTCCGGCGTGGCTGTAAGCGGAATGGTGCTATAGAGCTTCTCGAACATGCCACGAAGCGACGTGTACAGGGAATGGAGAGGCTTCCCATTCTGCTTCATGGTAAATATATCATGCTGCAACTGGAGCATCTTCGTCTCATTGCGGATCTGAGAGTACGTCATAGCCAAAATATCCCACATCGCCTTAGCGGTGGGCTGGTGAAGGACATCATTTGCTATCTCCGTCGTGAGCGTACCTGAGAGCCACACCTTGGCGTACGCATCATCAGCCTCCCATGAGGCATAGATCCCTGTCTTCTCCGGCGGTTCATCCTCGGTAAGAATATGTTTCTTACCACACGACTTCATGAGACTGAGGAACTGCATCGCCCACAGTTCGTAGTTCGTCCCGTCCATCTTGACGATTGGTGCCGAACCTTTAAAGGCACCTATGGCGGGCATATCGAGCTTCTGATCTGACATGATGCCGGAGAAGAGCAAGTACTAATAGACCAAGAGAAAACTGTCTACCAAGACCTTGTAGGATTCAAGTGCATAGGTAGACGATTATGTACTTGAATCAACCATGAGGCCGAGTCCTAGGACAAACGCGGCACACCGGCAACAAGTAGAGGCTTCTGGAGCCTCTACTCGGCAAGGACGGTCGCTGGCAGGGGCTGGCTGCGCCTGGACAGCAGGTGGGGCCCGACGGTGGGGGGGCCCGGCGGCGGTGGAGGTGACCCGGCGGCGGTGGAGGGGCCCGGCGGTGATGTAGGGGCCTCGGTGGCGTTGGGGAGGGCCCGGCAGAGGAGAGAAAGCGGCGGCGGCTGGGAGCCCGGGGGTTGAGGGCGACGAAACCCTAGAGGGGGGGGGGGCGGCGGTGGAAAAAACCCTAGGTTAGGGTCATGGCTCTGATACCATGTTAGAATACTCAGATGATTTATTCCATAGAGCCCTAGGGTCTCTTATATAGGGAGAGAGCCCTTGGGTAAATTACATGAGAGGTACATAAAGAAACTGAAATATAATAAAAGACACACAGAGATGAACAACTATCTCTACAATTGGAATCACAATTGCATGATCATGGAGTTCACGAGGTGGAGGCATAAACACATGGGGAGGGGATGGAGAGCTCACAGGTATTTCCTTGAAACCTGTGAGGAGAGGGGAGGGGGCACGACCGATGACTCATCATTGTTGCCGAAGGTCAACCAGGGGATGGAAGTTTTCTTCGAGGTGCCTGGATAGGTTTTCATTGTGTTATCAGTACTGCCGGAGGTAATACTATCGTGGAGGCTCTAGCAGACTGAGCATATGGATGTCTGCATGAGAACCATGACCCTCCATTGTCGATGACAAGTGAGATGGCCATGGTCATGCGGGGAGGATGAGACCCTTTAACAGGGACATGATAACACCGTGGAGGTGGATCTGTACTGAATTTTCACGGTCATGAGCTTTCGAGACGCATTGAAGCTGGCAACTGATCCCTTTGGAATGCATAGGATGCCATCTCATTGGGGCTCTTAAATGAGGATGCGACACCGATCACTCAGCAGGTGTGTGGGAAACTGGTTAGGTTCATTTTTAACCCATTTTCGTGAACCAAGCCGGACTTTTACCTTAAAATTGTGAATCAAAATTAGATAGATTATACTCATTGATAAAATTTTTGATTTAATTTTAAATAGGTTAGAGTTGATTTGGTTCAAGAGATAAATGGTTTTAGTTGATTTGGTTCAACTACTTCTTGGGAATTAAAAAATTAACCATCACGGAATTTCATTAAAAATGTACTGAGCCTTCTCCCACTATAAGTAGGGTCGGCTACATGGATTCTTGCTCAAATCCATGTTGAAAGATTCGACTATTTTTTACACTGGCCGTCGACTACCTAACGCAGACCTTGCAAGAGTGGAATTTGAACCCTGGTCTTTTGTGTGGTAGACACACTGTACTACCACTAGACCATTAAGTGGGTACCATCACGGAATTTCATTATGGAGAAAATTCAAACTACAATCTTTACTTTCGTCCAATATTCATACTGGAGGTTAATTTGATGAATGTTATTGAGGACTCGGAGGGGATAAAGGAAAATAATAAATATTAAGTGCATAGGCTTGATGTTATTGAGGCTCTCGGTTATTTTTGAATAGGCCTAGTGATCAGGTTAAAGGTGAATCTAGGAATGTTGATTCTGATAGAGATCGAGGCTTGATGGGATGAAAATTCCTTTTGTGTAGGTGCAAACATTGGGAAGAAAGGGACCTATGGTTGCGACGTTCTTCGGGTCTTTAGAGTCTGGACTAAGGTCATAGGTTGCAGTGGCAAGCAGACATGTAGTGGTAGCAAGTGCGTGCTGATCCCTTTCCCAAGTACAAAGATCCCTATTGAAGTGTTGTCTTTGAGGGTGAGCTCTTCGAAGCCTGATGGCATCACAAAGATTGGAATGCCCTAGGTCAATGATTCGATCTTCGGGTTTACAGAAGGGGTCGGAGGTCGTGAGAAGATCTTGGGTTTGGAGATGGTAGATGGACTCTTCTGTTTCGTTAAAGGAACAAGAAGTGGGTGTAGGAAGGAAAGGGCGTACCTTTTTAGGAAGGTTGCTTGCGTGAGATAGACTGGTGGTGAGTTTCAATTTGGCTAAGTTTAAAGGATCTTGTTAGAGGTAGAACATAGTAGAGACCCACATTTGGGCCTACTTTCATTAACAAAGCAAGTATATGATAATCAATTGCTTGATGGTGGGGGTTTCATATTTAGGAGTGTTCATATGGTAATAAATTGTTTGATGGTGGGGGTTTCATATTCCGAAGTGTTTGGGTTTGAAAGGCAAGGCACTTTCAGATACATAGTCAATATGAAGGTAGTTTGGGGGAGGAGTGAGTTTCAATGGGGGATGATGGTGGATGGACTATATGAGAGTGGTGTGGGGGCAGGGATGTTAGGTGATGGTGCTAATGATTGGGGGTTGTTGGGCATATCAGGCGGGAGTGGGGCTTATAGATCAATGACGAGGGAATGCGAAGGAAATCATTCTTGGGCATGGGGTGTGTACAGACTGTTCTTGCAGTGGGGTTCAACCGTTAGTGGGATCCTCTAAGACTAGTCTTTGATCCGGCGATGAAAAGGAGGGGGTTGGTATAGGATCAACCATCTGAGGCAATGAGCACTGTTGTGGTGGATGGGTGAGGGGAGTCATCTGGTTTGGGAGGGATGGTAATGAAATTCATGAGGGTGGTGGTGGTGGGGATAAGAGAATAATGATGCAAGTTAGGTGGTATTTTACGGGGTAGAGATTGTTGAGTGTTAGAAAATAGAAATGCAGAAGCGAAATGATAAACAGAGCATAAGAACAGAAGAATAAAACATGGAAGACAAATTTTTACGTGGAACCTTACTCCCTAAGGAGCGGGATGAAACCACGGGAGAAGCCCTCAAAGGGGCGGATATTGCATTCCTTTTTCTCATCTGACTACAGGGGTGTGGGGCTCTATATATAGCACCCACGGAGTCTCCACATCTCCAAACTGGTAGATGTAGGACTAAAGACAGGATGTGGTAAATGGATCCTGGAGGTATCCATTTACTCATCTACAACACAACAGGCACACAACCAAATACCCCAACACTCCCCCTCAAGCTGGAGCATGCGATGCTCAGCTTGGACAAACAGAAAGGAACTCAACTCACGCTACATGACACTATAGACAATATCAACTCAACGTGCACAATTATCGGCTGCTGTCGAGGACGTTGCTTCTCATGACGTGCATGTGAGGAGGATGAACATGTTGGAGTGTGAGTCAAACTGAGGACTCGGAATCTGACCATCGAGTCTGAAACTGCGCTTGGAGTCTCATCGTCGGAGAACTAGGTCTCTCCCATCTGGCTCAGAGAATGGTACTCTACTATGGAGTTCCTATGATATCACATCAAAAACCCTTGCCCACGTGGCTTAGGAAATGGTCCTCTGCTCTGGAGTCCCTATGGCTCACATGAAAACTCTGGCCGATAAAACAAGAATGATGGAAACCACGAAACTGATGATCGTACACTCGTACGTACTTGTATTGCAGACTCAGAACCTAAATGTAGAGTCTGAACTTGCGCATTGATAATATGATAACTTGTAGAGTCTGAACCGCTGGTTGGTCTGGAATATCTGTATCTGGAGAATCTGAATAGACCTGTGACTCTACATATACTCCCCTTTTCTCCCATACTTGTCGGAAAACATGGACGTCGATCAAGTTGGGAGAAGACAATATAATACATAAATATGAGAGAAGACAATAAAATTGGGGTAAATAAAACATACATAAGCCAATAATCATCAATCATTTTTTTCTGGCTTTTCAAACATTTTTTTAACATAAACCGTTCACACATTTTTTATCAGCTTTTGTTGCAAAAATTTCCCCCTTTTTTTCGGCTTCAATTTTTTTAATAGCCGTTATTTTTTTAATCACGTACGAGTTTTTTTTTTCAGTGCCCTTTTTTATATGGCCCAAGTTAAGCTCATCACTCCTCCCCCTTTTTTTAAACAAAAAAACCATCCCACAGCCCAACGACCTATGCATAACCGAGACATGATTTTCTTTATTTAGGGTTCCCGTTTGGGAACTCTTTTTCCATCGCACAAAGAAGTGCGACGCCGCCCCTGTAGGATCTGGTTCTGAAGGGTGCCACTGGAGGGTCCCCCGTGCGGAGAGAGGGCCACGTGCCGCCTGGAGATGCGCATGCTGCGCAAGGATGATCGGCGTGTGCTGCGCAAGAGGAAGAACACCTGGAAGAGGCTTGCCTGGAGCCTATTAGAAGATCTGCACCGCCATCGCGGTCGTTGAGGAGCTCGTGCGAAGAGGGAAGGGGCTCCGCCTCCTGTGCCTGGAGAGTCTGGAGGCTGCCACCGCTCTGGAGGAGGCATCGTCAGACGAGGGGAAGGCCCGGGCGATGACCGTACGCCGTCTGTGCCTGTGATGGGAGGTGCATCACGCGAGCTTCTCGCACGAGCACGAGGGAAAGGGACATGGCTGCGAGTGTCGTGCAGGAGCGTGCGAGGAGGGCCGCGCCTGGGAACTGCGTGCGCGAGGAGGAGATAAGGCACACACTGGAGAGTTGCCTCGCGCATCAGGAGGCTCTGCCTGGAAGATATGGAGGAGCCGTGGCTGGATCCGACCTGGATTGGCCTGGAGTTGCAGAAGGGAAGATGCGGCTGCTTGGGGTTCTCTCCACCGAGGTGTTGCCGCAGAGTATGCCCGTGAGGGAGTCACGCGAGGTGTTAGGGTTCGTGGGAACCCTTTTGGAGCCGCCTCCCCTGCTTGTTCTTCGTGCGACTGATCTGGGAGATAGCGCATGATTGCTTCACAGCCCAGCATAAAAAAGATTGATCGAATAACAATGCTTCAATGGGCTGTAGATATAGGGTTTCAGAAAACTCTATAACTCGTGGACTTGAACAAATTTGTACACCATAATCTTCAAGAAATCGTGGAGCGTCTCCTGCAAGCTGAGGGGCAAGGGTGTGCGCGCTGGGATCACACGCCTCGTGGAGCACCGCTTGCAAGTTGAAGGAGAGGAGATGCGGCCTGGACGTGGCATAGCACCACCTGCTCGTGCAGGAGAGGAGATGTCCCGAGGGAAGGGCTTCGAGAAGTCGCCGCCGCGTGAGTTGGAAGGAGCCTTAGGGCTTCGGTGATGCACCTTGCGCACCTTTCGTACGAGGAGAATCGCCACTTGGGATTTTTCCACTGCCGCCTGAGGAGATGATGCGGCTGGCGCTTTTCGCTTGGAGTATTTACGGCTGGAGAAGCCGCCGCCTGAGGCTCCGCCTGGAGCAAGTTGCTGAAGATTGGATGGCCTGGAGGGCTCCTCCTGGAGTCTTCGAGTGTTGCCATCGATGGAGGCTGTCACTGGGGCCTTCTCTCTCGTTGCCCCTGCAGTCTCGTCACCGCCTGGACAATATATCTCCTGGAGTTGCAGTGCTCCAGTGCCTTCGAGCCATTAGCGGCCTCTCATCTACTGAAGCTTGCTTGAGAGGAATATCACCGCATAGAGTTCTTAAATGGGAGAACTGATCGTTTCCTGGAGTTGGATCTTTGACGCAGCGCACGGCTATGAGGGATGTGGAGAAGGACACCCGAGGGGAAACATCATCCTGATGATCTTGATTAGCGTTTTACGAAAACCCTAGGACTTGAACAAACTATGAACATGATCTTCATAAAACTGATCTTCAAGCACGAATAATAATCGAATCTCAAATATATAATAAATCTTAAAGGAAAAACAACTCCTCGAGAGTCGAACATGCTATGATACCATGTTAGAAAATAGAAATGCGGAAGCAAAATGATAAACAGAGCATAAGAACAGAAAGATAAAACATGGAAGACAGATTTTTACGTGGAACCCTACTCCCTAAGGAGCGGGATGAAACCACGAGAGAAGCCTTCAAAGGGACGGATATTGCATTCCTTTTTCTCATCTGACTACAGGGGTGTGGGGCTCTATATATAGCACCCACGGAGTCTCCACATCTTCAAACTGGTAGATGTGGGACTAAAGACTGGATGTGGTAAATTGATCCTGGAGGTATCCATTTACCCATCTACAACACAACAGGTGCACAACCAAATACTCTAACATTGAGAGAAAACAATAAATTGCTTATCATGAGGTCCTAGGGTTCTCTTATATAGAGGAGAAACCTGTTGAGCAAATTACATAAAGAAGACAGAAAAAAAAGAGAACAAATAAAAAGAACAAAAATATAACTAATATCTCAATACTCCTCAAACTGGAGCGTAGATATCAATCATGATTTGCTTGGAATATCTCTGGAATGGCCCTCTAGCGAGAACCTTGGTGAACGCGTATGCTATATGATCTCCTGAGCTAACATGAGTGGTGGAGATGAAGCCCTTCTGAATCATGTCTCGAGTGTAGTGACAGTCTACCTCGATATGCTTGATCCTCTCATGAAAGGTTGGATTGTTGGCAATGAAGAGGAGCAACCTGATTGTCACATCAGAGGTGCATGAGAAGAGGCACATCAACTATTAGATCAGTAAGAACAGATCTGACCCACATCATCTATGTACTCGCATGTGTCATGCCTCTGTACTTTGATTCTGCACTGGATCTGGCTACTACTGTTTGCTTCTTGCTCTTCCATGACATCAAGGAACACTCCCTATGAATACTGTAAAGACATAGGTAGTCTTCCTGTCCTTAGCACACCTCGCATAATTTGCATATGCACAAGCTATAACATCAAGGAATGTGCCTCTGCTATATAGAAGACCAATGCCAGGTGAGGTCTTCAGTTACCTAAGAATCATATGGACTGCATCCACATGTGCATGTCTAGGCTGCTCCATGAGCTGACTCACTTTTCTCACTGCAAAGGATATATCTGGCTTGGTGATGGTTACGCATAGGAGCTTCCCAACGAGCTCCTTGTACCTTCTCTTGTCTACCTCCTCAGTGTTGTCATCATACAACTTCATGCTTGGGTCCATGGGAGTAGTGGCAGGCTTGTAATTTTCCCTTCCTATCTCAGAGAGATCTGTAACGTACTTCATCTGGGTCATCACAAGACCTTGTTGATTTCTGGCAAACTCCAGTACAAGGAAATACCATAGACTGTCAAGGTCCTTGGTTACAGATTGCTGACCTAGGAAATCCTTAGCAGCTGGATGTCGTGCTCATCATCCCCTGTAACAATGATATCACTAACATAAACAAGTATGGCAATTGTACCTCTCTGAGACTTCTAAACAAACAGTGAATGATTGGCAGTCGATCTCACAAATCCCTATTGCTCTATCAAATCTGAGAGCTTTTGGAACCATGCTCTTGGATTCTGCTTAAGACCATAGATCGCCTTGTGAAGCCGGCAAACCTTCTGACACTCCCCTCAGTAGTAAACCCAGGTGGCTGCTGCATGTAGACCTCATCTTATATGTCACCATAGAGATATGCATTCTTCACATCAAGCTGATATATGGGCAAGTCCCGTGTCACTGCAATAGAAAGAAGAATCAATAGTGTAGAATGTCAAGCTACTGGAGAGAAAGTGTCCTGATAGTCCACCCCATAAGTATGGGTGAACCCACGAGCTACAAGTCTCGTCTTGTAGTGATCCATGCTACCATCTGCTCGGTGCTTCTTCGTAAACGCCCACTTGCATCCTACAACCGATGCTCCTATAAGAGCTATAACAATGCTCTATGTGCTACATGACTGTAATGCGACCATCCCCTTCTACATGGCAAGATACCATTGATTGTCTTGTATTGCCTTCTAATATGTCCGTGGTATCTTCACGACTAATAGTTGCACGACAAATCTCTTGAAGCCCTCTGAGAGTCGGTCCAAGAAAACATGGGCTGCAAGAGGATATGTAGCACAAGTACGTCTCTGCTTCCGTAGAATAATAGACATATCCAGATCTCCTACCTCCTCATGAACCCATAAACTACCCTCATGAGAGGGTACCTGCTCATCCTGTAAAGAATCCTGCTGCATAGATAAATCACTAGTTGCCATCAATAGAAAAAGTGTTCATTACATACATGAGACGTGTTGGATGATAGGGAAGGCACATGAGCAGGAGTCGTTATACGAGGCCTGCGAACATAAAAATGTGGTAACAAATGAGCCAATGTACTAGGTGGTGGTGGTGGTGGTGGAGGTTGCAGAGGTGATTGGGGTGGTGTAGGTACTAAAGGTAGTGCAGCTGTAGGAAGAGGAGGCATGTATACCTCCTTTACGGAGAGTCAACATATCACTTGCATGAGAGAAATACATAATATAGATGCATGTGTGTGATCGTTGAGTTTGTGGCGTCGAACTTTGTTTAGGGAGGCTTAAGATGTTTTTTCTTTTCTTGCCGTTGAAGTGGAACTTGCGAAAGGCTTGAGGATTTCAGGTTGATCTTGTTATCCAACTTTGTGTACTTGGCTGTTGCAAAGATCCTTGCATTGAAGCTTTGAGTGGTCTTGGGTAACATGGAGAGCTTGATCTAGCATGCTTTTGCCTCAGGTGGATCCCTGTTTGATCTTAACTTTGTTGCAGTAATTGGTCTCTAGCTAGGAAAGAAGGTGGATTGGATATGCCATATGGCCCATTTTATTGGTCCTTTTTGTGGAGCGTGACGAGGGTAAGAGACTTTCCACTGCAGGGAATATTTTGGATGTAGATGTCTCTTACAGAGATAGCATTTCATACATAGACAAGTAACATCAACCTAGTGCTACAAGATCTGCATGCAAGAAGAAAAAGTAATTTGCTTCAAAGAATTTTTGGTGGCCAAATGTCAACTGTTTAATTTATTTACTTTTTTCTGGTGCATGGGTTGGTGGGTTTGGAGGGGGGGTGGGGGTGTTTGGTAAATGGTCAGCCCTTTCATTTCTCTTTTTAGTTGGTTATTTATTTATCAGTCATGTTTTTGGACTGGAATAAATGGCTAGCAGTGTTATTTAAAATGGGATCTTGCTGATAATAGAGATACTTAGATTGTTGTCTGAATTATGAATTCTTGATTCTGAAATTGGAAACTTAATCACTGCTGAGTTGGCATGGGTTTTTTCCCGTGGAAACTGTGATGCAATAGCACATTTCGCACTATTTTGTATTAGTCCCCACTTGGCACAGCAAATGGCCCCTATATCTACATGCAACTTGGCTGGTTGCGTCTTCCTTACGAACATGTCTAATTTTTTTCTGCATATGCAGCCAAAATGCTATTTATTTGGAGGAAAAGGAAAAGAAAGAGAAGGCGATGAGGAACCAAATCATTGAAGAAGCTGAAGAATACAAGAGAGCATTTTACGAGAAACGGAAAGTGAATTGTGAAACAAACAAGGCCCATAACCGTGAAAGAGAGAAGGTACATCTAGAATCGAACCCCCACCCACCCACCCACAGTGGCAGTGATTCTTCTATGCTGAGCCATTCAGTTCTGTTTATTCCGTCATGTCTTTCTAAACACACTATGCGATATTTCGTTACAGCTTTCTCTAGCGAACCAGGAGAAGTTCCATGCAAATGCAGATAAGCAGTACTGGAAAGCCATTGCAGAGCTCATCCCGCATGAGATTGCTAACATGGAGAAAAAGAGGGGAAAGAAAGAACAAGAGAAAAAACCATCAATCGTTGTCATTCAGGGTCCGAAGCCAGGGAAACCCACAGACCTATCCCGCCTGAGGCAGATATTGGTTAAATTGAAGCATACCCCACCACCCCACATGATACCTCCCCCTCCACCCCCTGCACCTGCAAAAGAAGGGTCAACTGCCAAAGAAAGTACCACCGGAAAGGAGAGCACACCGGCCAAAGATGCAAAGACAGGCGCAGCCTCTGTGAAAGAGAACAGTGAGAAGCCGGCAACCCCTCCAACAGCTTCCAGCGATGCTGCAGTGAAACCAAATGAGCCTACGGTTCCAGCAGCGGCGGATCAGCCTTCTCCCAAGCCCGAGCCTGTCGCTACTGCATAGGTGACTGCATTTGGACCTGCTTACAGAATATAGTTTCCTGATAGTTCCTTAATAAGAAAGAGAACTTTCCACATGGTAAGCTCAGCAGATGTTATTTTATGACAAGTTCAGGGTCTCTGCGGCAGATCCTTACCGCATTTTTCCATTTTCTGCTGTTCCTTTTTTTCCGTTAGCAATGAATTCTAGAAGGGAAATGATGTTCCACGTTTGCCCTCTTCCCAGCGGAACGCAACTCTGTGTTCATCTTGGGGAGTTTGACATGCTGAATCTGATCGTAGATAACTAATCTTATACCTTTTCTTTTTGGATCTTAATTCATTTCTAATGAGTATTTTTTTCAACGATGTATGCGGAAAACTGAAATACAAAGCAAGTGCAACCAAACAAGATATCAAAATATGGGTTACGTCGTCTGATATGCTTTGATGATTGCGCTTCTCTATGGGAGATCATTTGGGGTCAGATTTTTCTTTTAGTATTATCTAGAATTACAAGAGGTCAAAGGACACATTGTATAGCTTCACCGGTATACACTAGTCCCATGAGTATTCATTATATTGGATTTAAGCTCCCAAGAGTAGTATAATTAGATCTTAGAGTGATTGAACTCCTCGATTGAGTCAACCATTCTCCATTCTTGATACTCCCACTCAAGCTTGGACAAACAGAAAGTCACTTGTGCACACTTTATGCATGATGATTCTGTCTATCTCGACTTAATGCATTCACTCAAGAGTCACCGCTCTAGTGATGGAGATCTTTAGGCGATGCCTCGATGGTGGTCGTGTTGAAGAGGAACCGAAAGGACGGAGTATGGAATGATGATCCATCGAGCAATACAGATAAAATCTCCTTGATTTTTTTAATAAAAAGAGGACAATACTACTCATCTTTCTCCCTTCGAAAAAGAAAGGTCGGAGCGTGTATGTGCCAAAGCCTGTTGTACAAGAAGCAGAAGGAACCACAACTTGCGAGTTAGTACAAATACCAAAGTAAAAATATTTAAACTTCACACACAAAACAAGATTGGTAAAGACAAAGGCTGGAGATCTATTGTCACCTTACTAAAACCACTTAAAGAAAGATGTTAGAAAAGGATGAAAGAACAAATGAGTAAAATTGTATCCTTAAGGTCGAGGAAAGAGAACAAAATTATCACCTTCGAGCCAACGGAAAAATAATAGATATACAGCCTGAAGATGAAGGGTGCGATTATAAGGGGAGGGTCAAGAGGAGGCAATGTAGTAGAGCACCGTCGATGTTAGAAACCATACAAAGAATACTCGTGCTTAAGGATAGAGAGGATCCTCTACTGTAAAGAGGAATACAACAGAGGTACTGTAATTTTATCTATTTTTTGTGATTTTGATTCCAAAATCTAACCTTATAAATTGAATTTTAGATTAGTGCTCTACATATCCTCAAAATTTCGCTCAAATCCGAGCTTATTTGTTATTTATCTTATTAAGATAAAATAGCAAATAAGCTCGGATTTGAGCGAAATTTGGATAGTATGTAGAGCATTAATGTAAGATTTAATCTATAAGATTAGATTTTGGAATCAAATCCTGTAAAATTTACAACAGAGGTATTGTAATCCTATCTATTTTTACAGAGGACCATCAAATCTGCTATAAGATCAAACACCAAGGGAACCATCAAATTTTGCATCAAATGCCGAAGCTAGTGAGCTTCTTGGATCAAATATAAGAGGAACCTGTAAATTTGGATTAAACACGAAATCTTCCTTAAAAGGTTATGTGCAAAGAAATATTATATATATATTATATATATATATATATAGGAAAAACTTGGATTGAGGTGGAGCCTCATTCCAAACATAGTGCGACATCTCTTTATACCCGTCAGATTGCAATCGACGGCCCCAGTAAAAACCACCTTTAGAGAGTCGAAACCACTACGACTCTATTAATGAATTTCTATTTATAGAAATTTATCGTATTCTCTTAATGACGACAGATATGGTGGAAATCAATTGAATTCCAATTTTCTCGCGGATTGGTTATGTTCGAATTGAATTCTCTTTCTTCCCAAAATATGTTTTTTTTCCTTAACGTTTCATTGATCTACTATTCAGAATTTCTCGACATATCTCCGTGAAATTCAATGGAGATCGACGAAATAGCAGATCCCGAATTTTACAGAGATAATGCACAGGTAATGTATGGTTTTCATTTCCCTTTAATAATGTTATGTATGCAAATCACGAGAAATATTTTAATTTTGGTTGAAATATGCGTTAATATTTTGGGCTTTTATATTTTAATATGTGACATTATTATATTTATTTTGTCCAGCTATCTGACGGAGAGGGTGAAGTTATTGGAGTGGAGGCACGAACTGATGATAATTTGCATCAACCATAAATGCTTAATTACACAGATGTTTCAAAGCACTACAGTTCTTGTTCATTTATATGCTGTTGCAAATAAAAATTTTCAAATTACGTAAATTATGTATATTTGGTGGTATAGTTCATTATTTTACATTAATGAACTACAATTTACAATTTTGAACATCATTTTACATTATAGGAAAAACTTGAATTGAGGTGGAGCCTCAGTCCAAACATAGTGCGACATCTCTTTATACCCGTCAGATTGCAATCGACGGCCCCAGTAAAAACCACCTTTAGAGAGTCGAAACCACTACGACTCTATTAATGAATTTCTATTTATAGAAATTTATCGTATTCTCTTAATGACGACAGATATGGTGGAAATCAATTGAATTCCAATTTTCTCGCGGATTGGTTATGTTCGAATTGAAATCTCTTTCTTCCCAAAATATGTTTTTTTCCTTAACGTTTCATTGATCTACTATTCAGAATTTCTCGACATATCTCCGTGAAATTCAATGGAGATCGACGAAATAGCAGATCTCGAATTTTACAGAGATAATGCACAGGTAATGTACGGTTTTCATTTCCCTTTAATAATGTTATGTATGCAAATCATGAGAAATATTTTAATTTTGGTTGAAATATGCGTTAATATTTTGGGCTTTTATATTTTAATATGTGACATTATTATATTTATTTTGTCCAGCTATCCGACGGAGAGGGTGAAGTTATTGGAGTGGAGGCACGAACTGATGATAATTTGCATCAAACAGGTATGCTTAATTACACAGATGTTTCAAAGCACTACAGTTCTTGTTCATTTATATGCTGTTGCAAATAAAAATTTTCAAATGACATAAATTATCTATATTTGGTGGTATAGTTCATTATTTTACATTAATGAACTACAATTTACAATTTTGAATATCATTTTACATTATGGGATACGATGTAATATCTCCCAAATGGTGCCAATACCAGTCCATTATCCGATAAATTACATATACGTGCATCATTTTACATTTTCTGTCATTATTTTACATTTATAGGTAATATTTTAAATTAATGATAACTAATTTTTTCAACCATATTTCGAATGAATTTCAGATAACTGCTCTATCAGTGACCCTGTCAATTGTATCACACCTCATATAGGCCAAATATTTCTATCTATTCAAGATGCATATAAATTTTATGAGGCATATGCAACTGAGATTGGATTCAATGTTAGGAAAGCAAGCTCTAGAGTTGGTAAAGATAAGATTTCCAAGGAGCGGATAATTATTTTTAAATCTTTTGTTTGCTGGAAAGAGGGGTTCTCTAAAAATACAGATAAAACAATGTCAGTTGACAATGCAAGAAGTGATGAGAGCGGTGAATGTATTTTTTATAAGGAGGAGCGACGTGTTGATATCAAGGACTGGGTGCAAAGCTTTCATGTCAGTCTCATATAGGCCTGATCTCAATGATTGGTTTGTATCGAATTTTGAACCTGAGCACAATCGTAATCTTGTTTCTCCATCTAAACGCAGATACCTCAGACCAAATAGACGTTTTTCAAAAGCCACAAAAATGATTGTGAAGTCAATGAATGATGTAAACATACCTATATCCAAGCAGTCAGCTTTCATAAACATGTCCAGTGGTCAAGTTGGTAGTATTGTTCGAGATATTTACAACTTGAACAGAAAGGAGAAAAAATAACGTATTGGGATGGATGCGCACCTTCTAATTGAACATTTTGAAAGTTGTAAGGCCAATACCCCTAAATTTTACTATGCTTACACAACCGATTATGATAACAGGCTTACTCAGTGTATATGGATTGATAGTGCCTCCATTGAGGATTACAAATTATTCGGAGATACAATATCGTTCGACACAACATATAGGACCAATGAATACAATCTGGAATTTGGTTCTTTCTGTGGTGTTAACCATCACGGTTACACAATCTTCTTTGGAAATTCGTTCATGAGAAGGGAGACAACCGAGTCATTCTCGTGGTTATTTGAGAGATTTCTAGAAGTAATGAGCAAACATCCAGTTTCTATAATCACAGATGAAGATCTGGCAATCTGTGCAGCTGTTAGGATATGCTTTCCACATACTGTTCATAAATTCTGCACTTGGCATATAATGGCCAAGCTTAAAAGTAAGCTTAGAAAGATTAAAGATATAAATGAAGTTCTATCTGCGTTTTCCATAGTTTTATGAAAAGGTATAACTATAAGGGAATTTGAGCAAAGCTGGTGCAAGATAATTGATCAGTATGATTTATCATCTAATGTCTGGTTGAATAAGAAGTATAGTATCAGATTTAAATGGATTAGTTTATATCTTAAGGATTATTTTTGGGCTGGTCAGCGCAGTACATAGAGGAGTGAAAGTATGAATGCATTTTTGCAACATCACATCACTAAACAGAACTCCTTGCTTGAATTTGTCTGTAGATTTCAAAGTGCAATTCAACGACGTAGGGAAAGAGAGAATGACATGAATAACATTGGTGAAGTTTATACTCCAAAATCAAACTTCAAATGGAAGATGGAGGTACAGATGGTTCGTATATACACCAAGTTCATATTTTACAAATTTCGTTTTGAATTGAACGAAGTGAAGGAACTTAATGTTCGAACTCATCTGAACTCTCTGGATTACTGTCAATATTTTGTGTCATATATTGGGAAATCAGAAGAAGAATGTTGTGTTTCTTCGTCAACGGAAAGCGACTTTCTTGTTTGTGAATGCAAGAATATGCAATTCTTTGGATATCCATGTAGGCACATACTTGCAGTCTTGAAGATACAGAATGTGGAGCTTTTGAATGAGAATATATATTAAAAAGGTGGACAAGAACCATTAAAAAATCAGGAAATTATCCTATTTATGTGAAAGTTGCACACCAAGAAAGGTCGTCTCAGCTTAATCAATTGTGTTCGCATATTATTTCAGCTTCAGTTGAACAAGATGAGGATATATTTTTATTTGCTAAAGAAAAATTAAGTGATTTATGTAGCAATATTGATCGTATGATAAGTAACAAACCTTCTTCGAGCTCTACAACAGTGAACAATACAAATGTTCCAGATATGATTATTGAACCAGCTGTTAAAGAACTTAATGTTGCTAGAACGAAAGGAAGTGGTCGCGGTGGTAGACCTAAGGGCGTTGGCAATCGTATTAGATCGGAATATGAAATGAGAAGAAACAGAGGTCGACAATGCAAATCTTGTCTCAAATACAATGTTGGACACGATTCTAGAAATTGTCCTAATAACAAATCTGCGAATCATGGTAAATATTTAACATTCGTTATTTATTGATATGTTTTTTATGTTCACTAATCCTTGAGTTTTATTGTGCAGATGAAGATGAACGAAATTAAAATGATTTGATCAAATTCTTATAAAGTAAGAGTATAATTTTTTATATTTTGTTGTAACATTTTATACATCTCATATAAATCATTTTAATGTTGCTTATTATATTCCTTTCATTATTTTTTGTTTTTGCAGGTTTGCAATTTTCTGAAAGATTCTTGGCTGCAAATGAGCTTTGACGTTTGGATGCTTATCAGACTTAGTTTTTTATTTTTATGTATTTTTTTGCTTATTGTTCTGTGTTCAGTTTTTGTAGAATTCAAACAATGTGTTATTTATATTATTTCAGTTCAGATGTATCCCTTTGTAGTATCATAACATAGAGTATTTCAGAGCTTTGATTACAAAGTTTACACATTTCCGTAACCTATGTCATTATTATATTATTTATTTTTCTTACCAACAAACCGAACAATTGCAGTAAAATTCCTGGTTGTATGAATTCTCTCTGTACATATCTGCTAATATCTGCTAATGAAATCCAGTAGCTTGCTATTTTATACTCCAGATATATAAGTTTCAAATATACGCAGTAGTCTACAATTGTATTTGATATTTTACATCTCTATGTAATATATTACGAATTGTTAACATACTTTACGAATTGTTACCATAATTTATATAAAGTTTCATTATTTTAAAACTAGCAACATTATTTGAATCAGAATTGTGAAGCTATCTGCAAATACAAGTCTAAATCAACATGAGTAATAACAAACAGTTAGTATTCATCGGGATGTGTATCTTTAAACTAGAAGAAGATTTTCGACCATTGGAAAACTATAACACAACCAGAATGTCGTTTAATTATCGAGCATTATAATATATCTTATAATTTTTATAAATAGATTCACTATTTTACATATAGTAATACTATTTTACGTATTGTTACTATAGTTTACAAACATTTTCATTATTCTACGATTAGCTACATTAGTTTTATTAGTTTTGACAATATATTGATCCTATCTGCATATACAAGTCTATATCAGCATGAGTAATAACAAACAAATTGTAATCATCGGGATGTCAATTGGAAAACTCTAACATAACCAGAATGTCCTTTAGTTATCAAGTATTATAATATATCTTCTGTCTTCCTGTCAAACATGTATATATTGACTACAACATGTAACATATAGTCAATGCAAACATAGATTACTCGTCATATTTAAATGAAATGTTTGGTACCAAAGAAGTTTTAAACAGAAACTGTGGAAACATACACAATTTAAGACATTTCAACAGTACATAGTTCTAACTTAAAATGCAAAAACTCTAAGATCTGTGTTTACTATATCTTATATCTTTATCACTGTGTCGCCGAGTTCTCTATGTGACCACACGTTAACAACAACGAAGCTATTTCGGATCTGAATCTGTCAATATGATCGTAGCTGAAGTCCAACGCCCTTCCTTCACATAGGTACTCCATCATCTTCATCACGTAAATCCCACAATCCAAACTCTGTGAAGGTTGCTGCGGGCAATCTTGCACGTACATGATCTCCCAATCTGCAAGGCAATCATCTGGAATGCTGTCCATGAAGTACTCCGAAATCCAACCATACTGATATGTAATTAAAAAAGAATATCATTAATACTGAATTAAAAAATTTAATAAAATATAAATTTTAATTATGTCATACCCATTTCAATACATCTTTTTTATGGAATTTTGTTCCTTTCATAGAATTGTATGAAAAGGAACTTTCTTGCTTTAAAATCAGTAATAAGAAGGTGCCAATGGTTTCTTGTGTGGATAACAGTGAAGATTTTCTCCAACTCTGGCATGAGACATCCTTCTTTGTATAGCTCCTCGAGCTTATCAAATTCACTTTCCGTAGCATTAACCACCAGATTCACAAAATATTGCTGGAAAATACAAGTAAGAATACTAAATTATGCTGATTAAAGATATTTGATATTAATTATATCAGTAATCATAATCTCACCATTTGAAATATCGGTGTGAATACAAATGGGACATGATCATTAGTTGTGCTGTATTTATGGTGCAGCACGTCCATAAACATGTCGATTATCTACAATATCAAAAACAATTTAGGCATAAACAAATATAAAAAGGTAAATATTATAAATATACGTACCGTATCCTCGACCATTCTTCGTACAAAAAGTTATGAATATCTCTTCCTTTACAACTCCGATTTTCCGGAGTAAAGTATGTGGCATTCAATCTGAGGAATTTTATTTAATTAATATTATATATCTAAAGTTAAAGATTTTTACATATAAATGCTGAAATTTGTGTTAAATTACTTACTTGTCTGCAGGATCACGAAGAAATTCTTGAATGGTTTTCTTTGTCTGTTCTGATACTTTTTCGTAACCAATGAAATCGGTTACGAGATCGCATACATACTGATTCTTATTCAGTCAATTATAGACAATGTTAGAAACAATTAATATCATAATCATATAGAATATACAGAGTTGTGTGAGCAGTATTGAAAATATACATTATACGACATTTGTATTCACTGATACAAAAGAAGTTGTTTTATATTATATGGCTTACCTCACTGGCTGTGTCTTCCTCTTGTTTTTCAATTTCTTCTTTCCCTTGCTTCTCTGCTTCTTGTAAAAATTTTTTCGCTTCTCTTCTTTGTTTCAATCTTTTTATTATTGAGCTTTGTTGAACAGTGACTTTTTCCCTTTTTCTTTTCTTTGTAGTAGGCTGTGTGTGCACATTTTCTGATTTTGAATTGTCACCAATGTTCAGATCAAAAGAAGGCATGTCACTGTTGACAGGTGAATCTTTTTTTGTGGTATCTTGAGATTGATACAATGGATCTTCATCACAGATTTCAGAAATTAAATTCTGAAGTTTTTCAACGATATCTGAGTCACTAGGTTCCAAATCTCCTACGTTGACATCAGATTCATTGCGTGTTGGTGCGTCCATGTGTTGGTCATTGTCATCAATGTCAACTTCATCTATATTTCCAGATTTATTCTCCAATGTTTCTTCTGATTGCAATGCATTATGACCAAGATCAATCATATCATCTTCAGGAATCACTTTTAGTTTTTCCTTCAGCTCCGTAATCTCAGATGTCAACTTATCATTCTCTTTCTTCAAATCTGAATTTATTCTGATATGTTCTTCTTCTTTTTTCCTATATGTTTCACTTATTGCTTTAATTTTCTCCTTCAGACCCTCTATCTTAATGGAAAATGCATCACACATACATGTTTTTTGTTTCTTTTTTTTACAACGTCTGCATCTGAAACACAAGCATCTGTTTTTTGGACACACAATTCTTCTAGCTGTTGCTTTCCTTTCTTTTTTAAAACATCCTGTGGTACTGGGATTGGGTTTATGATCAAAATTTCTGATCTTCTCACCGCAAAACCACCCATTGTAAACTTCTCAAACGGAAAAACATACTCATCTGCTCCTATCTTTACGATTTCATTTTTTTGAAGTTGTAAAGCAGGCAATATCTATATAAACAAGATCATTTAGTAATGAAAAAAAATAAAATTACGAGACATTCAGTATATTATTAATCATCTTAGCAAGGCTTACTTGATCACAACTTATTGAAACCAATGCTCTGGAAACTCCTTTGATTGGTCCAGCCCACTTCCTTATTCGTGGCCTAAGATCTCTGCTGACCACAAGGTCTTTGCAGCAGTACTCCATTATCCATACCTGATACATTTGTTTTATTAATATTTATTTTTTTATCATATAATAAAAAATATTTTCGAAGTACTCACATATAAGCAGGCAACACATCCTGTAAGGTAACCAAGTGTTACCTTTGATGAACCTGCTCTTCTCTTCTGAACTCTACTTACTAAGTCATCCATGTTGAATAGTATCATCCTTGCTACAGCACCAGACTAGTTAAAGTATCGTGTATCTTCAAGTAATTCTACATAGTGTAACAAATCTTTCGGAAAAGAATAAGAACTGTCTGGGAAAAGGAATGTGGCAAACATCAAAAGTATCAAGCATGTAACATAAATAGAGACCGAGTTGTCATCATCTCTATTGTAATAGTCCTCGAGAATGTTGTTCAACTTCTTTCTATTGAAAATCATTCTTTCTTCAAACATTTTGTGAGATATAAAAGATTTCCATTGAAGGTGTCTTCCTCTCACTGTTATTGAGAAACCAGAGCTTGGCAGGCCCAAAATTGCTCCAACTTCTTCATCATTGAAACTCACTACCTTATTCCCAAATCTGAAATTTCTCCCTCCTAGGTATTGTTCAACCAACCATTGAAGGTTTTTTCTTTGTATTTCAACATGGCTAATGTTAATTAGCTTCCCAAAAGTCGTCTTTGATAGTAGTGCTTGTTGCTTGGGCGTGGGTCTATGGTTATCAATGAACTGAACAAAATGTTCAATGTAGCATCTGTGTTGTACATACCCTTTGCCTAAAAGAAGAGAAAAAAAACATTTTTGTGGTTGCAATGATCAATGATTTTATTCATACAAATAAAAAACACATTTTATATTTAAATAAAAATAAATCTTCATACTCCCAAAATCATCATCAAGCTTCAGAGCATCATTCTCAACATCAATTTCCTTTGTTTTGCTAACCGGTAGTTGTGTTCCTTCTGTTCATACCATTTACCAGAGATATAATTTGTCTAAAATTGTTTAAATAGTCGTATTAATTTAAAAATGTACTTACTTTTGATTTGTTGCTTCGGCCGATGGATTTGGAGTTCCATCATTGTCCCCCCACTGTACTGATCTGAGTCGTCATCCCGTTCCCTCGTGGGTTCTACCATGTTCGATTGCATCTCCTCCATCGTCGCCTGATGTCGTTCTTTTCTCCTTAGAAACAGATTTCTCGAGTGGAGACTCTCTCCTGAACTGAGTCGCTAGAAGATCGCCTGCTTTGCCGTCGTCACCAGTATGCGGTAACCCTCTTCTTGCTTTATTTCAAATTAGGTTTTTTGTAACATTATTATATGAATATACTTCATATTTTACTTTCCTTAAATTCGATTTCATTAATTCATAGATCTCTAATTTTGATTTATTGTCAATGTCGTATTGTTTGAAATTAAACAGGAGCTTGTTTCCGGTTTTGACTAAAAATAGAAAGAATTTGAAATTTTAAATTACAAATTGGTTTAACTTAATTAATGAGTAATCATTAATTTGGTAATTAATTATTACTCGAAAACTTCATTTCCCTTTTTTTCCTTTGCTCTTCAACTATTGTTAGCTATTGTTTGCTTTTGAAATTCATTTCTGCTTTATCATCTCTACGTCTAAACAAGTTAGTATTTTATCTTCATCTACACACTATGTTTATTCTTCTTCTTAGTTTAATGTCATACAATTTCCAGTATATGTTTTCATCAATATTTCTGCACAATTTAGATTTAAAAGATTCATTTTTGCGTTGATTTTTTTATTCTTTGAATCAGAAATGTGTTTCTCGCAAGAAATTATTCATAGAATCTGCAATTTCATTCTCTATAGATTTTTTACGGTTATATATAAAATCACTAACATAAATTTTCAAATCCGTAAAACAGACATTGTATATTTATCACTGCTTATGTTCTTTTCTGAAAGTATCAAAAATTACAAAGAGAAAAATTTTAAAATGTTATATAATACTAATATCAACATGAGAGCAGTTACCATGTATATCATCTCATTTTATTTGTAGAATCGAGAATATCAGTCCATGAGAAATATCAAATTGTAGAATAGAAGACGAAGCTGTAAATTATAACATGGTTTTGTAAAATATAAACCAGTAACGTAAAATAGTGGCAAATTTGTCAATTAGTTAATGCAAAATGTCATAATATCTCAGTAAAATACCATCAATTCTTGTAAAATAAATTGTTCCTTTGTAATATATTACTATAAAATTGTATTTATATCTGATATCAAGAATCTGAGAAAATAAATATACATTCGTATGCGTAACGTACATATATTAATTGAAATATACATTAACAGAATATAGTAGCCTTTAGTAAAATATAGAATGTATACGTAAAATATGTTAATTGTTGGTAAACTAGTTTTAAAGTTCGTAATAATTGTTCTCAAGTTATTATGATATCGTTGTAAAATATAATTCATATTTGTAATTTCCATCTTATATTGTGTAAATTATAGATATATAATGTAATCCATATTCCCATTTCCTTATATCTAAATTTCTCATTTTGTATATGCGTATAGGAGAGTTTCCAATGTCTTGATCAATTTCGTATTTTATTACGTAACCGAATGTAATTTTTTTTACTTAATATGTGTAAAATTCAATTGAATAAACGCAAAATGTCACCGTATTTAGGCTTTTTTCTGAATAAGCGGTAGATTATATGTTGTAAAATATGACATGAAGATGTAAAATAGCACAATATTTTGTATTATCATAACAGATTATTTCAAAATACGGTGCTTTTATTTAACCAAATGTTCATGTAATGTTGTGTTCTTAAAACTGCTTATTTGCTAAATATAGAATGTTTAGTGACGTGTAATAATTTTATTTAGCATTAATTTAACCATCCCACATTATAGGAATGTTAGTTGGCACGAAAACCACATAGTGGTTTCAATCTCCTTCGTACACTCTTCATCCCACGGCCTAAGATGAAACCTTTCCTTAATCAAGGAAAGGTGCCACCTCAATTCAAGTGCACCCTATATATATATATATATATATATATATATATATATATATATATATATATATATATGGGTTAAAGGAGGCTACTCCTTGGGTGTAGCCAATTGGCTATTCCCACCTCTATTTTTCCCTGTTTTTTTTTATTTTTTTGGAAAATAAAAATATGTAAATTCATAACTATATCCCCCAAACATATCATTCCAATTTCGCCAGAACCAGAGGCTCCTATGCCCTCCATCTGAAGGGGGTCAATTTCAGCAATTCTGAGATCGTTAAAATTTGACAGTCTTGATGGAGGGGATAGAAGTCTCGAATTAAATTAATTTTTGAATGACACCATGGTGACATATTGTGATCTAAATTCCAATAGGTTTCATTTCGGAAAAATAAAAAAAAATTCAGTGAAAAAGGGGTGGGAGCATGTAAGTTGGCTACAACTAGGGAGCATACTCCCTTTTCCCTATATATATATATTTATTGAATGTCAAACCACAAATAATATTTGATATGCATGTAATCAGATGATAAGTACAATATTAATAAATATCTCAATATTAGAAACCAATGAATATCATAGTTGTAAATCAAAATGTGTCACTAGTAGAAGAATCGCCTACAGAGAAAATGTCTCTAACTAGTCTCAGAGAACATGAGAAGCAAGTGACAATCGTGGCTTGACTAAGAGTAGCAGTTGTTGCAACGAAATAATTGTATCTCTCAAAACATACAAATGCTCAACAATAATAACAAAAAAGATAAGTAATAGTGGAGAATGGTGAGAGAGAGCAAAAAAATAATGTGCTTTACAACTTATGTTTTCTTCAAAGAGTCTTAAGAGTGCTTTAATAAAGTTGAGAAATGTCCAAAATATCTTAGTGTCATTGGGGTGAAAATGAAAATAATTTGATATGGAGAGAATAAAAATAATAAGTCAATATGTTCGATCATATCAGCCGAAGTGACCAATCATCGATCACTGATTAGAAATATACAAGTAATCAACCATTTTGGAATTTGAATTTATGATAGATCAAGTATTAAAAATGATCGATCATAAGACAACCTAAAAGTGATCGATCATGAACTTCTATGGACTTCAAGGTGATCGATATTTTTAGACAATAAGTAAGTGAGCGATCATGGCTTTTTGAGATCAGAATTTTCTAATAAGCAAATGTGATCAATTAGGCATTCCTTAGTGGTCAATCGCACTTTGAAAATTAAAAATAAGGCTTGAGTTGAGGTCCCATGATCATGTGAAATCTTATACATGCATATCAACATGCATGTATCATTGCAAATTGATATCAAGTACAAATATTACAATGAATTAGCTAAATGCGATGTGAATACGTTGTTCAGTAGGATATGTAATAATCTTAACATCTTTGAGTGCATGCAATAAATAGTCGAGCAATATTTTAAGGGCTTGACAATAAATGTATGTGCCATTATTAAAAGAAGACAATTGCTTAATCAAGTTATAAAAGAAGAGTAACATTCGATAATGGGAGAGGAGAGGCAACAAGAGTAGCGAGGAGCAAGAAAGATCCCTTATTTGGCAACATCCTTGCCATAGAGAGATATAATATGGATGCAATCAGATATGGATATGTCCGAATCCGACTACTATCGTATCCATTTTTAATAGGATATGGATATGTATCTTTAATTTTAGCGGATATAGATATGACTTTTATTTTTTAATGAATAAGGATATTGATACCATTTTCATTTTTGTAAGGATACAAATATATATGGTTACAAAATTTTCTAGCGGATACGGATATGGATATCCGTATTATTAAAAATCTATGTATATCATAGACATATAAATTAATGCATGTATAAACAAATAGGGAAAAGGGAGCCTAAACCCAGGTGTAGGTAACTTTCCTACACCCACCCCGTTTTCTCTAAGTTTTTTTATTTTTTTGAAATGGATCTTTAGGATATTTAGATCACAATATATCACCATCGTGTCATTCAAATTTCAACTTATTTTGAGACTTCTAACTTATCCATCAAGACAGTCAAATTTTAACGGTCTCAGATTTGCTGAAATCGACCCCTTCCGATGGACATGTTAGGAATGTCTGTTTTACACGAAATTTGAAACATATATATAAATTAATATTTTAAGTAAATCCCCTGAGGATCCATTTCTAAAAAATAAAAAAACTGAGAGAAAATGGAGTGGGTGTCGGAAAGTTACATACACCTGGGTTTAGGATCCCCAAACCCAAACAAATATCCAAATATATTATATGGTTAAGTAATATAATGTTGTTTTAGAGTCATTTCAAATGCAGGAAGAAAAATTAATAGAGTAAATTAAAAAAAGGCCCCAACTCAAGTAAGGCCTTATTTTGAAAATGTAACAATAAGAGGTTTGATCTTATTTTTTATCTTAAATACATGCTTCTATAAGCTTCCTCATAAGGCTAACTTTTTAATATATTTTTTGTATTATATCAAATTGAGACCCTAATTGGAAAGTGAGGCATAGTTGGGGCCTTTTTTCTTGCTAATTTACCCAAAATATCTTATGGTGTTTAACTAGTTGTTATACAAATATAGTTGAGCATATTACTTTATTTTCTTTATTTTATTTTATTTTATTTATAGTTTGTTTAATTTTGACATTGAATTTAAATCCTAGGAAAATTTACTGTACGTAGGATAGTCAGTATCCTTTTGTAAAATATTCGTATCTTAATTATGATCATCTGTTTCCATATCCATATTTATGGATATGGTTTGCGATTGTCAATATCTGCAAGATATATGTTTTCGTATCCATATCGAAATTTTAAAAAGGATAAAGATACGGTGACACCTATATCCATATCCGTCCATTTGCATCCCCAGAGATGTTGCCATAAAAATCTCTAAAGAAAGAGAGAGACATATGAAGGTATATTAAGTCTATAAATAATGCATCCTCTCTACAAATTATCACAAGGATGCGTATTAAGATGGTCATAGTAAGAGTAAAAGAAAATGTCATAAAGTCTCTTAAGTCCAAAAGGATAGCCAAAATCAATACGTTACATTACACACATTCTCTTGAACAATTGTGAAAACGATTCGAAAATCATTAAGTAACATGTGAACTTGATGTAGATTTTGATGGGAAACTCTATGGAGGTGGTGAGTAGGGATGGGCATTTGGTTAGGCCGGTCCACCCAGAAGCCTAGCCATGTATCTCGACTCGGCCCAAACTCAAATAAAAAAAGGGTTGGGATTGGACCTTAATGTAGGCTCGAATTTGTTTCTGGACCGGGCTTGGGCTCAGGTCCGCCCAAACCCGATAACCCACTAGCCCAACCCGATTAGACTCACCAACCTATCCTAAGTTTGAGCCCGCTAGCCTCTACCATCTCTCTTGTACTTAGTGCTGGGTATTGAGTCATGACTCGATGAGCCAGGCCCAGACCCAACTTTATAAGGGCTCGAGCCTGGCTCTTTAAGCTATTGGGCCGAGCCCAAGTCAGAATTTTGGGCTCGATAGCTTAACGAGCCGAACCCGAGTCGAGCCATGCTCGGCTCGATAATTTGATATATATATATATATATATATATAATACACACAAAAACCAGGTCCATTTGAACACAGAGAAGGGCCAACTAACATTCGACACACAAAAACCATGCCCATTTGAACAACGGAGAAGGGCCAATTAACGATCAGGCCCATATCGCCTGATATTAATTTATAATTTTCTTCTCAGTACACATGTTTTCAGAGACAATTATAATAATCGGCAGGTCAAACACCGTATTGATCAAATCTCAATTTCATCGATTTTATAAAATTTCGTTTTTTTCATTTTTAAACAAAAAAAACAGGCTAATAAAGACGATGCGATTTAAGTAGAGCCGAAAAATGCTTTCCTACGTTAAAGGAAGATTTTCTTTGATGTACACATTGTCCCAAAGTCACTTTAGCAAAGCCTAAAGAAATCAAAGAAGCAGCTAAGAGGACGATTGACACCATTAATAAAACAAAAGACTTTCGGTATAAAGAATGAACGAAGAGACAGGAATGGTTCTGATACTATAGAAACGAATGATTTACCTATATTAGATCAAGAAGTTATACCTTGAATAAAAGGCTCCCTTAGAAGAATAAAAAGGTGCATGGACAGAGTTTGAAGACCCAGAGACCCAGAAGAAAGTGGTATGAGAGCCATCAACTAAGATAATAGAATATATAATTGTGGGAGACACAATAAGGCAGCGTTAGGTTCGGAAATAAGCATGAATAAAGATGGAGAATAAGGAGTGCTGAGTTGTATGGGTATTTAGATGGGTAAACGAGTTTGTGGATGAGGGACCATTTACCCTAACCTCTATATATTTTACTCATCTCCCCTAATTAGTATATATAACACATAGTGATTAGAGATCCCTAATCTCTAGTGAGGGAGATTAGGGTTTGTGTGTGCCCCCGTGGTTTTTCCCTCTTCGTAGGATTTTTCACGTAAATCTTTGTCTCATTCTTGTGGTTCATTTGATCTCTACATGGTATCAGAGCCATAATCAGGGGATTATGGCCTCCGTTGCTCGGATCTTGATTGGTTTTTTGTGCTCAACCGTGGGCACGACGCCACCAAGCACCCCATCCCAAATCTAGGGCTCATGGACTTGCGTGCGCCGCCCTTGGCTCTAGATCTTACCGTGGACGCACCACCATCGCTGCCCTTGTTCTTCACGGCCTTCTCGGGTGCACTTCCGCCCAGATCTGAGGCTTCAAAGCCTCTGTGCGCCATCGCACCCTCCCAGATCTAAGGCGCCACCACCCAGATTGTGGTGTTCTGTGCACGCGCGCAGACCCACCTGCAACCTCCAGGATCTTGTTGTGCATGGACTTCGGTCGTGAGGTTCCGCTGTGCGTGGCCCTCTGTTGTGCACTGATGTGCGTGAAGATGCTATTTTTGGCTCATCATCATTCCATCTCCGTTTGTTTTCTTCAACGGGGGAACTCCATCTTGGTATACTTGTTGGTGCTTTCATTGAGAGTCGAACTCAAGGAATTTGTCTTCATCTTGTGGAGAACGCTCCATCAAAACATCGGTGCTTTCATTGCTGGTGCTTTCATTTTTCTTCCATCGAGGTGCACTGTTCTTGTGTAGAGGAAGGTATTGTTTAGTGCATAAAGCTGGAAACAAGGGTATCCTTGTTTTATGAACTGAATAGCTAAAGATATTCATTATCGGTTAATATTCGATGAAAAATCTTGTGTGTTGCAGGATTGAGGACGAGGAAGCAGATTGGGATTGGTTTGCTTATTGATGGCCTTTATCATCTTCATGCTCGTGTTATTTTTGCTTGGATTGCTGCAACCACTGACAAAGAAACTGATGATATTCGGACGTTGTGGAAATGGCATGAGCGTCTGGGACATCCTAGTTTTCCTATCCTTTCCACTTTATTTCCTAAACTTTGCAATAAAGTTGGTTGTGAGATTCGTCTATGAGAAGTGTGCCAATTAGCAAAACACACTAGAGCTATCTATCCTCCTTCAAATTATATAAGTACTTTTGTTTTTCAACTTGTGCATTTGGATGTTTGGGGACCTTCAAATATTAAAAGTTTGCATGGCCACAATTATTTTATCACTTTCATCGATGATTTTTTCCGCTACACATTTGTGTATTTGATAAAGAACAGGAGTGACGTACCTAGTGTTATTCGGTGCTTTGTTAACATGATAAACAACCAGTATGATAAAAATATCAAGATCTTGCGAACGGATAATGCGAGAGAGTATTTGGAGGGATCACTCCATACCTTCCTCGAATAAAAATGAATTATTCATGAAACATCTTGTAGTTATACTCCTCAATAGAATGGAATTGCTGAAAAGAAAAATCGACACATCTTGGAAGTTACGAGAGCTCTTCTCTTTCAACGACACGTTCCAAAATATTTTTGGGAAGAAGCCGTGCTCACAGCTACTTATCTTATTAATCGGCGTCCTTCTATGGTTGTTGGGAAAAAGGTTCCTTTCTCTATTCTAAACTCTAATAAAACCCCCTTCCGTTTAGATCCTCGTGTGTTTGGATGTGTTTGTTTTATTCACTTTTCTGTCCCGGTCTTCGAAAATCAGAACCAAGAGCTATAAAGTGTGTTTTTCTTGGCTACTCTGTTACTCAGAAAGGGTATAAATGTTATGATCATGTGACAAAGAAGCTGCATGTAACTAAAGATGTTACCTTTCATGAGGATGAACCTTACTATACGAAGAATTTTCCTCAGGGGGAAGTATTATGGCAATGAGATTGAGAAAAATGAAGTGAGATTATATTTCTTGAATGAATCTCGTTAAACCGTTCATGATTATGTGGACAATGATTCCAATGATGATGACACCGCTCGTATTCAAACTATTGATAGACGAGAGACTGTTGATATTGTTGCTAATAATGAGAAAAGTATCATACAAAACCAAACTCTCAATCTCTCCTCGGATGATCCAAGTCTTGACATCGTTGTAAGTAGTCCTTCCTCTCTTGATAATCTTGTTGATGATGCTAACAACTTGACTAATGATGCGGATGGTGCGGTGAGCATGAATGGTGAAAGGGAACATGTAGAGGACGATCGTCCGATTGCTATGAGAAAGGCTACGAGGTCTACTAAACCTTCGACCCGATATCCAGTGGAAGACTTTGTATCTTACTCTAAGGTGAGCTCGAACTACAAAAGTTTCATTACCTTATTGGACTCACATAACATTCCCAGGAATGTAATCGAAGCTCAAAGTAATCCGAAATGGGCTAATGCTATGAAAGAGGAGATGGATGCCATGAAAAATAATGACACTTGAGATATTGTTGATATTCCAAAAGGTGCTCACTTGGTGGGTTCGAAATGGATCTACACTGTCAAATATACTGGTGATGGGAAAGTTGACAGATTCAAAGCTCGATTAGTTGCAAGAGGGTAGAAATATGGGATTGACTATCTTGAGACTTTTGCTCCTGTGGCTAAAATGAACACTGTAAGAGTTGTTATTTGTCTTGCAATCCAGTTCTCTTGGAAAATGTACCAATTGGATGTCAAGAATGCTTTTTTAAATGGAACTCTTAAAGAGGAAGTCTACATGAAGATGCCTCCTAGGTATGGGAAAATAAACAAGTGTTGCAGACTGAAGAAGGCAGTACACGAGCTTAAACAATCACCTAGAACATGGTTCGAACGTCTTCGGTTGGTCATGGTTGCAAATGGGTACACTCAGGCAAATGGAGATCACACGCTATTCGTCAAAAGGAACGGTAATAAAAGGTCTATTCTTTTGGTTTATGTAGATGACATGATTTTGACCGGTGATGATGAAGATGAGTTAACCAACATAAAGAGGATTCTTTCTATGGAGTTTGAACTGAAAGACTTAGGAAAATTAAAATTTTTCCTTGGAATTGAGATGGCTAGATCTCCTGAAGGTATATGTCTAAGTCAAAGAAATTATACTCTCAGTTTACTTCGAGACTCTGGCATGCTTGGTTGTAAACCTGTCTCCTCTCCTATAGAGGCAAATCATAAACTCAGTAAGATGGATGGGGAACCTCTTGATGAAGATGCAAAAGTAAGATACCAAAGGTTAGTTGGAAAACTAATCTATCTCACTCTTACAAGGCCTGACATCACTTAGCCAATTCATGCATGTCCCTACAACTATTCATGTGAATGCTGTAAACAGAATTTTATCCTATATAAAGAAGTCACCTGGAAAAGAACTTATGCTCAAACAGAATTGTAATCTAACCATTGAAGGCTACACTGATGCAGATTGGGTTGGGTCCGTGGATGATCGGAGGTCTACATCTGGATATGTTATTTATCTTGGTGGAAATCTGGTTATTTGGAGAAGTAAAAAACAAAATGTTGTCTCCGGGTCTAGTGTTGAAACTGAATATCGAGCTCTTGCAAATGGTGTCACTGAGATTCTTTGGCTAAAGTCTTTATTGACAGAATTGGGCACCCAACCAACTATGCCTATGAGGATGTTCTGTGACAACAAAGCTGAAGAGCTATTGACAGAGGCCCACCATAGACGACTAACGATCCATCCAGGAAGTACAAAGATCAGGACCTAAAAAGAGGATGATGGTGGAATGGAATGAAAAAGGACATCGCAGAGTTCGTGAGTCGATGTCTGGTATGCCAACGGGTTTGATTAGAAAAGCCAGTCTGCCCCAGGGAAACATATAGAATGACGTAGAATCGTGGCTTGTAGGGAGTAGTACTCAACCCCTCTCCAAACGTTGCCACTACCTTCTAGCAAATAATCTGGTAATGCGTGATAGAACAAAGCACATAGAAATTGATAGACACTTCATCCGTGAGAAGATTGATGATGGTCAAATATGTCTTCCTTACTTGAAATCTGATGATCAGGTTGCCGACCTCTTCACAAAGGGGTTACCTACATTACAATTTGATAGGGGTGCACATGGATTGGATTGGACCGGATTTTGGTTTAATCCGTGTCCAATCCACACATAACAGATTTTTGATTTTTCCAGTCCAATCCAATCCATTAAACATGCAAATCCAATCCAATCCACCGGATTATGGATTGGATCGGATAGGTTCGGAGTTTTAATGCTCACCTAATCTATGATTAAGTTTGTAGCACACTCGACCTTGACATTTGAATCATGGTTCTAAAATTGAGATTATGGATAAATGTAAAGAAAAGAATAGTTAATTTTTGGAAAGTAATATGACTCAATTTTTTTAGAAAGAAAAAACATATATGCTTGTTATGGATTTAGTATGAACAACCATTGTCTAACTAAATAAAAATAACATGCTTGTGATCCGTAGAAACCATAAAAGAATCACGTCGACCTTGAATAAAATTGTAAGTTTGTATATATCAAATAGGAACTATAACTAACCTGCAACTAACCTTCTTGGCTACGTGGTACGGGAAGGAGGACCATGCGCGAGGGAGGTCTAGGACAAGAACTGTGGGCGACTGCATGCTAGGGAGGGATGTATTTGAGGTTCCTGACTGCGCGTGCACGAGGGAGGTCTGGGAGAGCCGAAGATGAGGTCTGGATGTGCATGCACGAGCGAGGTCTGCTATGTGGGCATGTCGTTGGGGACGAGGAGAATGCTGATGATGATGAGACGGCATCTAGTTGGGAACAAGATCTGGCTACACATACGCAAGAGAGGTCTGGGAGTGCGAAGGACGAGGTCTAACTATGCGTACGCAAGGGAGATCTGGCTACGCATGCACGCAGCTAGGATGAGGACGACATTCGACGGAGATGTGTACATCCGAGGGTGGAGATGTGTGTGACGCGGGTGAGTGTTTTGTTTGGAATGGGTCCCGAGTGTGTTTAGGTTTGGAATGAGTATTTTGTTTTTAGAAGGGTGTTTCATTTGAAAAAATGAAAGGACCTGAAGGGCATTGTGGATAGGTATTACTTTTTTCTAAATCAATTAGTGGGGTGAGATAAGGATTTTTCAAACAAGTGGTGTGGGGTAAAACTTGAATTAAAATATGTTTAAGTTATAAAGAGAGTAGCTTGGATATTTACACATATCTTTCAAATAAAATTTAATATATAATATGCTTTAATGAGAATAAACAAGTTATATATTATTTATTTATTTATTAATGAATTAACGGATTGGATCGGATTGGATTTTGACAATAATCCGATCCAATCCATAAATGAACGGATTTATAAAATTTCAATCCGATCCGATCCATTAAACATATAAATCCAAACCAATCCAATCCAATGACAACGGATTGGATCGGATTACAGATTTTATCCGATCCATGTGCCCCCCTACAATTTGAGTTGAATGTAGGCAAGTTGGGTATGGTTGACATGCGTGCCCAACTTGAGGGGGAGTGTTGAGTTGTATGGGTATTTAGATGGGTAAACAAGCCTGTGGATGAGGGACCATTACCCTAACCTCTATATATTATACTCATCTCCCCTAATTAGTATATATAACACATAGTGAAGAGAGATCCCTAATCTCTAGTGAGGGAGATTAGGGTTTGTGTGTGCCCTCGTGATTTTTCCCTCTCCGTAGGGTTTTTCACGTAAATCTTTGTCTCATTCTTGTGATCTACAAGGAGAATAATGGTCTATTCTCTGTTCGGCTGGAAAGATAGAATAAGGAGAATATAATGGAATAAAAGTATGTAAGGTGGAATAAAGATAAGAATAAGGGTGGAATAATGTTAAATTATGGGACATAGATGAGAATAATCGTACTTTTGGGAACCACGCCGAGCAGAGAATTGATCCCTTATTCCAGTGCTTATTCTCCAAACGAACATAGTTTAAGAGATTTAAGAGATGATAAGGGTTGGAAGCCAAAAGCTCACATGGTTGTCCACCCTATCAAAAGCTTTTTCCACATAAAGTTGGTAAGTGATGTTCGAATAATGTACTTTGCGGCCGAGATGCTAAACAATCTCAAGAGTAGTAGCGAATATGAAGGGTTATGGGGTGATTTTGCATGAAGCCCACCTGTCCAAAGGAGATACTAGAGTGAAGAAGATGCAACGACGGAAAAGATAACTTTGTAGATGGTATTGTTTATACTGATATAATCATATAAAGAGGGAGTGTTATCAATCTTTTGGATTAGAAAGATTAAGGTGGAATTAAATTACTGCAATATGAAAAAGTCCTAACGACATCTTGGTTGAAAATAGTTCCATCATTTCCCACGGGTTCCCGATTATTCATGTTGAAAAAGGCAGTGAAGCCATCATGACAAAATATGTTAGCATCAGTGAGAATGATCATGAGTGCATAATTGGGATTTAAGCATGCCACATACCCACATTCAAAGATGATACATCAGTGATGTAAAAGAAAAAATACTACAATCTATAAATCTCAAATATAAATATGCAACGAAAATCCAAAGTTAAAAATATATAATCTATATCTATATACCTTAGTTAAAACTGGGTTTTTCCCGGTTCTTGTGACACGTGGTTCTTCGTACGCATTCCATTCTTTAGTTTTGTGACTTGCTTTTTATAATAAAAACCCCTTGCAAATGCCGTCTGTTTCTTCTGAGAGAGATGCAGACTTTCCATTTCTTGACATGTGGTTGGGTGAATACTTACACGTTATACCCTCTGGAGGCAATCCGCTTTATTAAAACACCAGCTGTCAATTTTTCGATTTTGATTGACAGATGGGTGGATCTTTGCACGTCTGAGGCAACCAACATCCTCTTTATTCTTGACACGCAATGGATTTCTGCTTCTTGCTGTGATGGTGAGCCATCTTCTTCTTTCAGATATCATGTTTTCCTTCCTGAGGTTTACTGCGTATCCATCTACCATCTCTCTCCATCCCTTCCCCTACTTCGATTCCTTTGATATATAGGCCAGATGCTTATGCCGCAGGAGAATGGAGTGAACGGATGTGCAACTTCTCTTTCGTGGGCACCATTACTGGAACTCTTCCATAGCCCTAAACATGTCACACGGAGTCCAATCCCTCCCTCGATGTCTTCAATGTAACTGTGCATTTCAAGTCTTCTCCGACCATGATGGAAGAACGAGTGGGTTTGGGTAGTGTGCTTTTTTTTCGGATCCAAAGTGGGTGTGGTTAGTGTGTTCTTCTCTTTTTTGGATCAGGGCATTCTTTTGTGTTCAAAATTGCAGGTATGTGTTTTCCATTTAATATGCACATTTATGTGGAGTTGTTTCAACCATGTTAACAATGAAGGTAAATTCTCTAAATCTTCCGTCAACCATGGTGGATTCCCTAATTTTTCAACAGAATCAAGGTGGATTAATCTCTTTCATGTAAGAAATCACCATAGCTTGACAGGTTCAAGGTTCCCTAATTAGTTTTTCAAAATTCTTTTTTAACACTAGGTGAGATGTTGCGATAAAGAAATCACCATAGCTTGACAGGTTCAAGGTGCCCTAATTAGTTTTTCAAAATTCTTTTTTAACACTAGGTGAAATGTTGCGATCTATTTGCTCTTTAATTGTCCATGAGTGTTTGATGTGCATGTTTCATTTTGACAGGCGATGCAATTTTTTCTTAATCACATGCATCTGGAAAGCATCTTGCATGATATTTTCTTTGATCTATTTCCTTGTATTTTTTATTGATGCTTTCTCTCTTATAATTTGATTTTATAGCAGACTGCTACCATAGAAAAGGGTGGTATGGTTCTGGATGCAATCCACTAATAAAAATTCTAGAAGCCTCGAAACGACTATGCATCTTTTGAATGATTATTCTGAGTTCACTCGATGCATTTAGAATAGCCTTCTGCTATTACACAAAGTGCTAATATGTGTTGTTGGCTTTGCCACCTATATTTTTTAATTTCTATATATTCAACAAAAAAAATTCTCGCAAGGGTTCATGTATGGAGAGGAGAAATGCTGAAATAGGGATGCAAAAGATGCAAACAAAAATTCCATTGTAAAAAGGCACATATTTTTAACACCGTATTTACATATTTGATTATTTTAGTTGACATCTTGAGAATGTGAGTTTTTTTAGAAACTTGAGAATGGGAGCTATCTTTAAAAATGTAAACTTGAAAATGGGAGTTGTCTTTATCTTCGTTCTAAGAAAGATACAATTGTTAATTTGTATCCGATTAGGGGTGGTCTATCTGTACGATCAAGCCATCCTCAAAGCCTTTAAACTATTACAATAATTATTGATTAAATTATAATTAAATAGATTACTAGGGAAAACATCATGTGATTTATGGTGATTCACCGCAACATCCTTCCAAAGTCGAGGCAGAAAAACCTCATCCAATAGATGGTGATTCCATTGTCAGTAGTTCAACATAATGCAGCGGGATAATCTTACGACCTATGTGCAGTAGATGTTTATGCCATATCATAGAGATTAATTAAAAATATGTCAAATTCCGTTAAAATTACATATGCACAACTCATATTCAAATTTCTACTTGAAAAATTGATAATTACTCTTGAAAATATGGATTGGATTTGATTTTTAAGTTGCTTCACGATGCATTTTATTATCGATTATTTGTTAAGCTCATGGTTTGCTCAAACCCATTTATCTTGGATTTACAGTGGTGTATTCGCAGCTTGACCATCTGAAGCAAATATATCTGTTTAGCAAATCTCTTATGACAGTGACTACTTTCATTAACAATACTATTACTGACGATATTGGCGAGGGATAGAGCAATATATTCAGTTGTTGGGACACGATTCATTAAAGGGAAATCCTTATTACTTTGCTTATAAATGTTCTTTCCTTGAATTGCATGGTGCTACCTTTGTACTTTTGACGGATAGATGAGTTTCTGCTTAAAATTTTCTTTGTAGAGCAAACTTTGATGTTGATTTATAGTTCACAGTTGTCCTAAAGAGGATTGGATGGAAAGTAAAGTTACCTTGATCTAATATTCATAGCAAATATTTGTATTTGGACAAACTTTGAAGCCCTGATTTTATGGGAGGAGAAGGAATTATTCCAAGTAAACACTACCTCATGAATCTTCAACATATTTCCTCAATGAATGGAAATCTTCCCTCTTTTCTCAAACTCTTCATGGAAATCTTCCCTCTTTTTTTAGCTTCAAAAAAAAATCTTCCCTCTTTTCTAAAAAAAAGGAACTCTTCACGTACTATCTCTAATCTCCAATACTACCTGTGAGATCTCCAATTTTGTGCACAATAGTGGTGGTTATCACTCCATGCATATAGAGATGGTAGAAGTTCAGAAGGGAATTTCTTATAGTATTTTCAAATCTTTTTTGTAATGACATGTATTGTTTGTTAAATTTATTTCTTGCAGAAACCTTTTGAAGTCAACATGGCTTGGGGCTTTGTTTGCACATTCTACCTTAAAAAATTATAATGTCGTATTTTTTTTTGCATTATAGATAACTTTTGCCTTCTACAATTATCCATCTTCCCCTTTTCAGTGTATCTATTGTTAAGTAAAGTTCTAAGTAAAGTTCCTTAAATGGTTCTGTGGTTTTGTATGTTCATTTCATAAAGTAGATGTACGATTGATCGTGGATATTACAAGTATGATCAATAAGATATATTTACAAAGAAAATAGAAATTATAATATATCCAATCTCATACATCTCCTATCTATCTTTTTAAACTTCTATTACAGTTTTTGGAGAGAAACTTTAAAAAAATTACAATTTTATATTAAAAAGGATATATTTATCCATGCAAAGTACATTTGTGCACTAAGAAGCAACAAAATTAAAGCCCTGTTACGACAGTTTTCCTAAATAACTTGCAATGTCACACTAATTGGAGGACCTAGATGCACTAATGGATTAAATATTTTATTGGTTTAAGGATCTTTTCAATAATGTGCATAAACATACATTTCTATCTCTCAATAAATATATGTTGGATGGGGATTTATGTCATTAAGTTCATTTAAAGAAATTTCTTAAAATAATAATAATGATGATATCTATAAATTTCATTGTACTTCCATCATCTCACCACTGCGAAGCGTGGGTACAACACTAGTATAATAAATAATGGAATTGCAAACCGATTATGTCGACGAATAGCTCTCAAGATTGATGATCGAAATAGAGAGAGAGAGACGACCTTAATGGAGCTTTTGAAAGAGGCTTGTATTGTAAAATGATATTTTTATATTGTGTTTTGGAATGCGGTGGGATGATTAAATTCAACAATGAATCTATTTATAGTGCTCCTAGACATCCGTTCAAAAATATAATCGTTGGTCCAAGATGGGAAATGAATCAACAAGTTTCTACTGAATCGATCAATAAAGATCATGATTCATCGATATGAATAGAAATTGATCGATCAATCGATGAAAAGTAGATGTTATTTAACCATCATTAGTTCATGCATGAGCATGCATATTTTAATGATAACAAAACTTTTGCAGATAGATAAAACTTGTGCAGTTAGCTTGAAGTTAAGTCAATAGCAAGAAAGCTACTGGACCAAGAATAAGCTCAAGCCTAAGGAGCTCAAGCTTAAGTGAAGAAGAAGCTAAGAAACGCAAAGGAGTTCAAAGCTAAAGAACTCTAGCTCATGCTCAAGAAAGGATCTCAAGATCAAGAAGATTACCAAGTCTTTTCTTCTATTGAATCCTGCAATTTGTAATCATCTTATATTGTAAAAGACCTCAAGTATCATACTTCTTGCATATCAAGACCTTTGACTTTGATAGTTTCTTTCATGTCAACATGTCAAACTGATTGACCAACTTTTGTTGATGAATCGATCACATCTGATCGATCATTCATTGTTTTTTTATTGATCACGATTTAAATTCCAACGGCTATATAACAACTATATTATCATCAATCAATTTTGATCACTAATTGACTTACTTTTTATTCTTATCGATCATGTAAATCTACATGATCGATCATCTAAATATCTTGATTGACCATTTTTCACTTCAGGAAGATTTTAAGGGATTTCATTTTTGATTTGTTCATAGCAATTACTTTTTCAAAGCCAAAAACTATGAGAGTGAGACCTATTAATAATACCCCATACCGCATTCTATGACACATAACAAAGAGCAACATGCTCTCTTTTCTCCGTTCTTCACTCCATACTCTAAGAGAAATTTCTAAGAGTTATTTTCTAATCTATGTTTTATGCCTATAACTCTGGTGTTCTGCAATTCATCTTATGATCTTGCTCCTCGCTCTGTAAGATCATTTTGATTTTGCCTCATAATCTTCATTGTATAATTATTTCTAATATTGAGGTTAGTAGGATTTTTAACTGTAATATGGTTTAGTTGATAGTGTAATCAGTCATGCTGTAATATGATTGGGATGCACGTGTACGCAACTCAGGTTAGTGTAATACCCGTGTGGGTTAGGTTGAAAGCATGAGTCAAGAGATTCTTATCGTGGGTTTTACCAACAAAGGATTCCATGCTAAATACTTGTGTAATTGTGATTGATTGCTTATCTTGTGATTGAAAGTGCCATATAACATTGTTCTTATTTTTTTAGAATATTAAGATTACAACGATGCTGATTATATATTCGATCGACTTCTACCCATCGGTTGGTATCCATAAATCAATGTTTGGTATCAGAGCCTCGTTCATGTAAAGGAAGTAAGCTTCCGATACACACATGACCATCATTTCAAGATCATAATTGGATGGAAGCTCTGTAGTTTGTCCACCCTCTTCAATGGGATATACTACTCCAGTTGAAAGATAGAGTTTGGAAGACAAATATGATGATCTTCATTCAGTCATCTAACTTTGCTATATACAATAGGACGAGGAAAAAATTCAAGATCATTGAAGAGAAGGAGACAAGGTACTCTATCATCTAACTAGATTACTCTCAACTCAAAGGAAATGAACTCCATGAACCTGCCTTGTCAGAAACTGAGTTTGAAAGAGTTTCTCACACGAAGACAATGTACAAAATATGTAAGTGCTTAGAGTCTATTCAAGAAGGTTACGTTCATGGTAAAGGAATCTCAATTTAGGATGCTTACACTTAAATATGAAACCTTCAAAATGCTGAAAGCGGGGGCTATCAAGAATATGAATGTCAGGTTCTGTCCTATCATGAACCATTTGAGCAATTTGGAAACAACCTTCCTAGCATGAAAACTCCCAAGTAAGATTATCGCTTCTCTATTGTCAAAATGGGAATAGAAGGTCACAACAACAAAAGAATCTTTAGACTTCAGTAAGAATTCTTTGGAGGATCTCAAAGCTAACCTTCTTGCATATGAAATAAAGCGTGAGAATAGGAAGAAGAAAGAATAAAAGTCACGGAAAAATCTAGCCCTAACAGCCAACAAGGAAGCCCAAGAAGGGTCTGATAGCGATGATGATATAACATTCATGACCTGACAATTTTCGTCTTTTCTCAAGAAGAAGAGAAAGGGGGAACGAGAAATCAAATGCTTCTAATGCAATAAAGTGGGGCATGTTAAAAGCGATTTCCCTCAATTGTAGAAGAACTCTAGACATGAAAAGAAGTTTGAGAAGAAATCCAAGAGGAAAGCACTGCAAGCATCTTGGGATGACTAAAGCGACATTATTGAAGAAAGCGAAAGCGCCTACATGGGATTTGATGGACTAGTCTAATATGACTCATCCACTCTTTAGATTTAGAGAATGAGATAAATAAACTTTCTTATACCATACTTTACATTATCTCGTAATATTTCTTTAGACAAGACATGAAGCTTGAAAAGATCAACAAGAAATTGGTAGGGGATAAATTGCTTTTGCTTAATGACTTGGGTGTTTTTTAAAAAGAAAATGAACTACTTAAAAATGATCTTAGTATTTTAAAGTTAAAATTACTTGTTTAAAAAAAGAATTTGCTAAGCTAAAAAGAAACAAACTTTTGTGCCTATTAATGAAAAAAGAAAGGGAAAGATAGATAATGATGCTTGTAGTCTAAATTTTTCCAGCAAAGAAGATGAGTTTGGCAAACGAAGGATAAAATGAAAGGGTACCAAAACATAACTTTTCAGATACCGAAGGTCAAGGGAAAAGAAGATGGAGGAGGCCACTTCAACATCCAAGATGGATCCAACCAAGACCAAACATGATGCGTCCCCCCTCTAGGATTTGGGTACTTGGCAAACCAATTCCACGTAAAGGAATACCTCAAAGAAAAAGGAACTGTCTCTAATCTCACTCCTCTTGAACCTCCCCAACTTAATGATGTTGCTGAAAGACGCAACAGGACCATCATGGACATGATCCGTTCAATGATGAATAAAGCACATTTGCCTCTTAATTTCTGGGGATATGCAGTAGAGACTGTTCCTGAACAAGACTCCTAGCAAATCTGTACCCAAAACTCTTCATGAGCTTTGGTATGGTCCCAAACCGAGTGTTAGACACTTGAGGATCTGGAGTTACTTGGTCCATGTGAAGAACATGAATGCAAGTAAGCTAGAATCTCGCACTCAAGAGTGTTACTTTATTGGGTATGTAAAGAACGGTATTGGATACCGACTTTATGACCCCGAGACTCAGAAAATCTTCGTCTCTAGAGATGTAAAGTTTCTGGAGGATGACTTCCTTAACAGTCAAAACAAAAATGAAGTAAGGAACTCATTGGATTCATTGAGGATATTGAGCTTCTTGAATCAAAAACTGAAGATGTAAATGAAGGTGAAACACCCGTACCTCTTCGAAGGAGTTCAAGGGTGGTTGCACCACCTGAAAGGTACGGAATCCATATGTCAGGTGAAACTGACAATGATCCAGCTTTATTTGATGAAGCACTCGTGGATAATGACATGGATAGATGGATGATAACAATGAAATATGAAATAGACTCCATGCACAAGAATAGTGTGTAGACCCTAGAGGATCCACCTAGATGGGCAAAACCCATTGGGTGTAAATGGATCTTCAAGAGAAAGAGGGGATCTGATGGGAAGGTAGAGACCTTCAAAGCATGACTCATATCCAAGGGCTACATAGAGAGAGAAGGGATCGACTACGATGAGACATTCTCTCTTGTGGCTATGCTTAAGTACATCAGGGTACTCCTAGCTATAGCTATATCTTGATTACGACATCTGGTGGATGGACATCAAGATGACTTTCCTCAATGGATAAATCAAGGAGGATATCTATATGGAGCAGTCCCAAGGTTTCATAACTGAGCAGGAAAAGTATGCAAGCTGAAGAAATCCATCTATGGTCTCAAACAAGCTTCTCTAGTTGGAACATCATATTTGACGAAACCATAAAGAATTATGATTTACTTCAGAATCCTGATGAACCATGTGTGTACAAGAAGCTTAGTGGGAGCGCCATTGTGTTCATCGTGCTTTACGTAGATGACATTCTTATCATTAAAAATGATATAGGGATGATGACCAGTGTTAAGATTTGATTGTCCCATACCTTCAAGATGAAAGATCTTGGAGAAGCCTCTTATATCCTGGGTCTGAAGTTGTTCAAAATAGAGAAAAAAGGACTTCGAGATTGTCAAAACATGAGTACATTAAAAAGATGTGGAATGTTTCCATATGGAGAATTCCAAGAAAGGCTTCCTTCTCTTAAGACATAGTATCCACCTGTCTAAAGGGATGGCTCCTCAAAGTGTTGAGGATAAAAAAAACCATGGCTGGATGTCCCTACACATCAGTTATGAGAAGTCTAATGTACTCCATGATGAGCACAAGGACAGATATCTGCCATGCAGTGGGAGTGGTAAGACGCTACTAATCTTGCTATGAAGAACAACACTAATGCAGTTAAGAAGATCTTTAAGTATCTAAAACGGACGCACGATTACATCTTGATCTATGGATATGGTGATTTCCAAGTCTTAGGATACACAGATTATGACTTCCAGTCTGATATTTATGACCACAAGTCAGCATCAGGGTTTGTATTCCTGTTGAATGGTGGTGTTGTGAGCTGTAGAAGTAAGAAATGGAAACTACAACAGATTCAACAATAGAAGCCCAATGCATTGCTGCATCAGACGCTGCAAAGGAGGCGGTGTGGTTGTGCAAGTTCATCCTGGAAGTTGGCGTAGTTTCCTCTGATACTCACATCTCGCTACTCTACGGTAACATGAGAGCCATAGCTCGGGCAAAGGAACCCATATGACATCAAAAGAGCAAGTACGTGGAAAGTAAATACCACATCATTTAGGAGATTCAAAAGCGTGGTGACATCATCATCACCAAGGTTGCCTCTACTGAAAAACGTTGTTATCTTAGACTTAGTTGATTGATTTAGTCTACTTAAAGAAGGCACTTGGAGCGGCTTTCTCGAAAGCCGGTGAATCTCGAGGTGATTGAAGGACCAACCTACTGCAAGGATCGTATAAATAGTGATGTGTGGTCCTAGGTATGTACTAGCACAAATATTAATGTAACCTTTAAAAAGCTCTAAGATCAGCCAGTGCAATTCATATACTACGTGCCACTCCAAGTGTATTATTAGCGAGTTGTCTGTTTATGACATTTTTCTCGAAAGCCGGTGAATCTCGAGGTGATTGAAGGACCAACCTACTGCTATAATAGACCGCAGAATTATTGATCAAAAATCAATTTATTCACCACTCGCTAATAGAATTGTCTGTTTATGACATTTTTCTTGTTTGCATTCATTTACATAAAAAACTTTCAATTCTATATAGCATCTTGTAAGTATAGGGTAGGGAATCAGTATAAGTCTTCTAACTGAGCAAGCATCATTGATTTTATCAATTGCATCGATTTTTCTCGACTCCATCCCTCTCGATTTTATAACTTAAGATTAAAGGAAATGGGGTCTGATTGGTAAGCATGAATTTTCGGTGGAATAATCAAAGTGATAATCAATCTTAAAATCAGGACTGCCGATCAAAATTGATTCAAAAAATTAAAATAAAATCAACTTGCATTGTGGGAGAGAAACCCCATCATTGGACATGGGTATTGTTTAGAGAAGAGAGGGTGAGGATGCACACTTTAATGTTAGAGCCCAAATCTCTGGACTTGTGCCCCAAGTCTCTGGATCTGACTCTTGGGGATTCGGGAGCTGCAAGCGCTCAACTATGACCTTAGAGAGACCTTTTGGTTCTCATATTTCTATTATTGCACTTAAGGACTTGATATAAGTCATCAGTCTGAGCAGATAGTCCTTCTCTTTGGGGTTTGGTAGAAGTGAGAATTGGGTGTCAGGTGACTCACATTATGTGCTTGTGTTAAGAAGATTTGTATTATCACTTAAATAAAATTGAAAATACAATGGTCATACCTTTGAGATCTACATTGAGTTAAGTAGGTGAAATCAGGGTTGCTCTTGTGTATTGCTTGTTTGTGTGTGTTATTTTGTATACTTGCATGTTTTCCATCTCGATACGCTTTCGTTTCACCATTCCTTTTGAAGATGTTGGGTATTGGTACTTGTACTCGAGCGTTGTGGGTCACTTATCGTTGATCGTATACCATACATCTTCATCTTCTCTTTCCTCCATGCATCCTCAACCATTTGCAGGAGACCCTTACCTGTGGTCGATTCCACCCCTATCAAACTATGCAGTCAGAGCTCTGACTAACTACACTTCTCCACACTTCTCACCTACCCCACCTTCTTACATTCATGATCCACTTCCATCCTGGGCTAACTCGCCTTATTCTTGAGCACTTGTCAGAATCAAGGAACCATTTGAAGAAGAAGCTACTGCTAAGATAGAAAATTGGCATAATTATTTACCACAACAGACTGCATTCTCTCCTCATATGAATGTTGAGACGGTTCATTGATTCACCTCTTCACATCGAGACTTGACCAAAGGAAAATATACACTCAACCGAATGGAAGGGCCTACAGTCGATGATTTTCTAGACTTGATTGACTTTAGTGATCAAGCTCCCCTCGACCAGCCCTCATACCACTCATTTGGAGAGCCTCCATATACAGAGAATTGGACCCAGGAATTCAATCTATAAGTACCTTATCTCTTGACTCCACCACATGAGGCTCTGACCAATATCTGTCATATGTACAATTTTATACTCATCCCAGTACTACATACCGGAGTCAAGGTATGTTGAGTATGAGACTCCAAGTTCTCAGCAGTATCCTCCGATTGAACAGACTTCTCCCATGATTTGTCCTGAGAAGATTTGTCGTTAGATATAATTAATTTTGTGACAACTTGGAAAATGTCCTTGACATACTGAATTTGATTTCTGCCAGCCAAGGAATGGAAGTGGAGAATGAAATAAGTAGAATCAGTATTGGAAATCTATAGGACGCTAGGAAACTGACATGCTTTGTACCACTGGAGTCCATTCTACCTTCCTTTTCTACAGTTCTACCAACCGCTTGTCCTCCAACCCAAAGTATGTACATCCCCTATCCAATCTTTACTATTAGAAAAGAACAAAAAAATTAAAAACTCAAAAAGATCAAAAAATTGAAAATGAGGAAGATCTCAAAAACTTGGCCCATGCCTTCAGGGAAGCGATCACGGAAGAATTGATTCTTGAGTGTTCTCTAATAGAGATCATATATTACTTTCCCAACCTCAAAAGATTTGTGAGGACTAAATTTATTTCAAAGAGATCAGAAATTAAGATGACATGAATTGAACGACATCCGACATCTATGGCCACCTCCATGGTGATGGGAGAAAGACCAAGAGTCATAGAGTGAAGTGGTTGCCTAGGGTTGAATGTGAAACTAGTGAGACCATCTTTACCCATGCAAGAATCGATGATGACTCATCGGTAAATTCTTGACCTCTGTGTTTTACAACCTCAAACTCGGACCACTCAAGAAATCGAGAGTGATCGTTCAATTGGCTGACATTTCTATAAATTGATCGAGGGGAATTATTTCAGTCATCATTACTTTCCAAAGTGCTCCACTTAGAGTGGACTTTACGATTGTTGACATTGAGCACCAAGGAGAGTCACCCAGTCTCTCATCATTCTTGGGAAGTCGTTCTTACCGTTGTAAAGGCAAATACAGATTGTGTGACTCGGATGATCGATTTCCATACATCGAGAATACACTAACAATACCATTCTTCTGATGACAAACCCATCCTAAAGACAACTCATATAGTCATGATCACCGAGAGTTAGTTGGGTCGTACCCCTCTGCTACACCTGACATATTGACTATCGAGTCGACCATTGGTTAAAACTTCCCACACCCCGACATCACCCACTGACTAGTCGGTTATCTAGTGAGAAGAAGAAGAGCAATGATTCCTCAAGGTGTTCCCTCAAACCCATCAAGGTGTGTCATGATCATCCTATTCTTTGTGCTTCAAATTTAATAAAATCAACTAAGACAAACTCCATAGACATGGACATTTCTAAGAAATCCCCACCGAGCTCTAATGGTTGTTATTAAACCCTACTTGAGAAAGAAGCCATGTGTCAGTTATCGTTGGACATCCCATTCTTCTCACTACTACTTTTTTGAGGATGAGTCTGACATTGACACATACCCCAAGTACATCTACCCTCTCTATTTCCGCAAGGTTTGCCATAAATAGTCCCGATCCCTATATATTCTAATTCCATCTTGTATAGGTTTTCTTTTTTCCCTCCTCCCATGATCCGAGTCACTCACCCCATTTCCATCTTAGTTTCATTTTGTGGCATACTTAGGATGACTAGATCCTAAGTATAGGGGTGTGAGTGACCTGAGTTGCTCCTTCATTTCTATTTCTTTTTTTTGTACATTTTTCAAATCTCATTGGTTCCCCATTACTACCATACGTAGGCTAACTATAGTTGCCTCATTTTTGTCCTCTTCTATACTTAGGAGGAGTCGACTTCTATCATTTTCACCCACTTATGCTTAGTAGGAGCTATGTCTTTTTGTCACCTAATGCAATGAGGACATAACACAATATAAGTATAAGGGTGTGTATATGTGATATATACTTAACCATAGCTCGTAGTTTTAGTGATTTGTAAATAAATATTGGAAATGGGTAATCACTTGTAACATTTGTAAAATACGTATAATATGTAAAATACTTGAAAATACTTGTAAAATATGTATAATTTGTAACCTTTGTAAAAATGTGTAAAATCTTATAAAATTGTATAAGTCGGTATAAAAGTTGTAAATGTGTACACTTTTGTATACATGTGTATATTATACTGGTTTTGGACATTTTTGTCAAATTTGAGTGGTATAACAAAATTTTTGAAAAAAACTCTTTGAAAATAAAAAAATGAGCTGAGGTTTTTTCACACAAGACTTTTGTATCAGGATACTTGATTTGGAGAGACCCTTGACTTCGAGTCACATCATTATTGTTCATTGTGATCTTATGACTTAATTACTTAAACTCCCAGGTTTTGAAAATATACATGCTATATCGTATGTAGAATCACCAAGCTTAAAATTTTTTACTAGCACTACGAATGCACTCGTGATGAGTCATCATTTCGCCTAAGGCACTAGGATTTGAGAACTTAATTTGGGACTTGATTTTAAGTCACTTGAGAATGGGAAGGATTCGGGAATCACCTCATGAACTCTGAGTGTCAGCACATATCCATTATGAGGACACGGATCCATGTACTACCTTGATTTGACCTAGGTGTTAGTATGTGTAAAAACCTAATAATTTGTGGACAAGTATGCACCAACTTGGTAAAACCTGAGGATCTAGCCAAGCCTGTCATTCTTTTATCGAAGAAAACGCTCAAAATTCCAGAAAATTTCCATCAAAAAGAGCTTGAGAATAACTGGCGAGCGATCCCAATCGTGTGAGAGTCCACTTGGACCAAGCGGAAGTAGGATGAAATATCGCCTCTTCCCAAAGCTATTAGGCCACCAAATAAGAGCAATGCGAGCATGAAAAAAGGGCCATGCATCATAAATACTACAAGCCTTGATGTAGAAGTATACATTAGGTACTCACAAAAGGCATACTTTGATGCATCCTAGAAAAACAAGTGTATATGGTTCAAACTTCTTGACGAACATATTGATCCACACCAAAAAATACAAGTGTGTGTTTTGGCACTCGTGTGATTCCCTTGTCCAACGAGAGGAGAGAAAATAAGACAATCCTACTCGATTAATCGGCCTTCCATATTCATATTTTTTAGTCTGACAACTAAAGAGACAATGGATTGAGGTAAAACTCGGCTATGAAACTAGAGCTGAGGATTGGGTTCTTGAACTATCCTCTTAGACTAGAACCTTAGGTGAAACAAAGATTGTACATTTGAAGTTGTGATCAACACTTTATGTCATACATGTTATATTATATGCACTTCTGGAGAGGCTGCAAAATCAGAGAGGTTGAGTTCCTTTTGGGTAAGAATTGATAGTGACTTAGAGTTATATAGTCATCTGAAACTTGGGGGATTGAGTGTCGAGTGTTGTTCTATCACTTACACAATCAGGGATTTAACCAAAGATGTGCTCTTAAATAATTAATTGCTCAGGGTAAGCAATGGTTAAGTATAAGGGCGATGAATCCATAATTCATCTACCTTATTCAACAATCTTAACTCATTTTCCAAGACAATTCACCCAATAAACCCATAAAAATTGATATGTTGTATATAATTAACTATAAAAATACATAAATAAAAATTATTATGATGTATATAATTAAGACTAACTCATGTATATTAAATTTTTAATAAAAGTGATATCTGGTTTTTGTATATATTTACCTATATATTGACCTAACTTTACCTATTTCTAATTAATTTATACTAAATCCAAAATAAATAAAGTCAACTCCATGTATACATATTACTAAAGAAAAATAACATAATAATACTAACTTGTATTTGTGTGAAATAAAACCAAACCCTAAATCGAAGATAAAAAGGTGTAAATGCAAATATTTCTCATATACCACTACAAGAAAATGCGCTTTTGGCGAGCACAAATGTCCTCCCCAGGTGCTCTCAAAGTGCTCTCCATGTGCTCTCCAAGTCATTTGGCGAGCACATGTGCTCGCCAAACGTGTGCTTGTTAAAACCCTAGTTGCTATCTTATATTGGCGAGGACATGTGCTCACCATTAAAAGTGGACGAGCACATGTGCTAGTCAAGTCTTAGCCAGGTGCTCTCTAGGTCCTGTATTAGCTAGCACTTTGCTAGGACTTGGCTAGCACACGTGCTCGCCAACTACAGAGAACATGTAAAAAAATATATGTACTTCGGGGTTTCGAAGCCCTGTTGAACATGTATCACCTATTATAAAGTAATTGTAAAACTCCTCTACTATGTAAACAAATTTTATGCCAAGGTGGAGACCTCATACTTCAATTTTATTGCTTTATTCTCTTCTAGTGTTATCCTAATTTCGCATACACATTCTTTTTCTCTCATGCATAACACATACATACACGCTTTTTATAGTGCACAAGCATACACAGTAACATACCCTCACAAACAGTAACACACATAGGTATACTAACACAAACACCATACTAACACATAAGCACTTCATATCTTGAACGAAAACACTATACGTACACACTCTGCACTCTCTAACTAACATACACCCACTATATCTCTTGCATTCACATGCTAAAATATAAACATACATACTAATACACACTGGTATTCACATAAGCACACTCAAACACACAAACACAAGCGAACTTAAGACAAACACATACACCCTTTCTTTCACGGTGTACCACATACAAACTATAACACAAACTAACACAATGTAACACGCACATACACATAAACACACTAGCATATACATATGAGACTTCTAACACACATAAATACACTGAATCTAAGGCAATACACACATTAACATGTAAGTACTCAAAAAATCATCTTGCAAAAACATGAAAATAAATACATAAAGAAAGAGTATGAATCATAATACAAAAGAAAAAATCATTATATATTGACAGCATCCATTTAGTGAAGTGAATCATCCTTATCATCTTCCTATTATATTTTATATAGATCAGACCTTGCACCTAGTCGCCTCATAGTAAAATTAATTAATAGTTTAAAACTTGAATATACATGTATCAAAGCAAGATGATAAAATTTAATCAAGCATACCTAATGGCGTAGGGTTTGGCCTTCTACATCCTCATGTTCATACTCTTTCAAAAAAAATGATCATGTTCATATTCATGATCACGTTCAAATGTAAGAACACCTCTAGACATGCAGGGTTTATAAATCATCTTGCAAAATCATGAATGTAAATACATGAAGACAAAGTGTGAATTATGATGCAATAGATAAACTCATCACATGCATTAACCTTGTCTGCTTAGTGAAGTACATTTTCAATACATCATCTTGCAAAATCATGAAAATAAAGTATGAATTATGATACGATAGCAAAAATTACCACATGCACTAATTTCATCTACTTAGTGAAGTGCATTTTCAATAAATCATCTTACAAAATCAAGAAAGAAAATGCATGAAGACAAAGTACTAATGATGATACAATAATAAAAATCATCACATGCACTAACCTTGTCTGCTTATATAAGTGCATCCTCCTTATCTTCTTGCCATCATATTTTATGTAGAGATTATACCTTGTACGTAATCGAGTTAGAATAAAATAAAATTAATAACTTGAAACTTGGATGTGCATGCATCAAAGCAAGATGATAATATTAAACTTAAAATATCTAATTATATAGGGGTTTACCTTATGCATCATCTCGATCACATTCATACTCACAATCATGTTCATCTGCATGGACCTGAATCCTCAAAATTTTGAAGAAATTGGGAGGAAACATGCTTTTTTTTTAAAAAAGAATAACACCTCTAAATTACAACTCCATTTGATATTTAGAAAGAATATTAACTTGTGAAGAACAACCATAAATTTGTATCGAAAAATAAACATAATGCATATATCTTCAAACATACCTCTTTGACTCGTGAATAATACTATTGAAATACAGATATGTTTGCTTGGGATTCCAACACTTCCAAGACAACCTCCTCAGTTGCAATATCTGTTGATGTAACCATTATAGTAGATGAAATAGAGATATGAATAAATATATATTTTTATACCTAGTACTTCTAAGACTTTTATATTAAAGACATAGTAAAGAGATAATAAAACTATAAATAAAATGCATCACTTACAACACCATTTCTTGCTTTTCTCTTATAGAGAAATAATATCATTTTTGATAATATGGTGTGTCCTTCTGTTCTTCCACCTCATCCTCATTTTATTTACTTTGTAGTATATTCTTTGGATGTTGATTCCTTTTACATATTCATAGAGTTCAAAATTTTGGAAGGCGTGTACATGACACTATACTTACAAATAAAAATGTATACCTAATAGAGGAGTTGACGTTTGGAAAATGAGTCTACATTATGTATGTAAGCCTGTATTCAATTATAAAGGACTAATCCCAGTAGAAATCTTAATAAACTAAAGATAGAGAGGTTTTTACTGGAAAATAAAGTGTTACCAATAATGCCGAGAGCTTCCTCCTATTATATCTAAAATAGTAACAAATAAGATAATATGTGGTCACCCTCACAATCACATTCATCTGCAAAGTAATAAAAATGTCAAATAAAAATCTAGGTTGACATGTATATTCATGTCAACATTCTACATGTAGAATTTTAGGTATTTCATCAATAACATCAAAATTAAAGGCTATTTTATTGACACTTCACAAATAAATGTTACACATTAAAATAAATGCAACATATTAATAAGTGTGTCCTCACTCTTACAAGCTCTTGCTCCATGCATACTAAACTAATACATTCTCTAACACATACTAACACATACTCTAATATACATGCACGCACTCTCTAATACACGTTATACTAACACACTCCCTGAGATACATGCACATGCATGCACACATAACACACATACATAAACAACTCATACAAATAATTTCCCCACCCCTTCCCTCTCATACTCACACATACATAACTTAGACACAAAAACACTATAAAGAAACAACATTGTATTGATACACTCTACATGTACACACACATGTACACATATATACACATATACATACTAACACACACATGTACACATATACTAACACACACACACACGTCAACACACATACACATACTTAAATACCACAAGCACATATACAATAAACCATTACTATATAACTATAAAAATTGTAGGAAAAAATGGATATTAAACTATGTGTAGGTTATCACATCACATATAATAATGGAATTTCTCATTTTCCAATTAGCATGTCATACACCTTGCATACATGTTGATTTACATATAGAATAGCCTCACAAAATTCATTTTAAAATATAATCTATGGTAATCTAATCGTATAATGTCCAATCTACAAGTAAACAAATGTGAACAATATTGTTGTTTCTAATGGTAATGGTTTAGGCATTTCATCATACACCTTCCATACATGTTGATACATATAGAATAAAATAACAAAATCAATTCTAACATCTAATATACATGAATATAATTGTATGATGTCCAATCAACAAGTTAACAAATTTTAAAAACAAGGTATGGTATTCTAGTCTAAAAAAATTGCAAACCCAAAAACATTGAATATATCCATACTATACAACTAAAATCAAAATAAGCAAGAGACGAGTGCTCGAAATACCTTATGGAAGAAGTAGTGTATATTGGAGGTAAATGATGGTCGATGGAGGCGAGGGATGCCGCTCAAAGATCGCCAAAGGAGGGTTTTTGGGGGGTTTGGTTTCATTTGGAATGAAGGACAGGGAGCCCATTAGCATTCTGTTTAACAAATGTGGGCGGGCACATGTGCTTGTCAATGTGCTCTCCAAGTGCTCTCCTTCAAATTTTCATGCGCCATTTAAAATCACACATTGAAATTTATCTGGGCAAGGCAGGTGGACGAGCACATATGCTCACCAATGTGCCCTCCAAGTGCTCTCCCCCAAATTTTTACACATCATTTAAAATCACACATTAAAATTTAACTGGGCGAGGCAGGTGGGCGAGGACAAGTGCTCGCAAGGTGCTCGTCCAAAGGTGGCGAGCACATGTGCTTGTCCCATCCTCACCCTTTTGTGCTCGCCAAATCGTGTTTTTCTTGTAGTGTACAGTCTCCTATGAATCCATACTCACTTTTAAATTATTGTACATTCAAATATCTATAAATCGAAACCAAATTCAATAGAATTAGAGTCCATATGTGAAACTTGGGTCTTAGGTCCTCGTTGTATATTATACATGTCTTCTAACTTTAACTTATTATTTTATGTACAAAATTAACTCCTTTTATTTTGTTTCTTTTTCGTTATTTTCTTTATTTGTATTTTAATAAAGTATACAAAAGTAGAAATAAAAAAATGTAAAAATCGAAGAAAATAATATTGTTTGAGTTTGTATATAGAGTCCGTACATAAGCCCTTTATTTCTTTGTTTTCTTAGTTATATATTAAAAAAGATTAACGTGGAAATACATCATTTTTATTTAAACATTTTCTTTTTAATATTTATCTAAATATAATAAAATTACAATTGTATAAATACGATATTTTATATATTTAGAATACCACAAAAAATGAGTTTGTACAATATATATATATATAAATTTAGTCTTAGTCGTTTTTACGAAAGTTATAGATCTCGTCAAGATGAACAACTTTTGTCAATATTTTTTTATTTGAGTCCATTTGCTATTTTATTTGGATTTTTGATTAGATTTTATGTCCGAATTATGTGGTAGTGATATGCGGCCGCTCAAGGAGCCGCCACATGCCCTCCCACTTATTCCAGCAGCACCCCCTCTCCACAATTGGATCTAATTAAGATCTAATGGGTGTTGAATTCTCCCTTATTTCCCCTCTTATGTTCCCCTTTCTTTTATCCTTCTCTACGTGTCATGTGTGTGGACGTAGGGCTGCTAATCGAACTGAACATGTTCGTATTCGAATACAGTTTGTTCGATAATAGTTCGAAAAATGTTTGTTCGTTTCTAAATGAACTGAACATGAACTTCAAATTTTAGTTCGATAGCTTAACGAACCGAACATGAACATAGCATATGTTCGTTCGATAAAAGTTCGAGTTCGATATATGTATATGGATGTGTATTTGTATGTATAACTTAGTATTTTATACTTACTAAATTTTGAGATTAAAGAAATTGTGGTATTTATTGGGCATTGTACCACTTTAATTTGAATAATTTCTTATTTTTATTGCTTATCTAACCTTGTTATCGAACTCTAGTTTCGAACTTGTTCATATAAACAAGTTTTAGTTAAGTTAAATTGTTAATGAATTGTTATCGAACCGAACTCGAACGTTTGTTTTCTAAACGAACTCGAACTCGAATATATCCTATCGAACATTTATCGAACCGAACTCGAACTCGAACTTTCGAATTTCCTTATCGAACTGAACTCGAACATAGGCATGTTCGTTACAGTTCGGTTCGATTACCAGCCCTATGTGGACGTTCGATCACGACCGATCAAACGGCCATGACCCCGTCTTCCATCTTTGCTTCTTCCGCCCACACCAACCAACCATGGCCTCCATCGACCAAGCAACCACATCATCTGCATCCTTCCCTCCAAGGCCCCGACCTCTTCCGCAAGTCACGCAAACCCTAGGTCTCCTAAATAAAAACTCTTACCTCAGCCTCCATCGTCGATTATCCCCCTTTAGAGGAAGAAACCCTCAACCCCTCATCGTGTCCTTGGTGACAGCAGCAACGCGGTGGTTCGAGCAACAATGAGGATTCTTCCGTTCACAGCGAGATCCAAGGAGGGAGAACTCCTTGTTGTAGCAAGTGCCTCTTGATGTTGTTGCAAAGCTTCTTAGTTCCACGCTAAGGCCAATCGAGGTGACGACATGAGTGGAATCATAGCTCCCTCAAACTCCATCGAACCTTCAATTAAACATCTTCTACTCCTCTCCATCGATTCCTTTTTCCTTCCCTTCTTTCTTTCTATTATAGGCTCCACATATTCCACCCCGGCATTCTTCGTCGTGTCCGATCTCGAAACAAATCTTTGAATCCACCACAATACACTGACCATCGAACTCACCTCCTACCTCTTTGTTTCTCTGATATCCTCCAAATTTTCGTCACCACCGACCAAGATGTGGCTGGAGAACTAGAGCTACTCCACTGCACGTAAAAGCTCCTTCGTTCCTCTTTCTCTTTCATCCCTAGTTTGCTTTGAGGAGACTGATCATCTGTTGCAGGGTCCGCTGCAGTAGACTCTGCAGTAGAGGCGTGGGCCGCTCAATCTTGATGGAGCGATTCCCACGAATTCGCACGGTAGGACCCACAAAAAAGTGTGAATTCGTGGGAACCGCTGATCGAGCGGCCCGCGTCTCTACTGCGGTGTCTGCTGCAGCAGACCCTACAGCAAAGGATCTCCTCTATTGATTTGACATCAAGCATCGAGTCCAGTGCCCGAGTGATCTCCACTTGCAAATTCATTAAGGAGGACCCACCTACAGGACATCATCGTTAGCACCTCATCTTGAGGTCAATAACCTTCGAGCATCGAGCAACAACAGCTTGATCCTCAGATCCGATGGAGTCCCCATCAGTGCTTTTCGCCGCGCATCAGTGATTCCAAATGGAGGGGACCCTTTGCTGGTGTAGTCTGATCGTCCAAGATGACGCTCTTTAAGATCCATTCCAGCAACTCCTCTGCCGAGCTCTCGTCCTTATTTGCACTATGTCATCGATACCCTCCAAGCGAGAAAACACACAGCCACCGGTGTCGACCCTACGCAGCGCCGAAGCACCTCTACCTCTGCCTAACTTCGTCAAGCATTACCGGCCATCGAATCGCAGAGAACTGGGCCTTCTCATCCCTATAGATCGTAGAGGAATCACGTGCATGAGGCACGTAATTTGAGACTTCTACGTAGTGGTGTCCCTTTCACGTAAGAGGAACTCTCCTCCGAAGGATTCACATGCATACCCCGCGAGAAAGGGGTAGTTAAAGAAGCGCTCATGCAATATTTTGTGTTGAATTTAGATTACTTATTTTGTGTGCATTTGGACCCCTAATATTGAACATTGATTGGAACCATCATCCATCATTATTTTTCATTTCTAAAAAATGCATATTGTCGCTCAATTTGGATATTATTTGCCCGTGATTCATTTATAAGCTATTTTTGGTAAAATACGCTCTATTTTACCCATCTGTGATTGAGTAATTACTAGTAAATCACACATTAATCAAAAAATTCCAATAAAATCAAATTAGGTAGGTTTAATTAAGTTCTGTAAAGTACTAAAAAATCATAGCATTGCATGCACCCATTTTTTTAAATAAATCATTTGGTAAAAATTGTAACTGAATTTTAATTGTTTGACCATAGAGTATTTTTAGGAAATTAAGATAGTTCTAGATTCCTTTTCCTTATGCTATTTAGGACATTTTTGTCTCTGAAAAATACTTATGTTTGATATTTATTAAAATAATTTTACTTGTAATCCCACTATCTGCATTAAATAATTCATTAAAAATTATTTTACATCAAACAATTTGCAAAAATTCACAGTAGCTTAATTTTACATCATTTTACATTCTAGCCAAGTTTCATATTTTTGGAGTTGAATTGACAAATTTTACAAAAAAAACACCTAAACTTGGTCAGATTTGCATTAATTCATTTAATTGCATTAAGTAAAAAAACATTCTTCTTGAAAACCATACGCACTTAATGATCTGAAAATAGTCTTAAGTTTATAGTTTGCATCCATGTGATCGACCTTAGGCTTGTCCAAGTAAAAAATAAATTGCCATTATTATTTTATTAATTTATCAATCTTTGAGTGATTTTGATAAATCAATTTCTGCCCCATAAAAACGTAATTCCAACAAAAGGGCATTTAGCATTTTGTCAGCTTTTCTTCTCCTTTTTTACCCCAATCAAGTTTTTTTCCCAGACAGTTTTTTTTGTACGATACTCAAACAATCCCCTCCCTTTTTTTGGAATCACTTTGGCAGAATTCGTGCCCATAAACTCGGCCCTTTCCTCTCTTTTTTTCATTTTTACAGGCCCATCTCTCTTCGTTTTCAAACTCAGTACGTCCCAAAAAGCCCAAAAATTGCAACTCTTTCTTTGCAGACAGGGCATCTTCCTCCTTTGCATTTGTGGCCCATATTGGGGCCCAATATATGCACCTTCGATTCAAGATTGGACTTTAAAATAGAACCTCTTTTTTAATATAGAGACAATAACCTCGTGGGCATGTAGCCTTTTAAAGGGAGAGGGGTATCAGGCCTTCTTCTCTTCCCACAATGGATAGGGTTCTCATCGAACCCGATGATGGAAACACTGCCTCTTGAGACTGGAGATTGCTGTCGAGAGTCGTCGATCGCCTATGCGGTCTCAGGATGATCAGAGTACCAGATTGGATGATGTGGTCTCAGATATTCTGCAGGCACATAGGTGAAGATGCGATCTGGGTTTCTGCGCATGTCACGTGCGTCGCTTGGAAGCTTTAGAGGCATCACCTGGTTTGATCCTTCGCCCTCGATGGGCACAACCCTTTGAGATTTTTGCATGCCGCCCCTGAGGTTTGACGGTGGTGCACAGTTGCAGCGGTGCACATGTGAAGCCATGCCCTGCCTGAAGATGCCCATTTAGGGCTCGTTCGGTAGGAGAATAAGCATGAATAATGATGGAGAATAAGGGGAATAAGGGTCTATTCTCCGTTCGCTGGAGGAGGAGAATAAGGTGAAATAAAGGTAGGTAAGGTGGGATAAAGATAGGAATAAGAGTGAAATAAGATGGAATAATGGGGAATAGTCGTACCACTGGGAACCGTGTCGGGAGGAGAATTAGCCCCTTATTCCAGGGCATATTCTCCAACCAAACATGGCCTTAGAGTAGTAGCTCGTAGACAGTATGCAGTAGTAACGCCTGGCGTAGTTAGCAAAAACATGTCTCCATGTGTGGAGAAAGGCAGTGGATAGTGCGCATGGAGAGAGAATCATGCATGGGATCTTCACAACTAGGGCTTCAAGAACCTCAATTTTTTCTTCCCCGAACTTGGCGATGATGTACCCTTCAGAACTTGCGTATATGTGTAGAACAAACCTTGAATTTGATAAATGTCACCTTCAAATAAATATACTTTACGAATATACTCAAAATAAATCTTCAAGATCAAACCCGGGAATCTAAGGTGCTCCGATACCATGTAGAAAACGATAATGCAGAAAGGTAATTTAGATAAACAAACAGATAAAAAATATAAAAGAGTACCAAGAGTTTACGTGAAACCCAACTACAAAAGGAGCAGGATGAAACCACGGGAGACCTCATAGAGTCGGAACTTCTATTATTAATCTCTCTTTCAGAGGTTACAGGTTGTGTGAAGCTTCTTACGACAGTATGGGTTGAATTCTAAACTTGGTTAACTACGGTTTGGTCTACTGGCCTTGGGACTTAGTCGGCAGAACGAAAACTTTTGATAAGTGGATTTTATTTCACTTTTACAAAAATCCAATGACAAAAAAGTCTAACTAAAAGATGTCTTTAGAAGAACATCTTCTGCAATGCTTTGTAATCCACTGACCTCCAATGTAATTTAGAGTGATCTAAGGTAGAGTATCATTGCAGTCCATTGATCGGCATTGATTATCAATGTATAGATATCAGTAATCAGTGCATTTGTCATGCTTTATAATTCAGAGCCAATTCCTCCATGAAGATTGAACTTGTAAAATATATTTGTACAACAAAGAATAGTCAATATTTATTATCAAAACTTTAATGGGACTTGGAGAACTAATAGATATATGCCCTATGCGATATAGAAAGGACACAATGCTAGCAATAGCCCATTGCATTTTGTATATGATAAGATCAACACTTTAAAAGTTCCAATGTGAGAAGATCAAATAATCAAAGGAAAGTAGATGTCACTATCTTTATCACCTCAGTACTCCTTAAATATGTACACCTCTATTTGTGTATGCAACCTGCAGATAAGATGGGACAAGAGCTTATTTAGTGCAAAGTAAGTCATCCTTTTGTGCAAAGTAAGGCATCTTTTCAAAACTTATGTAATCTCTGGATAGATCAACCTACTAACATAGTGGATATACATTTTTAGTTGAGATATTTTAAAGGAACATGTCTATATTATCTATGGAAAACATTTTGTACATTGGTAGGGGATCGACAAAATGTGCATGGCATATCCAAGAGTATATAATTCAGAGGGCATAAAGGAAGTTACCAGTTAGATTGTGAAGTACAAGTTCTTGAACCGTTCAGATATTCATGAATTTAAAAGATATACTGAGACTCCATCTGAACAATTTGCACTTCAGAGATAACTGTACTTAAACTTACATCAAATCATATCATATATCAGCTAGCTAAATTCTCATCTCAGTCATCTACAGTAGGAATTACTGACTAAATATACATAGTTTGTGCCAGGGATGTTAAAATTCCAACCATTTCCAGCAGGGCAATGATTCAACCACGCATAAGTGATCGCTGTGATTTCTCAGCTGGAATATTCTATACCAAAAGTTGAATACGGTTGCATCAGTTTTCAGCAGATTTCACGACAAGTACTCATCAGATTTCTACCGCAATTTCCTGTCAATTATATTTTTTACTCGAATGAAATGGGTATGTAAAAGAACTCATCGGTAGTTTATTTCTCATAGAACTCACCGGTATGGGGGAAACAAAGAGGAGACTACCAGGAGAACCATCTTTTGGGAGGAACCACCTCTGGCTCCTCTTTCTTCCTGTTTGCAATGCCGTCATTCAAAGATTCCAATCTTTTCCTGCAAGCAGATCAGCCTATATACTTTAATATATTTACAGGATTCCGATGACAAGACATGACCAGGTTCGGGAAAATATAGATAAGACAGTCTACAAATGCCATGGAGTTGGTGAACGGAGATAGAATCCTATAATAGGTGCCCTTTATGATGCCATGTCGAAGACAAGCGATATCATAAAAGAGCACACAAGTGCAATTTTATGTAGATGATAGATGAAAGATGGGCAACATTGTTAACACACCCACTTTGTAAGGGTGGTCAATTTACAATGTAAATTACGTGTTAATATTTACTTATACATGATATTCCATATATGTATTTCTATTCAAGATGAGGATTGTAGAATTATGATTTTAACTTCTATGAATATTTTTTTAATACAAGCATAAACTTGATACATGGTGTGACCTCTTGTCAACAATTGCATGATTTTCAAAAATGAATGCATTTTGAGAAGCCGAGGAATATGCCTCGATGCAGTTTTGACAAAACAGTGCATCGAAACCTATGCCTTCGACATGGTATCAGAGCGACAGTTGTAGACTGAAGCCCGGTGCCCTAATTCTCTCCCTCAACCGGCCACCTCTTCGCTCGCTCGCTTGCGTGACGCACCACCACCGCCGACTTCTCCGTGCACTGCCACCAGTCTGAGGCCCAGAGGCGTTGCCGCCTTCCAGCAGGCCCCATGTGGCTTTGCAGGGACACAGCTGTCACCTAGGGCCATACCGTGGCTCCGTCACCGCCAAGGTCCCTCCCACTGCCCCTCCCACATCGTCGCCAGTGGCCGCCATCACGGTCCAGGGTCCTGCAAACCACCTATCATCCCCTCGGTGCCTCTTTAGCATTGGACAACTGATTGTGATCTGATTTAGGTCGGAAAAGAGTGATTTCAAACCCGATAAATCACCCCTCCGCCCCTTGCACGGACCCAGATTTGAGGGGGTTTATTTGTTTGAGTCTGCACCCACAACCAATTCTCACATGATTGTGTATACACCGTCAGATTAATCGACTGCCCCAGTCATGTCCGATCTTGGATTGTCACCATGTCAGAAAATAAGATCAGCATCCCATCTTCGGGCCCCTTCGGATGTCCGGTGCCCATAGTCAAGATGGATGGAACCAACTACAAGTTGTAGGCGATGCAGTTCATGAGCCTGAACAGTCTAATGGGAACAAGCGTATTCTGACACAGAAGGAGCCAACTGACAGGACTGGAACTAATGCCTCTTGGGAGGTCGATGATGAGTATGCACACAAGTGGTTATTCAATACTATGGTCGGGGAGATAGCCAATGATATCCTATATCATCCCATTGTCAAGGTGATGTGGAACATCCTCGCTGTCACATACTCTCAGACGAGGAATGAGACAATGACACTGCAGCTTCACCATGACATCTTCACGATCGCGTAAAATGGCCATCCTCTCCACACCTTATACACGTCTCTCAGGGGCATGTTTGAGAAGCTTCACAGCTACATGCCTCTTACAGCGACACCATAGTAGCAAAAGGTGTACAGGAACGCCACCATGGTTGGTGTTTTTTTGGCAGCTCTTGATCCTGAGTATGATGTTGCACGGTCCCAATTACTTGCAAAAGCTATCATACCTCCCATGGAGGAAGTATACCGCAAAATCAACATGATCATAGTCCCGATGGCCGCATCTCATGGTAGAGGAGGAGCTTCTTAGTTAAGAGGATGTTGTGTTCGTGGCAGGGGAGGTGCTTGCCCACGTCAGTCATGCACCTATTGTCACTGCTCTGGTCACTCCAACGACACGCTATTCTAAGCATGGCTTTCCAGCATCAGTCGGTGTTGCTGAGCAGGTTGTGACTCATGATGCTCATGCCACTACTACTGACCATAGGTTGGATGAGTTTGTCTCCCGTTTGAGGGAGATCACACCTCCCATTTCTGGACCCTTTGGTACTCCTTCAAGCTTGATCGATATCGTTGCCTCAACGTCTCCCAATACATTAGATATAGCCTATGCCCTTACTAATTGTCGCAAGACATACCTCTCAAGGTGGATCATGGATTCAGGTGCCTATCATCACCTATGTGGAGATAGAGCTCATTTCACTTACTACATAAGTGTTCCTCATGTTAGAACAATTGTCATTGTTGATGGGATACATTCACTCATTACACGATTGGGGGAAATTCGATTGACAATCCATGCACCTATAGAAATGGATTGAGATAGCCAAATATATTATCAATATATCCACGATATATATATGGGTTAAATGGGGCTGCCCCTTGGGGACGCTAACTTGGCTCCCCCCGCCCCATTTCGCTCGGTTTTTTTAGTTTTTTTGAAAATTTCTTTCGTGGAATTTCATCAGTATATCCCTATATTATGTCATTAAAATTTCGTGCGAAACAGAGACTCCTACGGTCTCCATCCAGACAGTCATTTTTTAACGGTAACAGAATTGCTAAAATCAACCCCGTCTTGATGGAGGTCGTAGGAGTCTCTGTTTCGTACGAAATTTTAAGGACATAATATAGGGATATATTGATGAAAATCCACGGAAGAAAATTTCAAAAAAAATAAAAAAAATCGGACGAAATGAGGCGGGGGGAGCTAAGTTAGCTCCCCCCATGGCGGCAGTCCCATTTATCCCTATATATATAGTGGCAAGTTTTTTAGACCAGAAAAGGGGAAACACGCTATGATGTCCGCCTCATATATATTAGATCAAAAAAGGAGAGGGAACTTATTGCGGCCAACACTCGAGAAGGGTCTGGCATGAAAAATTACATTCTCCACATAAAAGCATTCTGACGTAAAAATCTCTCCATTTCTGATCAGCGGGTAGCCCAAAGAATAGCTATTGGGTAGAGTAGTTCCATTATACGATGATGCTTATTCACATAGAGTGTGTCCCATAAGTTTTGAATGCACTGAAGATTTGATCAAGAGAAACTAGATTCTTGCCAAACTCTATATGTCTTTTCATAGGTGAAGAAAAGATGATTGATCATTTCAATCTGCTCACTACAAAGTGGGCAAGACTGAGATGCTCCTACAAAGAGTTCAAAAAAAATTCTAGTAAGAATACATCCTCCCCGCAAAAGCCATAAGAAGACACCACTATGACATGGAACCTTGAGACTTAAAATAAAGTTGCGATCACAGGCCATATTGTCTGACGAAGGAGCAGATGGTCTGTCAATTGCCTTATACACCAGTTTAATAGAGAAATATACACCTTTCTATGTCGAGGGATCTCTTCCCTCCTCCGATACAAGCATGACTCAGAGTCCAGAAGCTAGAGAAATTCTTCCACTCGCTAATTAGAGAAGTCTGCAATGAAAGAAGGCATCCAATTCCCATTCTCCTAGCACTCAATTACCCTCGCATCTCGGTCAGCAGCTAAAGCGAAAAGACGAGAGAAACAGGTCGCTAGCAGACCTCCATTCATCCAGTCATCACTCCAGAAGCTGAAAACTCACCATCTCCAAATACATGGCGAAACATGACAGGGAGTTGTGGAATCGGTGAGCTAACACCCCTCCAGAAAGCTAAAAAGTACGAGGGTTGGTTGGACCGTTGGACAGAACTTGAGTATGAATGCCATAAAAATATGATGGATCGGTTTGTAGCATAAATCTTCACTATTGCCCCAGCTTCTATGAAGCCATTTAAGAAGTAACACCTTGTTCATAGTCTTGAGGAAAGCAATACCAAGAGGTCCAAGACCACCATCCGCTTTGGGGAGCGTAACAGTGTCCCAGTTGGTCAAATGAATACCAGAAAAATCTCGGTATAATCATCTCAAGACATTGACGGATGCCAACCGCGAGGACACAAGAGGACATGAAGAACATATGAATAGTTGTAAGAGCAACCTTTACCAGCACCAGTCTGCCTCTATTAGAAAGGATAGCCGCCTTCCAGTCGAATAGATTTTTTCCAGCTTTTCAATAAAAAGGAGCCAGTCCGCACATCTAAGTTTACCACAGGCCAAAGGTAGCCTAAGGCACCGAATTAGCAGTACAACTCCTTAACACAGGCCAAAACGTCCTCTTATGACAAGCCAAAAGGAACCACAATTGATTAACTTCGATTCAGATAAATGCAAGATAACTCACTAAAGACCTCCAAGGTTAAATTCATCCCCCTTTCCTCTTTACGACCGCCTCCAAAAACAAAACGGTATCATCTGCATATTGTAGAAATGGGATAGAGAGATCTCCAAGGGTGTACCCAGAGGTCATACCATGTTGTGTCACTTGGACAAACATGTGTGCGAGCACATCTGCGGCAATAACAAACATCATAGGAGCTAGGGGACATCCATGTCGCACCCCTACTTGCAGTAGGAACCCCAAGATAGCCACTAACAATCACCGAATAAGATGCGTTGGTAATGCATCTCTTCATCCATGAGATCCAAACATCTAGAAACCCCCTCGCCTCGCCAGTGCAACCCACAAAAAGCGGCAGTCAACAGTACCATATGTCTTCGAGAAATCCACCTTCCAAAGAAGCCCACTAACCCTTCGCCTTTTCCAATCCGCAAGTATCTCGATAGCCATCACCAAACTATCATAAATTTATCTACCAGGAATAAAAGCTGACTACACTAGGGAAATGATGTAGTCCATGAAAACATTCAGACTGTTCGCCAAGTAGATCGCATTAGAGAGCGTGATCGGCATGAAATCCTCTACCATGTCAGAGAACTCCTACACTGGGTGTAGAAAAAGAAGATCATTGCCCACACAATCGAAACTGCCATTACAACTAGCAAACTCCTCAACAACCTCTACTACTTCGCTTCCCACAAAATCCCAGAACTCCCAATAGAAGGAGATGGGGAGACCATCAAGATCAGATGCCACATCAGCATTTGAGTTCCAAACAGCATTTGTGATCTATATATTGAAACTATGAAATAGGTTTCTTGTATATTGTTCAGACAACGGTTGCACCCCTAGGGCAGACCATCTCCAAGGTCTACCTATAGCACCAAAGGACAAATATTTGAAGTAATATGCAACAGTTATGCCCATAGCCCAATCTCCTACATGTTTGTCATTCACTACAATAGGTTGAATGTAGTTGTGTTGTAGCCTCCTACTTGCAATCCTATGAGAAAACTTTGTATTGACATCACCCTCGTTGATCCAGGTTTGTCTCTCTCTTCTTCCACTTGATCACACTTCTTTGTCCTCGTGCAAGATCATCTTTTGGAAGCATGCCCTCTCCCTTAGTTCATCAGTGCTTAGATCTATAATGTCCTCCATCTAGTCCAATTTGCACACCTTAGCCTCTACTATCAAACCTCCGAGCTCTTCTCAACTCCCGAACCTCCTTAAGCGCACAGAGCATAGAGTGTAAGGATGACAATTTCTGTGCCAAACGTACAACTGCAGTACCTGAAACCACCGTAGAGGACCAGTAATCTGAAACCAATTCTCTAAAGTTCTCTTCAACAAGCCATGCTTTTTCAAATTTCAAGTAATTTCGCAGAGCTAAGCCATCCCCAAATCCCATAGCATCGAGTATGGTCAGACCTAAATCTCAGTCTGGAAGAAGCCGAGGACATGAGGCACAAATCCAGGAGCTGGGACGAGGCAAGAAACTGATCCAATCTTGAATGGAAGCAAGAGTTACGTCAGGTGTACCTCGTGTCTATTGCACCTATTACCTTCATCCGCATATCGTCAATCAATTCTGCACACTCCAAAGAACATAAGTCCCAACCACATGTAAGCGAGGTCGATCATATGAAAGGAGAGACACATTAAAGTCACCACCCACCAGCCACGAAACAACAGGATATACCATTCTGACATCCAGGAGTTTGGTCTAGAGATTTGGCCCATTTGTCGCCAAAGTAGGCACATACACACTTGTGACCATCAAAAAAACTCAGGAAGGGATAGTGTAGAGAATGATTGACTGCATATATCCTCCCTTGGGTACAGCAACAAAAACAAAAAGGGAGTTCTTCCACACTATGATTGTCACCCCCCCCCCCACCCCACACACACACACACCAAACCGCATCAACCATCCTGAAACTTGTGTACGTAAGGAGCCCCACGGATCTCCACACTACATCTGTACAACCAACAAGCAATGTTTCCTGTAGAAGCAATGTCACATCTCAAGTCCTATAGGAGAGTCCAACGGACCTTCATTTCTTCGGGTTGCCTAGACACCTGATAATCCAAGTCAAATCCTTCATTGGAAACCAATGAAATGTCCGAGATTGCTAACACCTAGCAGCCTACACCACTTGATGTTTACATTATGAGAAATACAACGCAGCTTGAGTAGATGACTTCCTTCTTTTATGGTAGTGCTTATCCCACCATTTCCCCTCACCAGATTAGAGGAGTCAAAAGGAGAAGGGGTTCGCAACACGAGATGAGGCCTCAACAGTCGAAGAAGAGGGTGGAGTAGCAGGAGAGGGAGCACACCTAAAAGTCTCTCCCAAAGAGTGCACTGCTTCATCCAGGGCTCGAAGCCAGGGGGCACTTCAAAGAGAGAGCAGCAAGTTGGGGGAGCAGTTCATTGGACATCGCCAATTGGAGGAACTCGGGTGCGATCAAAGAGAGGGTCCGAAATGAGGGTTCATTCAAAACCAGGGTCTGCAAGACTGATGTGAAGGAGATCGACACGTATTGTGTTAAAGATTCGAGATTGCAATAGGTGTCATGGTTGGATAACAACCGATGGAGCTCCAGAAAAGAAAGTGGGATATCTGAATCGGGCAACCTGAATACCCAACAAGAGGCTCTAGTCCTAATACAATAACTCTAGCAAAGCCTTAGGACCGTAGGGAGCTAGTGATAACTACAAGGGCTTCTGAAGCCGTGAGAGATCTGGAATCTAACGATCAACCTCATACCTCAAAGGTAAGTTTTTAAAATTTAAAGCTTCCATCGAAATCGTTCTCGATAATGGATCTAGTTTTTCAAAAAGTCTAGCCAGTGAATCTCTATGAGAAACGTGAAACCCTCCGACCATTCCGAGAGTGTCATCGCCGAAGAAACGTTCACTGTTAGAGCCTCCTTCTCCATTGTTGAGGGTTCCGAGAGTGAGGCAGCTTCAATCGAACCCTTAAAAAAATCTTCTGGTGGTTCTGATGTTGATGCAGCAGCAGCATTAGAGCCTCAGGCGGCGGTGGTGGGGAGAGTCCACACTAGGAGCCAAAAATTTGCACGTCGCACCACCAACGAGCATTGTATCACCAACAGAAAGAGTCCCCTACCCTCAAGGACAACGATGGTAACATGGGGATCAAACCCCAGTTGACAGCCATCCCACAAAATCTTCTTTGCAACCCAGAGTTGTCGCAATGCCCCAGAACCTCAGCCTTACATAAAAGAAAAGGGACCCCCATCACATGGACGACTCGTAACAAGGAAGATGAAGCATCCCCATCCGTGAAGCGGGACCTTCGCTATAGAATCTCATATGTGGACTTCGAGGAGAGCAGCACTTCCAACTCCTTTGTAGATTTCCCCCTAGCACAACAAACCTTCAGTTTTAACAGAGCAACATCACCGAAGAAGCCATCGCCAAGTCTCTGAAGAAGCACCATCTTGATCGGGACCAAATCCCAAACATCATTAGCCCAGGTTTCGATCAAAATGGTGTCCTTTTTTGCCTCCAAAAGCGATTCCCATTGCACATGACCTCTGCATACAAACGAGGAGTCTGTAACACAGCTGAAATCGTCGTGGAAAGGAAATAGGGGTTTGAGGTAACCCGAGGAGGATTACTCCGGTTCCCAGGACAAAAAGCCTGGCAATGGCCCACAACTCCACAGCCAAAGCATCAAGCCCTCAGGGAGCACGACAAAGCATGACAATCGTATTCCCAACACCTAAAACATCATTGATCGTGCCTTCGGTGAAAAACGTACGTCCAGCCATCTTCTTTCCTCTCTTCTACATGATTGGCGGTCCTCTTCTCCTCACGCTCTGACCCCAGTAGCCCTCGAAACCCGCCGCTTCTTAACGTCATTAGCCCTCTTCCACTCACTTTCCCCTTCGCAAACTAGCAGCGTAGCCTAGCCCTCTTCCGTCGCTCACTCTCCATCTTGTTCTTCCCACTCCCCCTCTATCAACTGAGCCCTCGATCACCAGACTCTGGATCTCTTGTGTCTTCAAAGGCCCTCGCAGTTATCAGCAGCTCCCTTCAGTCCAAGGGCTTTGCTGGAGTTTTTAATTAGGAGCCTCTTGTTGGGTAATTGGGTTAGCCCGACTCGAAATGCCCCACTCTCTTTTTTGGAGCTCCATCGGTAGGGATTCGGTCAATGTACCTAGTGATGTCTCGGATCTTTAACACAGCATGTGTCCGACCCACTTTGGGTCGGTCTTGGTGAACCCCAGTTTCAAATGAACCCTCATTTTGGACCCTCCCTTCAATTATATCTGAGTTCCTCCAATGGGCAATGCCAAACGAGCATCCAGGGGGACTTCACCCCCAACTTGCCTAGCTAGAGGAAAAAGATGAAACTTCTATTTTGTCGCTAATGGATACCTTTTCTCATTGATCTAGAAACTATATTGCGCAGTTTGGTGGGGTTGGCCTATTTGAAGTGCCTCCCTCTTGGCCAAGGATGGCCGTGTCGGCGATATATCGGCGATATATCGCCAATATATCGGTATCGCCAGGCACGTGGTATCGATATTGGGCAGGATATCTTTTTACACCCTATCGCCGATATATCGACGATATATCGCCGATATATCGGTGTCGGCGATATATCGCCGACAAAGGGAATATTCTTTGGCATCTTTGCTTCCATTTGGCAAATATGGGTACATTTTTTTTAGCCATGTTGCCCCTATCGATATGGGCAGCCCCACCAGCCGACCAAGGGAATCAACTTTGATTGTCTTTTTTGCTCCATTTGCAACTTTGCAAGATATCTCTTGATTCTCTTGGATAGATATTTTTGCAATTTTGGTTATAAAAGAGGGCAGTGGGCAGCAGTCTAATGCACACAGCTTGGAGTTGGAGGCCATCCAAATTTCCAATCTAATCCTCCTCCCGGATTCTATTCCTCTTCCATCTCGATATCTCTGGTAATCCGAAGCTATTAGGTTTTAAGGTTTAATTCTCGCCTTCGAATTGTAGATGTCTTGCTTTTCAGGATTAGAGGTAGATAGAACTGTTGATGCTTGTTTCCATGGACGTTTGCTCGATCGAATGTTGTCTAAATTCAAAGAATACCCTATTCAGGATTGACTGCATGCATCTTACTGGAGAAGGGAACATTTCTTTAAATAATATTGCAACTTTAGCTGTTACTTTCTATTGATATTTCAGTACAAAATTTATATTTATCTTCTATTACTTTCAGCTAAAATATAAATATATATATATATATAGATACAAAATCATATATAAATGACGGTACACATTTTCACTTTTTTAGACATGGTTATAAATATGATACCTTTTTTAGTATATTGAATTTGAAAAACAGAAACATTAGTATAACTTTTTACGGACATGAATATGTGTCTGGATTTTAAACAGAATGTGTGTTTATTACAGGAATGCAATCAAATATTGCATCTATCTGCTATTGAATCACTCTTCAACTAAAATATGGATATGTAATCTTCTTGCCAGACATGCATACACATGTTTTTTTTCAGATTCGGATATCAATTTCAATTGTTCCCAGCATTTCCGTATTTTTTTCTGGATATTTAATCCATAGTACTAAAAACAGCGAGGTATAGTGGGAGGGGGGAGATACCATACGATGCTCCTTTGGAAGGATGGGGACAGGAGATTGTGCCATTAAAAAGGGCAGTGGCATTCAATATTTGTGCCCCATCTTCACCAAGTCCACAGAGTTTTAGCATCATCGCTCGCTCAAGGTCAGTGAGGATACTACCATCATCGCTTTTATTACAAGCTGAGCCGTACTTGCTCTGGCTGGGGTGTTCGGTATTACGTGTCTAGATTTTGATTTGTTGGATCCTTTCCTAGATCCATTACTGCATAGTAATTGTTTCTCAAGATGTGTTTGTGGGACTATAGATTTAATGAAAAAATCATAATAGAATTATTGGCCTTTTAAGTATCTTCTCCCATGAAGCAAAGCAGCTATTAATATGATACCCTCCTGTTGTTGATGGAGAATGTAGAAGAAAGATGTTGAGGTCTGTCTTTGATATATTTTTTTAGGGAAAAAAGGGCATGGCATCGTGTAGGTCTGTCTTTGATATTTAGCTGTATTGAATTATGTTCTAGATAGTATTAGGAGCTAAAGCTAAAGTTAAATATTGAATTAGTTGACCATATGGTATTCTTTTCAGATCAAGATCATGGCACACTCCGGTGCAGACTCTGATGGTTCTCGTGGACAGTTGGACTTGGATGGTGGAGAGATTGGCTGGAGGTATGCAACCGCTCTAGATGGCAACAAATCCAAACCGCAGTGCAACTTCTGTGGGAAGAGGTTGGGAGGAGGAAGTATAACTAGATTGAAGCACCATCTTATTGGCGACAATAAAAATGTTGCCAAGTGCCCTCGTTGTCCAAAAGAGGTGAGGGACTTGGTGAAGGCCAGCATGGAGGGAAAAAAGGACAAGGGCGTCGAGAGGTTCAGGAGGGATGAACAGTTCAAAGAATTCATGTTTGAGAAGGAGTTCAATGTCCTTTCAGATTCTGACGACGACGACTTTGTATATCCTGATGACATTCAGACCGCAGCGGAGAGAAAGGCATACAGGAGGGCGACAAAAGAGTCCATGAGGAGCAAGTTTGAGAGGAGAGAACTTGGTGGTACACGTGGCGGCTTCCCTGGTGCCGGTGGCAGTGGGAGTGGTTCTGGAGGAGCACCAGTACCACCACCCTCCAAAAAACTCAAGGGGAAGGGACTGGAACCGTTCTTGACAAGGAGCGGGTCCATGCAGTACAAGCCAAGTAAGGATCCGAGGCAAAAGACGGTGAAGGGGATGTTCACCAATGCCCGAGAGAGAGTGGGCAGAGCCATCGGCAACCTCTTCTTTGGAGAGAGCATCCCGGCCCACGTTGCTAGTGGACCTTTTCTGCAGCACGCCATTGATGAGATCGCTGCAGCTAAACGGGAGTGAAGGCTCCCACTGCCAAGGAGTTAATGAACAAGTACCTTGCACAGGAGAAGGAGGAGATCAATGAGTACACCTCTGAGCTGAGGATGAGATGGCCAGAGTATGGCGTGACGCTGATGTGTGATGGTTGGACGAGCTATACGAGGAAGCAGATCATCAACTTCCCCGTTTACTGCAATGGTAAGACCATCTTTCTTAAATCCGTCGATGCATCTGAACACGTGAAGGACTACAAGTACCTGCTGAAGTTGATGAAGGACGTCATTAAGGACGTTGGGAAAGAGAACATTGTACAGATTGTGACGGACAATGGTAGCAACTTCAAGAAAGCAGGTGAAACGCTAATGAAGTCTAGCAGCTACGGTATTTTTTGGACACCGTGTGTTGCGCATTGCATATATCTAATTTTAAAGGACTTCGGAAAGAGGAAGCTCGTCACAAAGGTGGTGGAACAAGCACGGACGATCACCACATTCATTTACAACCATTCCAAAGTTTTGGCTTTGATGAGGCGGACGTGCAATGGTGAGCTGGTGAGGCCTGGTATCACACGCTTTGCAACCAATTTTATTGCGTTGCAAAGCCTCCGACAACACAAGACAGGGTTGAAAACCATGTGTTGTCAAGGTGAATGGTTCGAGAACCCAGAAGCTCGGACCGAAGGAGGACGGAGGGTGGAGACAATCATCAATGATCTCCACTTTTGAGATGACGTGACAAGGGTCACGAAGATAATGGAACCGGTTGTCTCCGCATTGCGTATCGTAGATGGGGACAAGAAGCCAACTATGAGAGTGATCTACGAGGCAATACGCTGCATGAGGGAGAAGGTTAGAGAAGCAGTTGGAAGAGGATTCAAAGCATGGTTGGACATTATAGACGAACGATGGTCAAAGATGCTTTCACATCCTCTTCACAAGGCTGGTATGTATCTATTATCTAATAAATCATTTTTCCCATTTTCACTTTAGAAAGATTAATATTAGAGAATTTCTCATCTCCAGCATATTACTTGAATCCAAAGTACCAATACAAGAACAGTCTTGGTACAAACGCTGACCTTCTAGCCGCTGTACAACTTGCGGTGGAGAAGCTCGTCAAAGACGAGAAGGCACAGACTGCGTGCATGAATGAGGTAATTTTGATAACCAATGTACAATGTATACTTTATAGTTGCCAAGACTGAGTAACAAAATATTTACTACGAACATTATGTGCAGATCAAATACTTTAGGGATGCCTTGGGTTCTTTCGGTAGAGTTATAGCAGTTAATGGACGAGGCACTACTCTTCCCAGTAAGGACTAAAATGAAAAAGTCTATTGGATGTGATGTATAACAATTCTACTATTATAAATTTATCTCTTTTTGGATTTTCCGCAGCCGAGTGGTGGTTACTGTATGGGATGGATGCTCCCAACCTACGGAAAGTGGCGGTGAAAGTTTTGTCTCAAACTGCATCTGCTGGTGGCTGTGAGAGAAACTGGAGCACATTCAACTTGATCCATTCGAAGAGACGGAATAAGTTGGGAGAACAGAGGCTACATGATCTTGTTTTTGTGCACTACAACTTGAGGTTGAAGATGAAACATGCAAGGGAGGGGCATGACAAAGAGGACTACACAGATCCCATCGATCTTGCATATATTTTCAAGATGCACGACGACGATGCAGATGAAGATGTTCTGCAGAGGTGGTTGGATTCCAACGGTGCTCCATTGCTCGATCAACCGGGAGGAAGGCCGAATGAGAATATAAGCCAACAAATGGGAGCAGATGTTGGCGACTACATGGCCAGATCTGGACGAATCACGAACCCTCTTGGAGGGGTGGAAGAACTTGATGCGATTGTCGACGACATCCTCTCTACTGGATCGAAATCCAAATCCAAATCAAAGATGACAGTGGGAGTGATGATGATGACGATGACGCTGTTGCTGGCCGTGGTGGATCAGGTGACGGGGAGACATATTCAGGGGGGTCAGGTGGTCGTGGACTACGTGATGATAGAAGATTTGAGTCAAAGCAGGAATACAGGGAACGACATGGAAACATACATGGGCAGTTTGTCACAAGTCCAAGTCCAGGACCTATGGATTACGATGCATATGGATGACGTGGCCATCATCCTACAGATAGCTACATGTCGGATTTGATATCATATGTAGGTTCCATGGACATTGACAGCCCATACCGTGGATATGGATCCTCCCATTCCCAAGATGAGAGATCATTTGGGGTCTTCCCTGAATATTTTCCTGCTCCTCCGCCTGGACCTCCTCCTCCTCCTCCTCAGGCGTATACTCCTCCATCTTATGGAAATAGCAGCTACAACAGTGGGTATGGAGGATATAGCAGCTACAGCGGTGACGAGAACTACCAAGGTAGCCAACCCGAGCAGAGTCAGCTCAGCCAGGGCAGCTTCTTTGGTGATGACAGTTTCGGTTTCTTCCCAGAGTATTTCGCTCCTCCTCCAGGTACTCCTCCTCCGCAAACATCTTCTCCTACTCCGTCGTCGTCGTCCCGAGGATCTCAAGCTAGTAGTTCGCGGCCTCCTCGTACCACTCGTGATACTGGATCTAGTGCTGCTTATCCTCGTCTCGGGATACTCATAGGCATCGATGACCACCAATACAGGCAGTATGTGATGGATTACAAGGCCATGTACTCGTACATGACATGGGAGAACTACTGCGAGTTCATTGAATCTGCGATGCGTTATGAGAGACAACAAGGAAGGGGGGGCAATGCAGATCCACCGCGAAACTCTTGGTTTTAGGCTACCCTAGGTCATCTCTTTTTACATTGTCAACTTGATTTGGATATTTGTCATTTGTTGTTGCACTTGTAGCTTTTATATAGATAAATCATAAATCTTTTTGCCAATTGCTAAACAATGATTGTCTCGTAAATTCCCATCGATATGACCGATATGTGCAGTTTAAGGACCATAGTCCTCATAAATTATCTATGTGTTATGAGGTGTATATTTGTAGTATTTCATGTTACAAATTTATAAAAACTTGAATGGAATCCATTTCCAATATTCATAAGTCAAGAGTCAACATTAAGTGATTAACATCGACACGACCGATATGTGCGATACCAGCGATACCGATATGTGCGATATATGGTGTATAAATGACCGATATGTGTGATATAAGTGTGTATTTGTAGGTTATTTGTTGTTCTAATATCTTGGATGATCTTAATTTCTGAAAAAATGGCGAAAATTGGCTTTTTTGAGCCATTTTCGACATTTCCACCGATATCGTCGATATATCGTCGATATATCCCGATATATCCATTTTCGGGCGGACCGATACGATATCGATATCGATACGGCCTTCCTTGCTCTTAGCTTCGAGCCCTGGTCGAAGTAGTGGTCTCTTTGGGAGAGACTTTTAGGCGACATCCCTCTCATGTTGCTCCACCCTCTTCAATTGTTGAGGCCTCCTCATCTCGTGATGTGAATCCCTCCTCTAACTCCTCTGATCTGGTAAGGGGAAATGGCAAGAAGGCCAAGCAATACCGTAAAAGAAGGGAGTCATCTATTCAAGTTGTGGATGGCGACGCTTGGGGGTCCAGAGATAGAGAGGGGCAATCGGGGGAAAGCTCCCCTGCCCCCTAAGGCACCGGTTCGGAGACCGGAGTTAGGGCAGGGCAGTCGGTGGAAAACCCCCTGCTCCCGGAGGTGGCGGTGGGGAGAACGGATTTAGGACAGGGCGACCGGGGGAAAACCCCTGTGCTCCTGGAGACGGCAACTAGTGGGAATCTTCCAGGTCGTGCGGAGAAGGGATTCATGGTTGCGGGAAGGTGAAACCCATGCCGGGAGATCTCTCTCGTCGGTGATGCTTCAAATGTGGCCTCCAGGGCCATGCATGGGGATGTTCGCTGAAAAGGTCGATTTGCTACCGTTGGTATGAGGAGGGGCATGTTCGATGGGACTGTCCTATTTCTTCGTCCAGACGACCCATGGGTGGTGACACATATCCAAAGGGAATGGAAATCGAGGAGGCCCCGTGGGACCCCGTTGATTGGGTCCTCATCGTCGAGGTTACAAACAAGAATCTGCGGAAGGTTGAGGAAGTGTTGGAGTTCGGCTGAGCTGCCAGTTGTGTTGAGGATGGGATCTGGCTCTCTGAAATGATGTTGTGCGCCTATGGTGTGGCAAGGGCAGAGATACCGGAGTTTCTTTCCAATGGGAGTGCGTTGTTCCCACAGTTGGTGCATTGGAAACGACCACTCCTGCACGACGGGGTGACGGTTTCTTCTCCGACATGGTTCATGGAGGTTCAAGGTCTTCCAATTCGTTGTAGAAGACTGGACACCATTAGGACGGTGTTGCGATAGTTCGGGGTGGTCGAGAGCATCCTCCGGTAAGGCCTTCGGCCCATGGCCTCAAATTTCGCCGAAATTCGACTGAATTTCGGTCGAATTTCGGTTTCGATGGGTAACTGAAATTTGACCGAAATGGCCTATATCGGCCAAAGTTTGGGGGCCTTAGTTCAAAAAACGACCGAAATAACCGAAATTTCAGTCGAATTTCGACCGAAATTCGACCGAAATGTCGTTTCGGTCAGTCACCGAAACGAAACCGAAATATGACATTTAAGGCATTGCTTCGGCCCGGTTAGGACTAGGGATTGGTCGTCTCGATGAAGGGCGAAGGGAGGTCGATCCCTCCGGTGAAGTTATTCCGGTCGGACGGGCGACTTTTCATCTCCGTCTCACCCGGGTGGACGAACTCGGGCCAGAGCTGCGAACGACGATGACTTGGAAGCCGATTTTGCCGTCGGTGGTGGGATCTCAGGCGACCGTTGGTGTACCCCAAGTTTTGCGTGCGAAAACGACGGTCTGATCCCCGAGATTGCAGATGGACCGTGCAAAGTAATCGGAGGGTGTTTCGCATTCTGCGGAGCATGCTAGCGGGTCAAGTCGTTACCCGGGTTCGGTGTTCGAGTTTTGTTCTTTAAACTCTGCGAATGGCGCCGGTTGGGATCGGGTCGATCCGGTTGTGGACCTAATAGCAGACACGAGTGGATAACCATGTCTGGCCCCGAATTTTGGTTTTCTTTCGGACCCTCGATTAACTCGGCGGTCCAATGGAAGCCCTACCCTTGTCCCGATCGAGGGTCCCCCACGAGTGGCCGACCAGGAGGGTGTCCTCCCTCCTGAGATCGAGGTTGACGAAACCTTGTTACAAGCGAGGGGCAGGAGGCATATTGGCGTTAGTGGCTGCTCGTTGTCTGGATATGTGATGGGAGCTGTTGGGCGGCGCGTTGGCACGGTCATGGATCCGGCTCTGTCCTCCCCGACCTCCCTCGGTCCCCCCAAGTCATCAGGATTCTTCGGGGGTAGTGCGGGATGGTGCTATGACGGCCGTTATGGGTGGTTCACCCCTCTCTGCCTCGGGTAGTCTGGCTACTGATAACTCTCGTATGTCTCCCGTGCTTTTAAACCCAGCGGACTTGGCTGGCGATGGAAGGCCTCCTGGCGGGGATGGGGGTGGAGGGCTAGAGTTTGACGTGGTTCTGGGCGCGACTACTCTAGCTCGGAGCCGCAAGATGGAGCAACATATTCTGACAGCTAAGCCGAAGCGAAGAGAACAGAGGCTAGCACTGGGTGGGGATGGTAGGAGGGCGAGAGTCGACCCGCTCCTATCCTCGCGTAAGCAGAGGAAGCTTGAAGCTTGTTTGTGGCTGGAACGCGAAATGGAGGACAAGGAGGGGAGCCCTGGCTCTCGCGAGATGGCGGTAACAGACGCATCTGTGGCCTCTGTTGCTGCGACTCGGAGCTGCGAGAGTGAAGAACCTGGTATGTTGAACGCGGTGGCTGACATTCACGTGCGACTTGCGGAATGTCTTGGGGTATCTTTGCCCAGCAGAAACCCTCCGAGTGGATCCAAATGAAGCTCATCTCGTGGAATGTGAGAGGGTTGGGGGGTAGGGAGAAGAGAAGGACGGTGAGGGAGCTCTTGGGTTCGTGGGGAGCGAACGTGGTTTTCTTGCAACAGTCAAAGATGGTGCGGTGGGATTCAAGTTCCTGGAGATCGATTGGTTGCTCTAGGTTGTCGGAGTTCAGAGCGATTGCTTCTGTTGGTAGTGCCAGGGGCTTGGTCCTGGCATGGGATGGAGATTTGTTCTCAGTTGTGGATGAAAGTGTGGACATCAGATCAATCTCAGTGATGCTTGATTGCAGGTCTGGGGTTGGTAGGTTCCTATTTACCTCTGTTTATGGGGCACCTGGCGGTGGACGTGATGTAGTCCTGTGGGAGGAGTTGCACGCGGCTAGAAGGAGATTCCCAGACACCCCGTGGGTGGTCGGGGGGACTTCAACGTGACAGTATTTGCCTCCGATCGCCCGAACGACCAAGGTGGAAGGGACCTGGGATCGGATGGATTCTTGGAGTGCGTCATTTCTCTGGAGCTGCAGGTATTTGATGTTGAGAACAGGAGGAACACCTGGCGCAATGCCTCCTCGCGATCGCGGCTGGATAGATTTCTGGTCTCTATTGAGATGTTGCAGTTGTTCCATCTTGTTGCGGCTCGTGCTCTCCCCTAGATCGAGATCTGATCGCACACCCATTTGCCGGGACTCGGGAGAGGGTGTGATCTCCCAATCGATGTTCAGATTCGAGAGATTTGGATGTTGGACAACGGTTTCAGAGACTTAGTTTCAGATTTCCAGGCATCCCCGCAGATGGGGGGCTCGGAGGCACAGAGTTTGGCACTGAAACTTAAGTTGTTGCGAGAAAGTCTAATGGCACACAAAAAAGAGGTGAGAATAAGCGGAACAGAAAGACGGGAGACAACGGTGGCGGAGAATGCGAGATTGGACGAGGTTGAGGACACTTGTGCTCTGAGCAGTGAGGAGATGCATTCACGGTTGGCCTCTCATCAAGTGGTGGCCAAGGATGACAAGCGAAGGGAGGTGGAGTGGCGTCAGCATTCCAGGCAGAAGTGGGTGAAAGAAGGGGATGCGAACACTCATTTCTTCCATGTGATGGTGAGTGGAAGGAGGAGGAGAAATCTGATTCAGGAGCTTAAGACTGATGAAGCTACAATACAAGGCGATAGGGAGATCGGGAGGGTTCTTGTGGATAACTTCCGGAGCTTCAGCAGGCCTTTGCCGTCTACTGGGGCTACTTGGTCCGGGAGGGGGGCTAAGTCCTTGAGTAGTGGACAACAGGAGGCGCTTGTGGCAGACTTTTCGAGGGAGGAGGTTCGTTGGGCGGTCTTCGATCTCCATGCTGGCGGGCGTCCAAGTCCAAATGGCTTCCCGGTCTCCTTTTTAGAGATTTTTGGGAGATGTTGGAAGATGATGTTATGGCCATGTTGTTGGAGTTTAGGGGAGCGAACAAGGGACTGGAGAAGCTTAACAAGTCACTGCTTTTCTTACTGCTGAAGAGAGAGGGAGTAGAGAGGGTAGATGATTATCGACTCATCGCGTTGTCAAATGCGATTTATCTCATTTAGGCCAAAATGTTGGCAAATCGGTTGCGTGTGGTTCTGGACGACCTTATCCTTCCGCTGTAGTCGGCATTTATACGGGGGCGTCAACTACTGAAGGGAGTGGCTATGGCGGCAGAAATGGTCTCGAATTGGAAGAAAAGAGGAACAACGGGCTTCCTTTGGAAAGTTGATTTCTCAAAGGTATATGACTGCGTGAATTGGAGATTCATTTGGGCGTCTTTGTTGAGGAGAGGCTTTCCGGATGTTTGGATTGACTGGATGAAGAGGTGCATTACAACCACCTAGCTTTCGATATTTGTGAATGGGAAACAAGAAGGTGGCTTCTTCCAGCAGCAGAGAGGGGTGAGACAGGGTTGTCCATTGGCTCCCATGTTGTTTGTTCTAATGGCATATGTGTTGGCAGTTATGTCTAGTGTGGTAGAGGAGGGCAGTTTCTTCAGAGAGTACTCCAGAGACGGTTTTTCTGTGCTTTTGTTGCAGTACCCGGATGACAACATGTTCTTCGTTGAAGGTAGGGTGGAGGAGTGCAGGGCTGCGAAGGTGGTGCTTGAAATTTTTGGCGATCTCTCGGGTCTGAGGGTGAATGGAGCAAAGTCGGCATTCGTGCCTCTCAACATGTCGACAATAAATTCTACGGTTTGCAGTGAAGTGCTGGGGATGGCACAGAGGTCCCTGCCTATAAACTATCTAGGTATGCCTCTTCTAACAGGGAGGATGCGACAGATCGACTGGCTATCGTTGGTTGAGAAGCTGGAGAAAAAACTTGCCGGTTGGAAGGCGGTTTTCTTATCGAAGGGCAAGTGCCTGGTTTTAACCAGGGTTGTTCTTTCTACCATCCCGATTTTCTTCATGTCCACGAGAGTCTTGCCAGTGGGGATCAGAAACAAACTGGAGACTTTGATGCGACGATTTTTCTGATCGTCGTCTCATGGAGACATGGGTCTTGTGTTGGTCGATTGGTCGACGGTGTCAATGCCGACCAGAGAGGGTGTCCTGGGAGTCTTGAAGATAGGGGATATGAATAAGGAACTACTTGCGAAATGGGTACTGAAGATTTGGGGTCCAAGTGTTGACCTTTGCTCAACTCTGATTAGGTCGATTTATGGTGTTTCATCCAGTTTGGTGACCTACGCGAGCGGTGGGTGGTCGCCAAGTACGTTCTGGAGAGGAATTTGTTGGGTCTTACCGGATTTGACGGGATACTTGCAGCCTATGCTAGGTGACGGTCATGGCTTCCGATTTTGGAATGATGATTGGACGGAAGATGGTGCTCTATGTGACCTTTACCCTAAGTTATATGTGATGGCTTCAGCGAGGACATTTGTAGGGCAGATGTATGGGTGAACGGCTCATGGACACCTATCTTTGTGGTTAAGCTGTCAGATCAAAGAGCTGAAGATTTTGTCTGTCTAGTAGATTGTCTAACAGTGACGTCCCATCAGAGGGAAGGGACTCGTGATGCTGGAGAGATGGTTTCTTCTCGGTAAGAAAGGCCTATAGGGCTTTGGCCACCCAGCCTTCTGGTATGGAGACACTGGTATCGAGAGACTGCGCTAAGATCTGGACTTGGAGGATCCCATCTAGGATAAAGGTTTTTTTCTGGTTGCTGACGAGGGAGCGGGTGTTGACGGCAGCTAGAATAGCAAGGCTCTTCCCCGGGACTGCGGAGGAATGTAGTAGATGTGGTGGGTCGTCGATAGATGTGGATCACTTATTCTTTAAGAGCCCTGGATCGATTGAAGTTTGCAGCAGTGCAGCAATAGCGTGTCTAGATTGCAATAATAAGGACAACTTCTGGGATTCCGTTTGCAGAAGGTGGTCAGGCTCGAAGGAAGAGAGATCAAAGATTTGTGCGACTATTTGGTGCCTCTAGCTGGCTAGAAATAGTGTAGTTTTTTAGGGGACGAGATTCTACGTCGAAAATGTACTTGGGCATGTCAGAGCCCTCCTTAAATCCTGGCAAGTGTAATTAATAGCTTGCTTATTTATATTATATTTTTTGGATGGTCCTCTAAAGGAGATCCATCCATTATTTCTCAAAGAAAATCTATTCAAGTTGTGTTGTATTTCTCAGAGCGTAAGAGTTAAGCGGCACAAGCTGATGCGGCAGAAGCAATCTCAGGCATTTCATTGGTTCCCAAATGAAGGTTTGACTTCGAATGTAAAGGGTCTGGGAGACCCAAAGAAACAGATGTTTGTAGGAGCTCTCCTACGGACTGGAGATGTGATATTGCTTTTCTACATGAAACAAAGCTTGTCATTCATTTAGATGTAGTGTGGAGATCCGTGGGGGTCAGTTGGTCACTGATTTCAGAACTGTTGATGCAATTGGGAGTAACGGGGGGGCTATTATAGCGTGAAAGAACTCCCTTTTTTGTTTTCATTGGTAAGCATAAGGGAAGATATGTCTAGTTGATCATCCTCCGGACTATCCATTCCATAGTGTTTTTGATGGTCTCTAATGTGTATGGACCTACTTTGGCAACAAATAAGCGAGGCCTCTAGGCCGAACTCCGTGACGTCAGAATGGTATACCTTGATGTTGTGAGGCTGGTGAGAGGTGATTTTAATACATCACTCCTTCCTTATGATCGACCTCGCATACATGGGGATAAGGACCCCGGTTCTTTGTAGTTTGTGGAGATGATTGACGATCTGAAGATAGAGGCATTAGATGCAGCAGACACGAGGTACACGTAGTGTAATTCTGGCTCATGTTAAAGATTGGACCGGTTTCTTGCCTCATCCCAATTCATGAATCCGTACACCCTATCCTCGGCTTTTCAAATCGAGATCTAGGTCTAACCATACCCCAATGTTTTGGGTGCTAGGGATGGCTTAGCCTCGTGAAACTACTGTAAATTTGAAAAATCCTGGCTTTTATAAGAGAACTTTATAGAGTTGGTTTTAGATCACCGATCCTCTACAGTGGTTGTGTGCATTGTTGTTGTACGTTTGGCACATAAATTGTCGTCCTTGTGCTCTAGGCTCTGTGTGTACATGGAGGTGGAGGTTCTAGAGTTGAGAAAAGCTCGAAGGTCGATGATAGAGGCTGAGGTGTGTAGATTGGATCAGATGGAGAACATTAGAGATCTTAACGCTAAGGAACAAAGGGAGAGGGTGGACTTCCAGAAGATGATCACGCATGAGGACAAAAAAAGGTCTAACGGTATGGAAGCAGAGATTGAGACAAACCTGGATCAATGAGGGTGATGTCAATACAAAGTTCTTTCATAGGATTGAAAACGGGAGAGGATGACACAACTATATTCAGTCTGTTGTACTAAATGACAGACATGTCGAAGGAGACCGGGCTATGAGCATAGTTCTTGCATATACTTTAAAGATTTTTCACGTGGCGCTATAGGTATACTTACGAGATGGTCGCACCTAGGGGCGCAACCATCTTCTAAACAGCATGCAAGACACCAAATTCAAATTTTCACAATGGGTAAGGTTAAAGATATGATTTGGATCTCAAATGTTGATGGGACACTTGGTCATGATGGTTTCTGCATCTCCTTCTATCATGAGTTCTAGGATTTGGGGGGGACGAGGTAGTGGAGGTTGTTTAAAGAGTTTACAAGCTGCAATGGCCGTTTCAATCGTGGGAACAAGGCTTTCCTTTTTTCATTCCCAAAGAAGGTATCTGAGAGGGTGGACGATTTCAGGCTGATCACACTCTAATGTGATATACCTGGTGATTACTAAGGTCTTGGCGAACAGAGTGAATGTTGTCCTGGACTATATCACTTCCCCAGTGCAGATGACTTTTGTTCCTGTTAGACAAATAGGTGACAGTTTGGCAATGGCTATCGAGATAATTGTGGATTGGAAAAGGCGAAGGGTCAGTGGACTTCTTTGGAAGGTGGATTTCTCGAAGGCGTATGATACTGTTGACTAGCGATTTTTGTGGGTTGTGCGGGCAAGGCGGGGTTTCTAGATATTTGGATCCCATGGAATGAAGAGATCCATCACCAAATACATCTTGTTCGATGATTGTTAATGGTCGTCCTAGGGGGAGGGTTTGCCAACTGCAATGAGTTGTGCGACAGGGATGTCCCTTCGATCCTATGATGTTCATTATTGCTACAGATGTGCGCACATGCATGGTTGGCCAAGTGACACGGTAGAGTATGACCTCTAGGTATGCCGTTGGGAACCTCTCTATCCCACTGCTCCAATACGCAAATGATACCTTGCTTATTGAAGGCAATCATGAAGAGGCATGGAGGATGGCTTTAACCTTGGAGGTCTTTAATGAGTTGTCATGCTTAATCTCAATCAAAGCAAATCAATTGTGGTCCCATTTGGCATGTTAGAAGAGGAATCTTTGGCCTATGTTGAGGAGTTGGGGATTTAATGTGGTTCGCTACCAATTCGGTACCTTGGCCTACCTTTGACCTGTATGGTAAACATAGATGTGCGAACAAGCTCCTTATCATTGAAAAGCTAGAGGAAAGGGTATCTAGTTGGAAGGCAGCTAGCCATTCTAAAGGAGGCAAACTGGTGCTGGTAAAGGTTGTTCTTACGGCAACTCATGTGTTCTTCATGTCCTCTCTCTCTTCTCGGTTGGCAACTGATGACGTCTTGAGATGATCGTGCAGAGATTTTCTAGTGTAACAATGGTCAGGATGATGTTGATATTCATTTGACCAACTGGGACATTGTTACGCTCCCGAAAGCATGCGGTGGTCGTAAATGGGTCTCCATATTGCTACTTTATTAGGAGAATGTAATTTGGCATGCCAAGACCCTTCTCGAGTCCGAGGCAGACACCAAAGTGTTTCCCCCTCTTTTGGTCTCAAAGAAAAAGGTAAGGACATAACTGTAATTGCACTAATATCATAAGGGGTATGCATACGTGTTGTACGTAGAACTACCATGTATGTAACATAAAATCCTAAAATGGATAAAAACCAAAAAAGTGAGAAAAGGCCCTAGCTTTAGCACATGTTCTCACATTAGCGTCTAGTGCCTCGAGCAGATGCTCGCCTCGAGCGTCCAGTCCCTTGCCAACTCTTGGGCAAGGTCCTCGGAAAAATGCCTCGCCTGAAGGGAGCGAAGGTGTTGGGGCCTCGCCTCGCCTGACATCTAAGCTAGCGCTCATAGCACCTTTGACATCATTGATTGTTCCTATTACTTTCTCTCACCCTCTCTATTTTTTATTGCCAACGGATTTCTTATCCGCATTATGCACGCCTATTGGTCGAGATTTTCCCCATATAAGGTCACTCATACTTTTGTAAAGGGGACACGGATTGAATGAATGAATTGTGGTTCAACAATTGACTTTATCCATCTTTTCCCTTGATTTCCTTCTCCTTTAACCTCCAATTCCTTTCTTAGCCCTATTTTTTTCACTCGCGCACCTTGCCACGTTCTCTCACATCTCGTGCAGCTCTAAACATTCCCACCAAAAAACCCACACAATCGACATGTTTCTCGATATTCTTCTAACCCTCTCTCATTTTCCCAACCCACATTCTTCCTCCTTGAAAACCTATGCTACACCAACTGACCACTCATGTTACTCCTCAGAAAAGTGGCTTTACTAGCTTCTTCAAGATCAACATGAAGATGGAGAAGAATTTGGAGGACTTTGTTGGTGGAAATGTTGAAGCATATTAAGGCGGTGGAGATGAATGGAGGAAAATAGAGTCGATAGGGGCGATGAAGGTACGACAGTAATAGGCATGTTCTTACACATGTCATGAGCATTTATAGAGATGCTTGGAGGTATTAAATAACCAAGCATTGGACCTTGAGCAATGGATCTCATTCAAGGTTGTTGGCACCAAGTGTTGGCGATCGTGCACGAGGTGCATCTTGGAGTAATCAGCAGCAGCAACATTAATGTCAAGGGAGTTCATTTTGATGCCAACAATGAAGAGAGTGAAGTATTGCATTATTAAAATAGCATAGCATTGTTGATCTTGACAATTTTTTATGTTCCCGCCTTCATGAACATCGCAAACAATTTCGCGTCACTAGTGCGGCCACTGTAAAAAACTCCAAAGAACTTAATAAAGTAATGAAAATTAAACATGAATCTTGAGGACAATATTGCATTATCACAACAGCACATCATTATTTATCTTGACGATTTTCAATGTTCTCGCATTCATGAACATCGCAAACAATGTTGCCTCACTAGTGTGACAACCATACAAACTCCAAAGAACTTAATAATATAGCCAAAATAAAAAAAATGAACCTTGAGAGCAATACTTCCTAGAACAACTTGGGTTACTTTTATCATGTCAAAACGATGATCTAAAAATAAAATACAGTAACAATAACATGAAAACTTGAATTTTCATAGTTCAAGACAGTCAAGATAATTGACCTAATCTACATGAGAAGTAGCCCAATAATAATGTTTGTATATTGATTATTCTCATTAACATATGTACTACAAGATGCTATCTATAAGCCCCGCTCACAACCGACTCTCTTAAAACATGTGATGTGGGACAAAACTCATGGCCCCGTACTACAATAGGCAGATCATTCCACAAGATACATTTAACCAATTTAACCCAGTCATTCACCATTCTCAACAACTCATTTTTTTTACAATTTTTAACCTTCAATTTTGGGAATAGTATTTTTATTGTGCACATAAGACATATTTGTACTAATACTATGAGTGAAAATAATTGCAATATATTCCAAATTACTTTTAGAATTTGAACCCCTGCATAATGATGCATCATGAACCACCCAGATGCACAAAATTGCCTATTACTATCAGATGGTTGTGAATCAAAGATCTAATAGTATTACTAGATCCTACAGGCGTACAAGCATAAGATGCCTTACTCGCTAAAGTTGCTGAGCTAGCACCTCGAAGACCGCCTCACCATGACGTTCACTTTGGCAGGAGGAGTCTTATGTCTCGAAGAAATCGGCTAAGGCTATGTCCTCAAGACATTTCTTTCCCACAATAAAGCCCATTGGCCTACACCTCTATAGGCTAGTATTTAAAAAACAGGTATTCCCAGAACTGGATAAAAAAACATAAAATTATTTCAACATCCTGATTTAAATGGATAAGGGAAGGTGAATAGTTAGCAAGTGTCAAAAAGGCCCAGGCGTAACCATGAATCTTCCTTTAGTGTGTGTATACAGAAAGGGCCAATGCAAACAAACCAATCAGCTTCAAGATTAAAGATGGACTTCAAAGATGGTACAGCATTCTAACGAGGAAGTCCAAATTATAGATAAAGACATTCCTTTCATGTATCCGTAGAAAATTATGGGACTATTCAATGGAAAAGATTGATGAGGCATCAATCCAAGGAAAACGAACCAAAAGTGTATGCCAGTCTCTAAAAAAAAGATGATCCACATCTTCCAGCACCAAACAAAGCAGAAAATAGTTAATTTTCTGAAGATAGCCATAAACTGCAGCCTGGTGGATCTTTGTCATAGCAGGGAAACTAAAAAATATCCAACCCTTCCGAAGAGTCATTCTTTGTTTAAAAATGTATAAATGGTAAACAAAAAGGAGTCTACAAGGTGGTTGATGAAAATGATCTTAGATATGTTTTTCAATCGTTACCTCCTAAATTATTCTCCTCTAACTTTATCGTATGCTTAAACAGCATCTATAAACTGGCATAAATCAAGGGACATGTTCTAAAAGATTTATTTTTTAGATGTCTCATAATGAAACTTAGAAATAAATTACAAGGATATTGAGAAATGTACAATTGTCCTATTAATCAGTTAGACAATTCTTGTGGTATACCACACGAAGAGAATCCATTTTTTCAAAGTGGTTCATATTTAAGAAAATAAGTAAAATTTAATTGTTAAAAGTTTAATTAAGAACATTTGCAACAAATCATACTTAGTATCACTAAGACGTCCATGTAAGCTCCATCTTTGACGAAATCCATCCACACCCTCTACGCCACTTGCAAGAATCAAGTGCCTGAAAAACAAAAAACAAAATACCTCCATGCAAATTACATTACATGAAGAACAACAGAAATTCAGATACATGGGTGACAATGCAACATAGTAATAAAAATCATATCCTTTGCACACCTTTGTAAAAGGCTGAAATGCATATGCACTCCTAATTGTAAACAAACCCCGCTAGTATGGTGGGAACTTGTATTGGTCTATCGAATACATTTTTTTCAAAGAAAAAAGGGCATGCAATGTATAGGTGTATGCCCAAGTTCTACAGAATACATGTGATGAGTCTAGGTTTCCTCACATGATTTTTCACTATTTCCACTACACTGATTTTCTTACCCACATGTAGTGTAAGGAGAATTCGTTATTATCAATGCCAATGCCAAATCATCCATATGTGGACCACATCACAGAGATGCCAATGAAAAATACAATGCAAGTGTATAAAAGCAAACAATAGTGGTTTCAATGTCACCGTGCCAAGTAAGACTCCATTCAAGCAAGGGCCTCTGGCACTGACAAGCCAGTACAGAGGTGTGACCATGTTTCCCCAAAACCTCCAATAGCTCCATGGCCACTTAGCGTTATCAACCCAGTGGTACATGTGCATCCATCTCAATGAAATCCTCAATATAGAATTAGAATTTGTGTATACGTAAAACATTCACATTTATATCCAATGTTGTGATTTCATTGGAATAACATTTATAACACAACGGACACACTGCATCACACGGATCAATCGCATATGGCATGCATTTCGAGGCAACTTTTACTTTTAAGGGAATTGGACTTGTACTTATCATCCTTAATTGTTGGACAACATTTGGCTAAAAAATGTTGGGGAACATGTGATTTAGAAATCGTACTAGAAAGGAGTATGGGGATTTCTCCGAAAAAAATCTTCCCTTGTTGAAGCTCCATGGCAGCATCAAAAGCATCGAGAAGTTCAAAAAAACAAAGCAGCCTTAACAGCATAACCCATATAATCTTTTGCAATTAAGTTGCAACCCTTGTAATCTTTGCAATTACACCACGACATTGTAGTCATGCTAATTTTGACAGTTTAACCATGTGGGTTAACATCCATCTATTTCCTTGTTAGTTTTATAGAAACTGTTAAAAAGTGACTTTTTTTAGGAAAAATAGGGAGTGACATCGAGGAGACGCCCACCTTTAAAGTCTATACATTAATAATATTTAAAAATAAATACAAGGACCAAAAGGCCTTTAAGCTTTTTGCATGCTCTATAACTTTGTCCATGTACATTCTCTCTCCCCAGAATATAGACCCAATTTGCACAGCAATATAGACCGTAAAATAGTCACCACCCAAACCTTAGCAGGGTTGCTCCCATATTCCAATTGGTAGAGTTCTAGAAACCAAACCAGGCGGTTGTAGATATCATCTCAACAAGCGAAGTTGACCATACCTCCCTTGTAACAAAGCAATCAAAGAAAAGATGCTCAACATCCTCCTCAGCTCCCAAACAATGCTGAAACATGCCCATTCCTCACATGCTTTAAAAAGTGACTTTTTATCCTTAGAATTGGTTCCATTCCCAAACAACACCCTCTTATTATTTCTCCTACAAACTCGCACCATCACCACACCTTCCCACCATAAAATGTGCGTCCTGAAATCATCTCATCCCTCTGTTGTGAGCAACTCTAGAATCCTTCTCCCTCTCAACCACCATCTTCCTCCCCTTCCTTCCTTATGCCCATCCATCTCCTCCCTCATTCTCACACATAGCCACCTCCCCTCCCCTTCCCTAGCCACTTGTGCCCAACCCCCTCTTCCTTGTACCCATCCACCTTTACATCCCCTTCCATCGTCGACACCCAATCCCCAACCCTTTGTTATCTCATGTGTGCCATGTTTAATCTCCACCATTGGAGATGGGTACCCATCCTCTTTGTCTCGATGATCTCTTGAAGATGACATGGTAGAGTAAAGGTGCTGTTATGAACCCATGATGAAAAGGATTAAATGGAACGGGAAGGGGGTGAATTGTACGATCCAAAAATATATAAATTTAAAATATAACTTACAAATAGACAAAACCCAAGCAGTAAAAATCACAATTTAGAACCGTGTTCTAAGATTCTCCCTCCATACTCTCAACGAAGATATTTGATTTCCTTTACCTTTGCTGCTTTAAACCAGGTTAGCAGAAACCCTTTTACCACTTCTTGAACAACCTCAAGGAAGTATTTTACATTTAATCAAAGGAAGGAGCCCACATATCGAGTACCTATAACACAATGTATAGAAAGCAACTAGAAGAGTCTTTTGATATGTTAGTCAATTATGTAACATGCTTAGTAAACGGAATGCTTCCCTGGAAATATTAAGTCGAGATCGTTGAGAGCAATTCACAAAGCTTTTGAACAGCAACTGAACTGAACTCAGAGTGTAGTTCTAGAACTTGAAGACTTGATCTCACAATGGTAGGTTCAAAGTCTAGAGAAATGAAGAAAGATGTGAAATATTCTTCTCTTGAAGAGAGTAGAGAATTATAGTGTAGACATGTATATTGGGTAAAAGTAGAGGGCCTCTTTTTATAATATACATAAAATAGAGGTTAGCCATGCGCCAATAGTCATATTCAACTAATGGTAACATCCAACATTCAAATGTAACATTAGGGTATCAAAGGTGGCATAAAACACAATATTGGTCAGCTGAACAAAGTCAACAGTCAACAACTTTTGGTTAGTCGATCGAACTCAAGTGCTTAGTAGACTGGAATGGTGCAACGTCTAGTAACTATCAACAACCGCTCATCAGAATTAGTCGACTAAACTATTAGAGTTTGCTGACTGGAATTTTGATCAGTCGACTTGAGCAAGTATTTAACCCAATGGTAGGATGGGTCAATAAAAGTTGACTTATTGACCTTGGATTAATCGACTGAGCAAAGTACACAACCGTGAAAGGTTTTTTAATCGATTGGTCGGGAGACGGTACCCTGGAAATGAGATTTCCGAGATTGTTTGCTATGGCGGCATCGAAGGAAAGCTCTCTATCGCAGGCGGAGGAATCTGGCACTTGGATGCCATTGTTTGTTGCCGACCTATCGGACCAGCGCATGGAGGAATTTCTCAGATTACTAGGGAGGTCCCCCCTCCTGAAGTTAATACACATGACTTAGATCAATTTAAATGGGGAGGAGCTGGATATTCTGTGAGGAAAACATACGAGGAACTGAAGATTGCGGCTGAGGAACAGGACACGGCTTTATGCCAAGACTTGAAGGTAGTGTAGCAGCAAAGATTCCGTGTAGAGTTAAAAATTTTCTCTGGTGTTTGATAAGAGGATGTTTGATAAGGCGAGGAGGGGAAGATTGCTTCCTTTAGAAGACACTTTGTGTGATAGGTGTGATGGGCGTGTGGAGGACTCGGACCACTTGTTCTTCAAGTGCCCGACATCAACGCGGGTCTGGAGGGAGGCTGTGTGTGTATGGGTCGCCAAGGTTGCAGAAATCGATAGTCAGTACTCGGTCGGTGGGGTCATTGACTAAGGATTAATCGGCAGTCGGATGACTAATCAGATTTAGTCGGCCATTAGTCGATTTTAAATTTTTTATTTATTTTTAATATATAAATCATTTTTTATACATATGTTCTTATATATTTGCAATATAAACCATTTTTTATACATATATTCTTATATATTTGCATAGATTTGAACATTTTCTATACTATTATAATGAAACAAAAGGAGTAATTGACTTTAGATATAACATTAAGCATATTAGAATGGTTTGATTTTAAAAAAGCAAAAATAAAAAAGATAAAAACCCCTATGTAAAAGTCGGGCGAGTAGTCGGCCGACTAGTCGGCCCGATTAGTCGGGTTGACTGACTAATGGCCGACTAGGCCTAGTCGAGTCGGCTACCCCCCCTCCCGACTCGAATAGGTTTGATTTTAAAAAAGCAAAAAATAAAAAAGATAAAAAACCTCTATGTAAAAGTCGGCCGAGTAGTCGGCCGAGTAGTCGGCCGACTAGTCGGCCCGATTAGTCGGGTTGACCGACTAATGGACGACGAGGCCTAGTCGAGTCGGCTACCCCCCCCCCCCGACTCGACTAGTCGGTCGACTTTTACAACAGTCAACGGGAGGGTCGGAGGAGTTTTGGAGGTCGATTAGGTTGGTGAGGAGTAACTCCACAGATGATAGCGCTAAGCCGTATGTTGTTTTGTGGTCCATCTGGGCTGGAAGGAATGATGTGGGCATCATCGCTCGGAACTTTTATTGCGAAAATGTTGTGTACCATTTTAATTCCCTGTACTGCCTCTAGCTTTCATGGTAATGTAACTTTTAATTAATGAAACAGTTAGCGTGGTGACTCCCACAATGGGAGATCACCCTATTTTATTTAAAAAATGTTTTATTGGTGGAGATTAATTGAACTTAGTTATTTTCATCTTTTGGCTCTTTTAAAAAGGAAGTGTTTATGTTCTTGCAATATAATAGGTTTCAAAACAAATATATATTTGTGCAAAATGGAATTATCAAAGTCACATAAAACGGTAGCAGAACTAACCGTCTACCCAAGGTTCAGGAAAGCGGTATGCGTATACGTTCGGACAGGTCACCGAATACTGAATAAGTGGTATGCAAAGGCATATGCGGGGCATATGCGGTTCTACGTGATTTTCTAATTTTAAATTTGGAAATAAATATCTTTGAATAACATTACTAGTTACTACTGAATTTATGTATCTAAATGGAGTTAAAGAAGATCTAAGAAATACGGTTCATGTTAGATGATTGAGTATATGTGTTTTAATTGCCTAACATTTTATCACAAAAAAACATTTAGCCATAAAAACTTCACATATTAGATGATTCATAATAACAAATCTTCATTACACATGCATGCGCTACATGAGCGAAATCTTAATCGACATATATTAAAATATTTGATGATACATTGCATATACTCATGAAAACAATACATGAGAAAAACATAAAACTTTGCATATATATAATGGTATAATGCATTGCAATCGTATACAAATGCATGTCATATTCTTACAATTGAATGGAGGAAGAAGTGGATATCCGGAATAAAGCACTTGAATGAGAGGATTGGAAAATTTGAGATGCTGGAGCAGTATGCGGGATATGTGGGGAGGGAGCATAATGCACCGATTCATGGAATCGATTCGGTTTGCATGCTGTACGGGCATATGTGGCCGCATATGCGGCCCGTGCGGACGATTTCATGAACATGCATCTAGCCCTTTTTGATAATGATAAAACAAATATATGATTGCACAGCAATATTATTTTCCAACTTCTCAATTTCCCCCGTCTCTTAGACGAGTAGAAAAATTCCTACATAAAATACCAAACCCACTCCCCTTTTGACATTAACAAAAGCAATGACAAGGAAAATACATATAGATGGTAACTCGGAGAACTAATAATGAAACAAGTACTAAATGATATGCTGCATAAGGTTACTGTTTGCATACGACATCACAAAGTATCACATAGCATAAAGCAAGCAACATAGAAGAAACACAACTGAGTTTTATACAAGCAAGAATTCTAAATACTTATGAAACTAAGTTCTTATAGAGGCAAAATCTAATTCTAAGAATTCGAGTCATCATACGGTGAAGTAATCAAAGTAACAAGGGTAGAATTAATGCGGAATCCAGTGAGTTTTTCAAGAAAGAATCTGAAGAAGCTGAGCCCACCTGAGTATGTTCATTATCACACTTGCAAAGGGCAAGTGAGCATGACTTACACTAATCGTAAATTGAAATACGACATTTCCCCGATTCAGTCGACGGCAAGTCACAATAGAGAAAGATTGTAGGTAAGACATTTGGAAATGGAAAGACAACAAGTCATCAGTCCATACTATTTCCACTCAAGGATTCCTGGGTTGGTTTCAAATGCTGTAAATCGAAATAACTTTCTGATTTGAAAAGGTCGATCATCATGATTGTATGAAGAGCAAGAAAGTAAGGTATTGTGCAATATAGTTCGAGCAGAGTATATCCATGATTGACGATTCCAAGAATATCAAATAGTAAATGTGCACTTAACAATATTTGCACATGGAAAATAGACGAGAAGATTGTTATATTCCCTAATTCACTAAAAGTCATACAAGGTTGGAGTGAAACGTCTTCACAAGAATCGGATAGAAAGCAATTGATATGTGGGGTATCAAGTAATAAGAATCAAGGAGTGGTAGAATATGAAGAGTGAAAGAATTGTGTTATCAAATGGAAAGACAAATAAGCCTTCCCAGTTGATAGGGCGCACACAGATTACGAGTGCATGTAAGTAAAGTCCCCATAACGCCATAGCTGCATTGTGCTCCACATATGAGGCTAGGATATAGTGAATATTAGCCATGGGAAAGCTCGAAGTGATGTTTGCAAGAGGTTTATCGGAATGAGAAAGGAAGTGAAGTGAAGGGGAAAAGGAAGTTCACAAATAAGTAACTCATAAAACTGACTCAATTAGGCAACAGAAAAGTTGAGAGCAGCTGACTGAAAGTATCCGTAGTCGGCAAAGATGAAACTGTGTCAAAACTGTAGCAATCCTTGTCGATGGAATGCTCATACTAGCTCCAACTCTCGAGTTGGTCGTGAACCTTCTCAGAATTTTCTAGAGGGGTATATCATCATTGAGTAAGCGACAAAAGGATGGGAAAACTTCTCGAAGGCAAAGATTTGCACGGATTGCTCTATAACGTAGTAACCCTACTTAACTGTGGGAAAAGGCTTTGTTGTTGTTGCTCTATAATGTGGGATGAGTTCACTGAATTTGAACTTTGTTCCGTACTCCAGCAGATTTGGATCTCATTACTATTCGACAACTTGTTCTCCCTACCGATTTGTGGAGTTAGTGTTGATCCTAACCTAATACCCATGTTCTATGCTAACCTAATCGATATGGTAGATGACCAAATGATGCAGCGTGGAAAGGGAATAAGGGAAAGTTGGTGTTCCAATCAAATTAGAATTTTTTTCCATTCATCTAATTAGAAGGGTTAAATTAAATAAGGTTTTGTTTGATTAAATTAAATTAAGGTTATGTTAATTTTATTTGTATCCAGTTGAGTCAATTGATCCAGTTGAGTCAATTGCAGTTCCTAATTTTATTTAAATTACGAAATCATGCGTGATCTCCAATTAATTAATTATTTAGTTAGATATTATAGGACCTTAGATTATGGTTTGTTTCCTTTTTCGGTTTATTGAATCTCCGCCATGGGGTCAAAATTCAGCGAATTTCAATTTCGACGATTTACCGAAATTCGACTGAAATGGCTGATATGTGTGCCTTGAGGGAGGTTGATAGGAGAAAATGTGACCGAAATGGCCAAAAATTTGGTCGAATTTCGATCTAATTTCCGCCAAAATGTCGTTTCGGTCGATCATTGATGCTGTCAGTGAAACATATATTTAAGGCCTTGATCTCACCCCTCTTATGTAAAAGGGTTATGGTCCATTGTTTTAGTCAGTTCAGGTTGAAAATAAAATTGGAGTTTCTCCAACTTATCTCTACCCTATATTTTCTCCATTGCAAATCCACGTGCAATCGACGCATTTTCTCTTCTCTACCCTTCAATTTCTTCTCTAAAAAAAACCAGCAATCAGAAATTTTACATTTGCATTTATTAGTATCGTAGCATGGCCCACAATCGTCCTCACAATCTGATGATCCATCCATAGAAATCGATTTTTTCTTCCAAGCCAATGACTATCAATTTTTTGTGGCCAAAGTTCAAGTTGAGTCATGAATTCCATGGCTAGCATTCACGAGAGGAGCGGCTCAAACATTGTCGACAATTAACCATCAAAGTACAACAGTGGTTGGATACTTGGTTCAATAAGGAGATATTTGTGGAAGAGCATCCCAATGTTGTCCAGGAAGGCATCAAGTCGCTGCCTCTCATTCATGAAACTGTCTCGCAACTGTTGTCCAGGAGGTTCATAAACCTCCACCATCTTCTCTAATGATATAGCAGGCCCCGCTCATGTCCTTGTCGGCAAATACGGCAGAACCACCACCACCTCTGCTTATGAGTAACCCTCCCCCGCCATCTTCAGCGTTGTCCATAGTAACCCCTTCACCCATGCCTCTACCACCATCACCACCTTCCCCGCCTAAGCCGTCGTCGACACTACAACCTCCCCAGCTACCGCAGCCATTGCCCCTTCCACAACCTCCTATCACCACTACACCCGAGTCAAAGCCAAACATTTCCCTAACACCACTACAATCCCCTTCGCCGCCAGCTCTTTTCCTCGTACCCAAGCCAATACCTTCCCCGACAGTGCCAACACCGTCCTCACGCCCCCACCCAACTAGCATTAAAGCACTCAATTGTCGTCCTTACCCCCATTCGATCGTTCGAGGTTGTTGCCGCATGTCATTAGTGTGTGTGACACAACCAAGCCAAGCAACACCATTGCACTTTCCATTATCATCCTCCTTGAGCATCGAGGTCTTCCATCCCACTGTTACACCTCCCTCAAAGAGGTCCATAAGAAATATCTCATCGGTGCCTCCAACTTCCCCAACCTCAACATGCAGTAAGTGCGTAAACAAGAAAAATACAAGTATAGAAGACAGGATGGTTGTTAGAAGCACCAAACGACCCTCTCAACAAACAAGTCACACGCCAACTCGCCTACTTTTGCACCATCTTTTCGATCACAAGCAGCCAATCTCACTGACGCGCACAACCACGTTGTTGCAACGTGAAGTCGACAAACAGGCCACACACCCACTCGCCTACTTCTGCTACATCTTTTTTATCACAAGCAGCCAATCTGACTGAAGCACACAACCACATTGTTGAGACACGAAGTCCTATAGTTGTCGTAGAAACCGACAAATGTAGATGCATAATATCACTGTTGTAAAAGTCACCCGACTGGCCCGACTAGTAGGGGTGACCGACCGAGTATTGACCAACTCCGACTCAGCCGACTAGTTGATCGATTTTTATTGGAGATACCATATTTTTTATTTTTTTAAACAGAACTTATGCTAATACGCTTAATGTTTTTATTTAAATTCAAATACTTCTTCTCTTTCATTATGATAATATAAAAAATGTACAAATATATGTACATATACAAGAATATACACATAAAAATGATTCATATATTTAAAATAATTAAAAAGTTCAAAGCCGATTAAAGCCCAACTAAATCCGATTAGTCGTCCGACTACCGATTAATCCTTAGTCGGTAACCCAAACGACCGAGTACCGACTACTGATTTGTGCAACCTTGCATAATATCAGAGATAAAGATAAAGAACGATAAGAACATCATGATTTTACATGGAACATTACTCCATAAGGAGTGGGATGAAACCACAGAAAAAGGCCTCTCAAAGGTCGGATTTGTATATCGAATTCTCTAACTGTTACAATGGGTGTGGGGCTTCTTATATAGACCCACTAAATTATTCAAGTCCCACTAATAGATGATGTGGGACTAGACCTATAAATATGGTAAATGGACCCCGGAGGGATCCAATTGCCCATCTGTGGCGCATACTCTAACACTTCACCCTCAGGATGGAACATGCAATGCCCAGCTTGGATAAATAGAAAGAAATCTCTCACTCACACAATACAAGTCACTATGGACAATATCAACTCAGCGCATACTCTATTGGTTGCCAAGTGAGGACGTTGCTTCTCATGTCGTGCTGATGAGGAGGAACTGAAGGTTGGAGAAAAATCTCCTTATTGGAGAATGTGTGCTTTTATTGTGTATGTCATAGTCACTGAAACTAAAATGAGCCTCCACATGAAGAACTCTGGTACGCAACTGCTCCAACTCTCTGAAGAGCCAAATAAACAACGTGTATACATACGTAGACCTCGAAAGATGGGTCTCTCTCATAAGGACCTCGAAGTGGGTTCTCTCTCATAAGAACCTTGGAAAGATCCCGTACTGGAATTCACGATCACGGGAGAATGGAGTCTAAAAAAGAGCCTCCTCGTCAAAGAACGGGTCTCTCCCAAACAGGATCAGATAATGGGATCTCTACTCTGGAGTCCCTATGAATACACATGAAAGTCCATACAGGCTCATAGAATGGAATCTCTATTCTGGAGTTCCTACAAATCCAGATGAAAACCATGAGTCCAAATAAGGATGGGGATCTCTCATGTAATACTCCCCCTTTCTCACATACTTGATGGAAAAATGACATCGACCAAGTTGGGAGAAGAATAAAAGATGGGAAAAGCCACTATTTTTTCGCATTTTTCTCCTTTCTCTTTTTTTGAAGCTGACACCTCTTCTTTTTTTAAGACATTATTCTTTTTTCTTTGTCGCTTTCTTCTCTTCTTTTTTTCGTGCGGCTTTTGTTTGTATTGTTGCCATTTTTCTCACAAAATCTCCTTTTTAAAAAACATTGTTGCCAAAATCGGGCCCCAAAAAATGCAGCTCTTCCTTTTTCGTAGCTCTGGCCGACAGTTGGGCCCATAATCTTTCCACCCCACCCCCAACTCATTTTTATAATAGAGGCCGATTGGGCATGAAATGAATCGAAAGCCCTCGACTTTTTTATAACAAAGCATATTTCGATGCAATTGGGGCCTAAACTTTCCTTTTTTTAATAATTGTGGCCCACTTAGGCCCAAAGTAACTCCTCTCCCCCTTTTTTCCTTTTTTTATTAAAAGCCCGAAGCAGGGCCAAGTACTCCTCTGAAGCCTAGGGTACACAATGGGGATACCCATTGTTGATGCCACTGGGATGGCATCTTGCCTAGAGGCAGCTAATGTGGCATGAGATTAGGTGCAAGAGGGTGTTGTCTGGAGCCATTGGAAGACGGGCGGAGGTGGCTTCTTAATTGGACATTTTGAGAATGGCCACTTGAAGCTTGGAGAGGTGATAGCAAGGGAGGCAGCGCTGGAAAGGTTCACATGGAGGAGAGTGCCTCGTGGAGGTGGTTGATGGATGAAAACTAGAGGCACGATCATGCGCTTTTTCTTCATTAAGTTTGGGAACCCAAGACCGCAGTCCCTACTACTGTTGTTGCTATGTCCCGCACGTGCGTAGGCGATGTCAACCTCATCCTTTTTATTGGGTTCTGATTGGAAACCCATACTCATAGAATCTCTGAGGTAATCTGGGTGTGCGTAGATAGACTAGGATTGGTTGCGCGTGGGGTTCAAGATGCACCCTTCTTCTCCTACTTGACTGAATCAAGGGCAACGATCATTTTTTCTTCATGGTTGGGCCTTTCAAGATGGGAGAAACCTAGAGATGTGCGTAATCAAGATTTGCCTGGTGGTCGATCACCTACATGGACGCGCGAGAATTGTGTCTATGTGCATGAAAACATGTCTGATCACCTAGAATGTGCGCATGAGAGCAATTGTGCGCTAGAAGGTGGCTTGGAACCCATCTATAGGTAGCCATTTCGCTTTTGCAGCTTCTTCAATCAGTACTAGGATCATGCTGCTACACCGTGAAGAATTAGGGTTCAGACGAAACCCTAGAACAAGCAGTATACTAGAATTTGTTCTGAAGTGGAAAAAATCCTACAACACATATCTCGAACTCGAACAAATCTTGAACATGAATTAATCAATAATAAATCTTTGAGAATAAAGAAATCCAAGAACCGAACACGCTCTGATAATAGAATCGTGCAAAATAAGGGTTTTAGAAAACCCTAGACGATTCTTGAATCTTGAATAGATCTTCAACAATAATCTTCGAAAATAAGCCATAGAATTGAACCCGCTATAATACCATATAAAAAACGATGAATGTGAAGCGTAATATCAGCGATAAAAATAAAGAACGATATGAACACCGAGATTTTGTGTGGAACCCTACTCTATAAGGAGCGGATGAAACCACGAAAAAAGGCCTCTCATAGGTCGGATCTATCTATGTATTGAAGCAAGACCCTGGAGCGAGTTTGCGTCAAAGGTGTGCCGTACTAGATGCGCAACCTGGAGGACCTTCGCACAGTTCTGGGAGGTATCGTAGAGGTTTTGGGGATGGAGTCTAGTGGTTGTCAACCCGGGGACCCGCCCGATCCCGTGTTGCAGGTTCGGCGCCTTCGCCATTCGAAATTGGGTTGCTGGAGGATCGACATGCATTAGAGGTCGCTGCTCTTGGAGCTTTCATCTTCGAGTCTGCCCAGACGCCGCGATGACCTCCTCCGGCTCGGGCTGGGCAGAGAAGTGAACCACGCTCATGGTGACGTCGAGGTGGGGGCACATGTTGTCGCATGTGAGAAGGCGCTTCGTCCTGGGATCGATCCACGTGTTGTTCCAACGGCGGCCGTTCCACATGTAGTTCCGACGGCGGCCTCTCTCTCTTCTCCGATGACCTCTGCAAGGCAGACCGAGAAGTCGAAGAGCCGTTCGGGTGGGTGCGGAACGGTTACCGCGGAGACCGCTCGTCTTCCGTGTGGTATTCAATTCGGGACGTTTCGTGGCACCACAGAAGGGGGGATAACATCCCTTTCTTTCCCGAGGGCGGTTATATCAAGTGGTCGGGTGGGCCAGCCCTTCCTCTATGATGCAGGTAGGGACCCTCCCAGTTTTCCACTTGGGTCCGGTAACGCGACTGTGCGGGCTGACCCGATTATGGATTCTACCAAAAACCTGGAGGCCTACCAACCAGGTGCAGATATGACTCATTCGGACACCGATGGCCTGGCTAGGCATATCTCGATTGTGGACGGTTGCGTCGGTTTTGTGGCTGGAGCTTGTGAATAGTTGGAGGCGGGGCTAGCAACTTTGCAAGGGCAGGATGGGGTTGTTTCCGATGCTACGGTTCTGGACTCCGAGTACCACGTGGGCGAATCTCAGCGGGACACGGGTCCGAGCGAAGCTAAGGCAAATCTCGAGTCAGATGCTCGACCTCGCTTTGGGACCTGCTATTCAAGAAGAGACCTACCAAGGCTGTTGAGACGGAAGCTTCGTCGGGCAGCCTTACGTGAGCGTGTTCTCGAAGACGATGGAATACGTGTCGCCGGAACGTGTGGCCCTTCGAGGTCCCAGCAGGTGAACAGATTCAGCCTTCTTGATAGAGCGGTGGCGGAACGCTTGGGGGTGGTGCCCCCGAAGGAGATGCGTAACAGGTGTCTCAAATGAAGGTTCTCTCTTGGAATGTGTGGGGTGCAGGTCGGCCCGAGAAACGACTGGCAATACAGAATCTAGTGGATGAGTCATCAGTCGATATCTTTTTTCTTCAAGAAACCAAGGCCTCTAGTGGTGCGGCTGACCTGAGGGGGGAGGTCGGCAAGGGTGGTAGGTTCAGAGTGGCTGACTTGGAGGCGTCCGGTGCTTCCGAGGGATTATTAACGGGGTAGTGGGCTGATGCTTTTGACTCGATCGAGGTGTCCCGGTTGCAGTCATCTCTTTTTGTGCGGCTCAGGAGAGGAGCGGATGGGCTCGGTTTCTCGTGACAAATGTTTATGGCACCACGGGGCAGGAGCGGAGGCTGCTGGCTGTCGAGCTTGAGTCGATTGGGGCAGAGCGTGAGGACGAAATTTGGTTGGTGGTGGCGACCTCAACGTCACACTGGTCATTGAGGACCGTACCCACTAGTATGGCGGCAGTGATGCGGCTTCGGAGGAATTGCGGAGATCTATTCATACCTTAAGCATGCAGATCGTTTATGCTGCGGGTTGCTCCTTCACGTGGCGCACTGCTAGATCTCGCTCGAGGTTGGACAGATTCTTGGTGTCGCTCAAGGGGGCGGAGGCCTTCCCTCTATCGCGAGCGTGGGCGATGCCTCGGGCTCACTCTGATCACACGTCCATTCGGTGGTCTTCGGGGGAGGAGGAAAGGCGTAGGTCCCTCTTCCGTTTTGAAAGAAGCTGGTTGCCGGAAGAGGGATTCCGAGAAGACATGATTGCTCGTTGGAGGGATTGGAACACGATGGGGTCGACGGTTCTCTGCTTCTACGCGAAGTTGTCGCTCTTGCGCTCGCATCTATCTCGATTTGGGAGGGATGTAAGACGTCGACGCAGGCTGAAGAGAGGGGAGGCCCAAGCGGGCGTGTCGCATCTGGATGGGCTGGATGATGCGCGCGGTCTGGAGCCGGAGGAGGTGGAAGAGAGGATGAGGCTCCTAGAGGAGATCATGCTGGAGGATCGAAAGGAGGAGATTGAGTGGAGGCAAAGGTCCAGACAACGGTGGTTTCGCGAGGGGGATGCCAATACGCGCTTCTTCTACAGCATGGCGTCGGGGGGGCATCGGAGAAACTACATCCACGATCTCATGGTGGGGGGCTGGGGGTGGCAGGGGAGGCAAATATTGGTGTTGCGATCCGAAACCATTATGTGAGTGTTTCCAGGAGGCAACGGCGCAGTGGATGGGGTTGCTTAGGAAGAGGGGCGAGGTGTTTAAACGGGTCGCAGGTGGAGGCATTGATGGTGCCGTTCTCGGAGGCTGAGATCAAAAGCGTGGTTTGGAGTCTGAATGCGGATGGGGCTCCAGGGCTCGATGGCTTCCCGGTGTTTTTCTATAAGGAGTTTTGGGACTTGTTGAAAGGTGAGATTGTCGATCTGATGAACGAGTTTGCGGATGGCAACAGGGGTTTTAAAAAAATCAACAAGGCATTATTATTTATGCTGCCGAAGGACTTTCCAACAAGAATTGAGGACTATCGACCGATCGCGCTCTCCAATGCGATCTATCTGGTTGCCACGAAGACGTTGGCGAACCGCCTTAAGGTGGTTATTGACTCAGTGATCTTGCAAGGACAGAGTACTTTTATTCATGGGAGGGAAATGGCAGATGGTCTGATGTTGGCGTCAGAAATATGTCTGCATTGGAAAAGGTCGAAGACGAAAGGTGCTCTTTGGAAGATCAACTTCTCCAAGGAATATGACTGCGTTGACTAGAATTTCATTTGGACATCTTTGAGGCGAAGGGGCTTCCAGAAGACGTGGATCGGGTGGATGAAGAGATGTATTACGATGGCTTCCTTCTTTGTTTTGGTTAATGGCAAGCCGGAGGGTGGTCCTTTCCAGCCTCAAAGGGGGGTACGGCAGGGCTACCCTCTGGTCCCGATGCTATTCGTCATAGTCGCCGATGCTTTGGCCATCTTGTTCAATCAAGCGGTGGAGTCAGATATATGTGCTGGTTTCCGTCTGGAGGAGTTATCCATACCAGTGCTTCAGTATGTCGATGACACTTTAATCTTGCTTGATGGGTCGGAGACCCAAACAGCGAATGCGGCAATGTTGGTTGATATATTTGGTGAGCTCTCGGGCATGTTTACCAACAACGATAAATCCAAAGTGGTCACGTCTGGAATGAGCAGTAGTGAGAGAGAGGCGGTGGCTAATATTACTCGTTGCTCTCTGGGGTCACTACCCCTGACTTACCTTGGCCTACCATTGACGGATGGGAAATCGAATAAATTTGACTGGGATATTGTGCTCCATAAGATGGAGTAAAAGATGGTGGGCTGGAAGGCGACCACTTTGTCCAAGGGTGGCAAACTTGTCTCGTTGAAGCACGTCCTTTCCGCGATATCGATTTTCTTCTTCACTACGTGTATCCTCCCTATTGGTGTGTGAAAAAAGATGGAGGCACTAATGATGTTTTTCTTTTGGTCGGATGGCATGCAGCAGAAGACGGGGCTTCATCTTGTGGGATGGAAGGAGATAACGAAGAGGAAGATGGATGGCGGACTGGGCATTCGGGATGTTGATTGCATGAATAAGGTGTTGCTTGGTTAATGGGCGGCCCAGATCCGGGGTCCCTCGTCTTCTCCAGTGCACAGGCTTCTACGCAGGATCTATGGCATTCGGGGCGAGTTGGTGGCTACGAGGATACGGTGGGAACCTCCCCTCTAGTCTGGCGTCCGCGGTGTCCTCCCGACTCTCACCCCCTTTTTGGCTCCGAGGGTGGGGGACGTGCGCCTGTTTCATTTCTGGGGCGACGATTGGACAGGGGAGGGAAAGTTGTGCACCAGGTTTCCGAGATTGTTTGCTCTGGCGGCGGATCACGATAGTACTCTTTGTCAGGTGGGGGAGACCGGCACTTGGGCACCTGTGTTCGTCAACGAGTTATCGATGCAGAGGCTGGAGGATTTTTTATGTAACAATCTGAGCTGTCGTGGGTAGCTGACACCCTCCATGGCCCCCACGCAGTGAATACGAACCACTTTGAGTGGAGGGGGATGAAGCTCTCCACGAAAAAGATTTGTGATCACCTGCATTGTTCTTCGGAGGCGCTTGACGCGGACTTGATTCAGGACTTAAGAGTGGTTTAGGCAGCAAAGATTCCTAAAAGGGCCAAGATTTTCCTGTGGTGCCTAAGGAGGGATCGCATTTGTGACAAAGTGAGGCGAGGAAAAATTTTCCGTGTTCAAGATGTAATTTGCGATAGGTGTCTTGGGCAGCAGGAGGACACAGAACATATCTTCTTCAAGTGTCAAACTTCGACCGAGGTTTGGCACGAGTTGGGCTTGTTGTGGCTGCGGTGCGAGGACGCCGCGACCTTTTGGCAGTCGATCAGGAGGGTCGAGCATGGCTCCACTGCTGATGTCTCACATGCATTTGCGGCGTTGTGGGCGATCTGGCAGGGTAGAAATGACAGTATTTTTAAAAATCAAAAGTTCTACTCAGAGAATGCTTATCCATTGTAAAGCCCTTTACAATTTCTGCGCTTCTCGCTAATGTAACTTCATCCTCATTTTATTTCTAATTTAAAAGGCGGTAGCTCCCAACTTGGGAGTTTACCCGTGTTTGGCTTTCAAAAAAAATATTGAATTCTCTCAATTATTATAAACATGTGGTGCTACCACTACGTCGAAAAGGGCACATGGAGCGTCGGATGAAGAGCCCTCACCCAAAGATGCGTTGTCATTGTTGGAGCCCTAACTGTGCACCTCGAGGTCGGCCACCTCTTAAACTCCTTACAGAAGTAGATACCTAATATGGCGTCTGAAATTTCATCAGTAGGAACCAAATCCCCTGATATCAGGAGTGAGGCGTTATCTTGGGAAAGTGATAGAAAGGCCCTCCCTTCAAAGCCCTTTACCAAAGGGGTAATCATGGAGTAAACACAAGGGGAGACATATTGACGGCAATGGATATGATCGATCAGAATCAAATGATAGATTGTGCAGATTCAGATGGTCGATCAAAATCAAAAGACGATCAATCAATGATCAAAATTGTTCAATCAGAACATAGTTGTTATAATACAAAAATGATCGATCAGAAAACAAGGTTGATCAACCAAGTGTGATCGATCAAGTCAGAATGGTTAATCGATCAGCTTGATTCTTTGACTTGAAAGTCAAAGAGCTGAAATGCAGTATGATTGATTCATGAGGTCTTTTACATTTTAAGATAATTACAAAATGCATGACTCAATAAAAGAAAAGACTCCTTCTTCTTCTAGAGCTTGAGTTGAAGTTCATTAACTTTGAACTCCTTCAAGCTTCTTAGCTTCTTCTTCACTTAAACTTTAGCTCCTCAGCTTGAGCTTCTTCTTGGCCCAGCAGCTTTCCTGCTCTTGACCTAGCTACGAGCTCTATACATAGGTTTTATTATCATCAAAATATGCATGGTCGTGCACTATGCTCGTGCGCTAACAATCTACCTACTAATGCATGAACTAGCAAGAATGCCTTCTTGAATCTACTAAGCTTCTTTTTCTCACGAGGTGTCTTTTTTCCTTCATTTGTCTGAATCAATCTTGATAAAAGGACATCGTTTTTGCATGTCCCTATTTCTTGCATTTGTAAAAATTGATGGAATCTTCTTTTGCATCTTTCTTGTTCTTGAAGCTCTTCTTGTTATTCAAGAATATTTTGAATTTCCTTGCGAACAAGGCCATGTCTTTGTCGTTACCCGATTAGCAATTTGACTCTTCAACCTTGAACATGAGATTCTTATTCTTTAAGTCCTCAGCAGGTGCCTGTTTGTTATTCTTCTTATAGTTGTGCATCCAAAAATAATAATATTAATTCACAAGATTACAAGTACATGGCTTAAAGCCAAAACTAATTACATTACATAATCCAACTATCAGCTAGTGATTTAACACGTGGCAATTACATTTTACAATAGTATCCATCCTGATGGAAGACCACCCCATTTCTCGCCAGACATAGGGCCCACACAACAGCCACAACACTGAGTCTCTCCTCCATGCCCTACCAAATCAATAAACTCCAAAGTTAGCAACGCGGTCCGTCTCAATTAATGTGATACCATGGCTCACCCGGGCACCTACAAAGCTCGCATGAGTGAAGAAGAGGTGGTCCACATCTTTATTGGCCTCCAAACAACATGTGTATATAGAGTACGAGCCTTGGAAAGTGCACAAGCTTATCACCCGTCATCAATCGCCCACGACTTAAGAGTCGGAGAAAAACATTTATTCTTGTGAGCACCTCCCGATGCCAAAATCTCGTATAATCAACATTGCAGCTACGTAGATCAAAAGGCATCAATCCTATCAAGGTCAAATAAGCTTTTCACACAGAAAAGCTTCTATCGGACCAGTACCAACAATCACGCCCCTGAGAGCCCTCATGGTCTTCCATGATTTCCAACTCCTCCATAAGATTGCCCATCTGTTGATCCAAAATATCAAAGTAAAAGGAAAGGAAAAAAGTACCATCCCGACAATCAGCCGCCAAATTTTCAAAATCATTCACCAACGCCATCAGACGAAGGAATCTCAACTATAGAACTACAATGTCCACTCAATCATTACACACAAACTAAAAGCCTTTACCATCTCCCAATATCTACCGCAACAACGGGCGCACATCCTGCAGCACCGAGCAAAGCCCCTCCAGAAATGAGATGGCGCAAAACCAAGCTCGCTACTCTCGACAAAGAAGATATATAAATCTTCCAAATGAAGGTGCACACCAAAGTGCCACAATCACCCGAAATGCAGGTGATCCACTTGCACAACAAAGCCTCGCTTATTTGCACCAAGCTACGAATACCAAGGCCATTATCAACCTTAGATAGAATAACCATTCTCCAGTCAACCAGGTCTAAACTAGTGGAATCACTAGAAGACCAAAAGAAGCATTCAATATTGTTTCAAGTCTCTTTTAGACACCCATAGAGAGAAGGACACAGGAGAGGAAAAAAACTTAGCTGACAGGACTGACTTTAACAGCACTAGTTTACGCTTCTAGATAAACAAGCAGATTTCTAACCAATGAGCCTCTTCTGAGAACGATGGCTTCGTGTCGCCACCCTTCTTCTCCCATGATCCCCAACTTTTGCACTCTCGACAGTGGTGGTCAATCTGACCACAATGTAAAGAAATCTAACCGCTAGCAAGATTTAGACAAATGATCCTAAGAACCACATTTAAAGAAACAAGTCGATACTGGAGGCTTCTTCAGGTTGTATTGGCGCATGCACCTTGGGAATCGCGAACCCTGCTCCTATTCATCCTTGAGAGACAACAATCAGGACATCGTGTGCAACCTCCAACATCATTTCATCCTCATTTGTGATCCTTCCATCTTCCTCGCAAACTTCTCTCTCGAGTTTGGTGGCCCACTCTTCCAGCTTCCCTCCATGTCCCTACTCTCAAGGTTATCGTGAAGTTTTGGAGTTTGTTTTGACCTAAGCTTGCGCCAAGTATTTCTTCTGGTTAGTTTTTTAAAGATATGTGCCAAGTGCGTAAACCTACTCGAGTTACTCCAAATAGATGCCACAGCCATGGAAAATGCACAAGTTGAGAAAATTCCAGCAGGAGTATTCATGACTAATGTCTCTACAAGATCCTTTTGATTATTTTTCCTTCACCTGATACAAAGGCCTCTAACGAGACAAGGCCCTAGGTATCCACATCATTTAATGCAGTACAGGAAAGTTCATTTAAGGAAGTGATGTGTTCTTACGAAGGATTCTCTCAAGGTGGAGGATAAGGACTATGAAAATTAGTTCAGTATAAGTATTATGCCATAAACTGGGTGGCCAATAATGTTAATCTGTCGATTACTGTGCGGATCTCCTACATAAGGAGATAGCCAAGGAGATGTGGGAGAAGGTGTCTCAGACTTATTCCCAATAGGCCACTAAATCTCGTCTTGCTACCAGATTGTATGTATGCATGAGGAACTTGTTATTTTTCAACTAGCTTGTTGACTTAAGCATAATAACAGCATACAAATTTCTTGCAGGATTGAACACTCGCGATCAAACAGCGAAGGATAAGATCCTAACTTCCGAGACAGTTCCATCTCTTCATGTGAAATTCGTACATCTACAACAACTTGATTCCAATCCTAACCACTCCAGCCAAGTTCAATCAATCGAGACCACAACTTTCCTTGTGTCAATTAGACGAGGTGGTTGCTTTAGATTTCATGGTGGTGGAGGTCGTAACTCTAGACGTGGTCGACGACGTCGTTATCACCCCCCATGTTTCTACAAAGCTACAGCCGGCATATATTTTCACCAAAGCTCCTTCGAAAAAGTGTAGTCCACCGATGACCTCCAAGTTGGGCATGATCGATAGATATGCTCCAACTTGAGGGGAGTATTGATGTTCTCCGTATTTAGATACTTCTATTTTGTCAGTTTTTTGTGCTCTATATCTGGCAATCCTATGAATGAATCTTTTGTATTCTTTGTTTTGTGTGATTGGGACTTCGGGTTTTATTATATAAGAAACACTACTCCTTGAATAAAATAACCCCATTCCTTCCCAGAGATTTTTTCTCACATATTTTTTTTAGCCTTTGTTTAGGAAGTTCTTGTAAGTTTTTGATGAAATTAACAGAACTCTTCTAAATAAGCATTCATGATCTTATTTAATAAAAAACATTCTAAAAATAAATAAAATCAAGTAAGTCTTATATTATGAATATTAGAAATGATCTTGGACTTGGAATTTTGAATCTGAAGGAGATGAATAAGACACTATTGTCCAAATGATTCACTTGCATTTGTGGGTAGCACTAATATACTTTGTTCTTTGGTAGAAGATCTATGACGTGACTTCTGGTTCGGATGTTCATTTGGAGGTTGTTATAACTTGTCTACATAGGTGTTTTGAAAGGGCAATCCATCCATACCCCTAAGATCTCGCCTTCTCTTAGACATGTTTTAGTGTAAGGCATTTAATTGATATGAAGAAATCAAATTGGAATATGGATGATTCGTTCGATAATAATTTGAAAATAATTCGATTCGAAGTTAATTAAATTGAATATGAATTCAAACCATGGATTTAATTCTCAAACAAACTGGATCTGAATTAACTTGAATTCTTTCGATAGAAATTTGATTCGATTCGATAGATTACATTATATTATATATAGACACGCTACCACTTATTTACCAACAAGCTTATCATCTATACACATAAATATATGTAGGGTGAATTTTGCAATATCCACAAACTAATACTATCAATAAATAAATTAAATATATATTTAAGTAATTCTATCTGAGAGTCACGAGACTCGTGACCCCAACTTCCCAACATGTGACCGCTCAATGCCTTCCATACACCACGCCTCCCCTCTAGCTCCTCCATCTCTAGCGTCGTCGCACCTCCCTCTCCAACCTCCCTCTTGAAAGTTGGCGTGCCTCACTCTCAAAACGTTGCCGCTCAACAATCACGCTTTCGCTAGCCACGCCTCAGCGCCAGCAACCGCTTCCCTACCAATCGTGCGAGAAATTTCAACTCGACACCACCATTGCCCTTGATCAGGTTCAACCATTGGTTGTTGTAATGAGTGATGCCCATCTTTTTTCCTTCATCTTTTCGTTGTGTCATGTTATTCACTCTTAGTTTGGTAATGAGATTTCATGTTGCATGTAGCCACTGAAATGGGCACAAAAAGTTTGTTAACAAAACAGTTTGAGCCATCCGGTGCAGAATGTGATGCTCGCAGTTCTAAGCTCCTAGCTAGCATCTGATTTGTTTCAGCCGTGACTAAAAAAATTACCATTCAAATTCCACAAACATCTTGTCTTATTTAATTGGCCATTTCCCAATCATATTAGTTTTTTGTCAACTTTTATGATTCCAGAAACATCAATTATTGTTTTATTTAAGGGGTCAGACTCATTTGCTAGATTAAAATTATTTTAAAATCAATTGTCAATATCCTCTTGTGCATCTGCACGTAGTTTGCATCAATCGAGGAGTTGATGCAACATAGCCGGACATTACTTGGCATATTTCAAGGCATTATAACATAGTTTTTTCTTGGTTGGATTATATTGTTTACCTTCTTATTGTATTTGGTTTAGTTTAGGTAAGTTTATTAAGTTGTTGGGTGGCCCATTATAAAAGAACTTGAATTTACCTTCTTCCTTTTATTTTTTGAGTATGCATCCTGCTTGCAACAGCTGATTTGATGATGGAGTGATTCACGTGATCTGTATATATCATGATTAACTTCTCTATTAGCGTGATTTATTGTAGATGATACACATGATTTATGATTTACTCTATGTTGATTATTTATTGTGGTTGGTAAATCACTTATTACTGAAAATTTGCATTTGTTAGTCATTCTTCTGCACTTAGCAGTATTTTAACCAGTGAAATCTGAAGGATATGATTTAATCCTCAAGCGCATTACGGAAGTGTGAGCGTCGTATCGAATACGACGAAGAATGACTAGTCGAACTAGCTGTTCTGTGCAGCGGAATTTAAAAAATTTTCATGCGATGAAACCACATGATCCAAGAACGATTCTCGGATCGTTTCATCTAGAACCACAACAAGTATAAAGGAATACCTCTTGAAGCGTGGTTGATCGAGTCTACGAAAGGAGACCTCTTGTCTCAAGTCCGATCGTCGGAGAAGAAGCTTGCGAGCGTGGGGATGAGTCGCGTGATCCTCGCAATCCAACGAGTTGATCCAAGCACGGTGAACTCCTGATCTCGTCGTACGAGATCGAATGTCTTCTTCGCGAGCGTAGCACTCCAAGAAGACGGAGAACCGAAGAACGTTGAAGCGGCTTCGCGGTGGCAAGGGCGTCGACGGCTTCCTCCTCTAGGGTTTGGTGGACGACCACCAAGGAGAGAGGGAGAGAGAGTTGACGTGTGGGAGAGAAGAGAGAATGAGAGATGTGCTTCAAAAGCATGGCCTTAGAGAGCATGGTACGCTTCTCTATTTATAGGGTTTTGGGATCCATGGATCTCAATCCATGGGACACATAAAATCAATGGATGAGATTGATTTATGTTTAATCCAATTGTCAAGATTGTTGTTGGTAAAAACCTACAACTAATAATTTAATTTAGATCAAATATATTTGACAAATCAAATATAAATCAATCCTAAATTAAACCAATCAAATAAGGGAGACAATCATCATGGAGATTGCATATCCTATTGGAACATGGTAGACGGCCACTTGTTTCCAATTGGAGGCAATCTCATGAGATTTCATGAGATTGCATATCTCCATGAAAATCTCCAGTATTTATTCCAACAACTTTTGTTGTGATTTATTCTTCAAAAAAAAATAATTCACAATTAATTTTTGAGAATATTGCTATCTTACCATTGGAATTTTGTGAATCACATTCACAACTCAAAACAAAATATAATTTACATTTTCAATTAATTACACAATGTGTATCCAATACACATCAATAATTAATTGACAAATATAAATTATAATTAGCTCTCTCTAATACATTATAAATCACATTTATAATATATTATGAATAATTGGATATTGCTATCCACATTATTATTATCCACAATAATTAAATCACATTTAATTATATTGGATAATTTCCACAAACATCAAGATAATTAAATCACATTTAATTATCAATTTCTCAATGCTTAGATCTATGGAATTATTCTTGAACCCTTTCAAGAATAATGCGATTTCTCCGCAGATACTTGGAGATAAGGACAGGGCGATTGTATTGTTCCACGTATAGTGACTTGGATATTGAGATCACATCTCAAATCCAGATCTCAGGGACCTCTCATAGATGCTTGATTTAAATCAAGACCGTAAACCTAATCTTCTCATTGTGTCTGAATCTTATTCAGATCAATGTCCAGTACCTGGACTAAGATTAGGTCACTTCTCTACTGAGAGGAGTCACTAAAATCCAAACCTGTTTCATCACTCCCTCGGAATGGAAGCGTCATGGTTATACAATCGTTTATGATAACATCACCCTCAGGTATTCCCAACACCTGTACATCCTGCATACTGGAAGACCTATGATCATCCTGAAGATATAGATCACTTTTATACTGTCATCTTCAGGGTTTGATCACTAAGTTTCTCAATCTTGGTCTTTGGGATTTGGTATAGATCATATGCATTCACAAAAGCATATTTCTTACCTTCAAATTCATGTCATGCTTCCAAAGCATGACGACCATGCATGGAATTTGATCAGTCCCAATACCTCATGAGTGAGCTCATGCCTCCCAGTTCACAAGTGAACCTGTATGATCCCTTTGAGAGATCGTATTACTCATATGTCCTTACATGCACACCAGCTCGCCGGTGTATAGACCTTGGTTAGGTCATCATCCTATTGGTCTGTCAAATGTACATACTCAGACATATAGTAACACATCTGTCTCTGGTCAGAGGATGTGTGCCTATGCTGTGACAGTATTCAACATAGGTCTCTGGTTATCTCGATCTCGTTAAGTCAACCCATTGACTCAACTAATCTGATACCTCTGAATCACTATTCCCATGCAGAGGACCTGCATCAAGAGGTCGATCAGACATCAGCCTAATGAGAAAGGATTGCCATCTCCTACTCAGGCTGGAGACCATCACTTGACAATCATTTGATGATGCTTGATGAGTCCTTTATCTAACTCCTTAGATATTCATCCAAGCATCAGCCTCTATGATTCAATCAATGAATCAACGGTTGTATGATTATCAAGTTGGCCAAGGTACATAACCCTTATTGTACAGAGGGACCTTATAGTGCATTCATTCATTCAATCTCAGAAAGGGAGTGAAAAACCATCAATAACTTTTATTGATAAATCGTTTATTACAATAACATTTATTGCAGGAATGGTTCGCCTCGGGCTCACATTGCTAACAAAATCTTGATGTTCCGATACCCTTTTCTATTTTTATACCATGCATCTTAAACCTCTTGAATGTTTGTGTTGTAAGATGTGAGGCAAACAGATTGCCATATAAAAGTAGAAAACAATTTTTTTTTATTTCTATTTGAACTAAACCTACCGTCCCTATGAGCAAGGCCCTAAATGTCGGTTTCATTTCAGAGACTGACCGAAACGAAATTTCAGTCGAATTTCAGTCGAAATTCGATCGAAATTTCGATCATTTCGGTCTATTTTTGAACTAGGCCCCCAAAATTTTGGCCGACATCGACCATTTCGGTTGGATTTCGGTCACCCACCGAAATCAAAATTCGACCGAAATTCGGTCGAATTTCGCCGAAATTTGAGGCCATGCCTATGAGTTTTGGGATTTGTTGACTTACAAAATAAGTATGTTTTCTTAGATATCATGGAGATATGTTATAATGAGAGAAGAGATGTGGATGATTCTTCAGAGAAATAATGAGGATCTATTTCCTATGACTATGCTTTTGGACAAATATATTGAAATCCTCACTTTTTCCTAAGACATTTATTGTGGCATATAATATTTTTGTAATATGTAGTATTTCAAGTGAGGGGTAGAACTTTTGACCATATCATGCCACCTTATTTCAATTCCTTATATGTTATGCATAAGTGATAAACTATTTGTTGACAATATTGTTTATTCAAATAACATGATTTATGATTTATTTGTGTATTTTCCTACACGATATTGATCTTTTCGTGCAACAAGCAAGTAAAGGTAATCAAAATGTTCACAATGTGTTCATTTTTTCATGAGTAATATCCAATCTCTTCAACAAGCCTACTATAATATAATGTAAAAAAAGAGAAAATTAGGATAGTTGTAAACTTACAAGAGTTGCAAAAGCAATTTTATGCATTTTGTATTATCTAATGAGCGTTGCCATTTATCTTAAATTCTTTACTTATTTTAATTAGTTTTATCGCAAAATAGAATCATAAAAACTATTGTTGAAATTTTATATAGTCCTAAAATTATTAATGTATACTTCATAATTTTTAATTACATTTCAAATCCTAAATAAAATGAACCGAATTGAATATTCGAAACTCATAATGAATCGAATTTGAATTTAAACTCGCAATTTTGATTAAAATGATTCGAGTTCGGATTCGAAAAATCTATAATGAATCTGAATCCAAGTGGATTCGAATGTATTTGATAATTTGATTCAATTAGCACCCCTATTTTAGCGGATGGCCAGGGCTTCAGCATTTTGCAGGATGATAGATTTGAGGATAGGATGCTTTGTGAATGTTTCCTTTGGTTATTCACTTTATCCCTAAATCAAATGGTCTTTGGTTCTAGGTATGTGAGATGCTAGTGTGTGAACCCCACTTTCTCAGTCTAATCAATCGAGTCAGAGATCAAGGATTTTGTAACTCTAACAAAGTCCTTAGTTGGTTGCACATAGGCGTGATCGTTGATATGGTATTATGGAGGGCTTGGTTAAGAAGGCTTAATGTCTTCTCTACGACAACGATTCTTTGGAGTTGGAAGGCACCACTGCAAGTCAAGATTTGTTTAGCTTATGTGGCATGGTAGAGTAATGATTGGAGCTCTGTGAACTAAAATCTTTCAGGATATAGATAATTCTTGTGTGTGGTGCTCAACGGAGTCAGAAGATATGGATCGCCCATTCATCTTGTGCAAGAGCTCAAAAGAAGTGTGGGAGAAAGCATGTGTGCTTGGGTGTCCATTTAAGGAGCGTCGATCTTTTGGAGCCCCTCTTGTCCAAGGTTGGATTGGTTCTAAGAGAGATAGAATAATGACTATTACACATGCAAGCCATGCAGTTGTAACATCCGGGATCCCCGTAAACCCGAACTCGACCCGATTAGGGCCCGATTACCTAATAAAGTTGTTGGTCAATACCAAACAACCTAAATCGACCAATTGATCGTGAATCAAAAGTCGTTGGGCGAAATCGACCAAAAATCGATCGCACCGAAATGCGCGCCGCGAAAAAGCCGCGACGCAAATTCGAAAACCACGAAACGAACCGAGACCATCATGAGATCCGATTCGACGAAAGAAGACCAACGAAATCGAACGTTCGTCAATCGGAGGTCGTTTGATATTTTTAATTCGCAAAATTTAACCCCAAAATCAAAATCGTATCTCGAAAATTTCGGGCATCCGAACCCGATCAAAAGTATATCAATATTATACTCATATTGGTCGTCGTTCCGAGACGATCAAATCGAGATATTGTGCCTCGAAATCAAAGGCTCGATGTACGCATACGGATGATTTTAATAAATGAAAGAAAATTTGTAAAAATTAATAATAATAATTCTGTAGACAAGACAACAGACAGACACTAACGTAGTTATAAAATATATTTATATATATAGAAAGAGAAGGGAAATTACACACTATATAGTCATGACATCATGGGTGATGTCATAGTAAATGATATCATTAGTGACATCATTAGTACCATGTCATGGCTGACATCACATGAGGAAGTTTCCTCCCACCTTCCTACCTATTTCCTTCCCCTTTCCTATTTAAGAAATTTCCAACGAGAGCCACAGCCCTCTCTTCCTTTTCCCTTCTCATTCTCTCATCTCCCCTATTCTATTTCTCTACAATCAAGAGAGTCACAGCTCTCTCATATCCGGGAGCTTTTGAATTTCAAATTCTGGAGCTGCTGTTCTTGGCCTTAGTTTCCAACCTGCATGCAGATTTTAGAGGATTAAGGTACACTCCGTGCCCATTCTCTTGCTGCCATGCATGCCCATTGAGCTGATCATATGTACAACTCCATATCTTATCCTTTTGCTGCCATGCATGGTTTCATAACTATTTTTTTTTCATTAAAGCATGCAATAGAATAGTTTGGGGTGCATGAAACTTAGGATCCTTATAGCCTGAAAGAAAAAAAAATGTTATGATCTTCCTTGACTAAAAATTGATCAATCTGGGATATTCTAATCTGTTACCAGAACTGATGTTCTAATCCAAGGTATTGTGCAAAAACTTGATTAAGCTCTTTTAACATAATCACTCACGGATATCATTTCAACCATGATTGTGACCACCAAATTTTAATGCCAGTCATGACCATATTCATATTTTCGAAGTTTCTTTGAAATAGAGAACTTTTGATTTGATAAACAACTCCTGGAGTTTCTTTTCCTTGCTGCATGCAAACATTTGCTGCTGCTCACGTTAATCCAAGCTAAAAGAAATTGATCCTCAAAGAATTGAGTTACTTCGCTAACAGACATGGCGATTCTACATCTAGATCATCCATATCTATATCTACATCATCTGGAGTTATATCTGAATCAATTGAAGTTAAGATTTGGAGAGCTTATGAGTTAAGATTGCTAGAAAATAATATATATGTTTATACTCTTATACTCATGAATATTCAACTACAAAATTAAATATGTCATATGTGGGAAAATGTTGGGTTCTGGGGAAATCATTAGAAATGCATTACAAACAACCTGAAACCCCTTTTTACTTACGCAAGTAGATGTAGATTTTTCAGGTACCACCTTTCTACTTGCCTGCTTTTGCACATATTAAATGTCTAGTTATTTTTATAAGTTTTTAGGAGGTACCAGCAATGGCTGACGCCTCTTCCTTCCTAACATGTTTGGCAGGCAAACAGCCTGCAGTTCAGTAACCGCTCAGTAGCTATACATGCTTCCTGGAGACAAAGTATACACTAGACGGTATGAATTACTTGTCTCAGTTTTTGTTCTGATGATGATGTAAATGCTATCTCTTTTTTATCACTTAGGATATATGTTGTAATCAGGAAGATCCTTGTACATGTTATATCTTGATATGAATATTAATGAAAGGAATTTTGGTGCCATTTGTATCTCTTTTATTTTGTGGTTATGTTGTGGATGTGAATGTCATGTGGATAATTAGCCGCGCGAAAAATTTTCCCTGCTTTTCTGTAACTTCATGCAATCTCAGGTGAATAATAGTGCGAGGGTGTGATTAACGGGTACCCAGATCCTGAGGGGTTCACAGCAGTTCACCCGAAATGGTGCAGTCATTCATCAAGATGGATTTTATCGTGGGAAATGTGATAAAGCATGCTGAATATCTCTCTAAGTCTTGATTATTGTTAGTTCATTTGGGTTACACATTTATGTAGTCACGTACTTTTTAATCATGTGAATATATGGAGATTTTGGGTGCACACCTTATCGTTAATCGCTCTTTTCCTTTCAAAAATAATATGGGAAGAGCTCAGACTTCCCCTCGTCTATGTGATCCCCCACCTTTTGCAATTATCCGATGAATTTAAGCAAAGGTTTGACAATCACGATTTAAAAAACACACCCCGAGGTGCTGAAGCATAAAACTCGAGGCGTTTCAAAAAAAAACTGCCCCGAGGCTATAACACTTAGCAATCTGAGCGAGGTGCACACAGAGCGCGCCTCACTAACCTGAGGCGATCCTCAAGGTGCTAAGGCACCGCCTCGAATATGTACCAGTTATGGAATTGAGATTTAGCATACTAAATTGATATTTTATAATATTTCAAGTATTATATTGGGATAATTACACCCATAATCCTGAGTAATTTGGCAATAACATTCATAACCCTGTATAATCGCGAATTACACGGGAAACCCTGAGTAATGCTTAACTCTTACATGACATAACCCTGTGTTATATTCCGTTTGAGAGGACCGTTATATTTGACGGTTTTAGTTAAAAAAGACCAAAAAAACCCTGATGTTCAATGTTATTTGCGACAACATGCCACCGATGTCCAGGTCCTTGCCCAACCGCGCCCATCTGATCCTCCCCTGCTCGAACAACCATCCCGACTGGTGAACTCCTCTCCTCGACCTCCTCATCGCCCATCTTCTCCTCGCATCTTCTTTCACCTAATTGTCATCTCATTCCTTTTCCCTCCCAATCTCTCGTTCATCATCATCATCTTCGTTTTTAGTATTTTCCCTCCACATCCATCTTTTCGCTCCCGCCAGATCTACCCTTTTTTCCCACATCCCATCCCAAATTCTTCCCTCCACTCCAATTGGCTTCCCTGTTCACCCCCCGCACTTATTGACCTTCCACTTCAGTACCCACCTCCAGATCTCCCTCTCCCCATCATCTCCTGTTGGGTTTCTTCCTAGGGAAGCAGAAAGTTGCCATCTTTGCGTCTGCGGATCTGGCGAAAGTATGGATCGGAGTGATGAAGTGGTAAGTTTATTGGGCAGTATTAGATTGTGAGGTTCTTTTCCGTTCCTTGGATCTTTGATCGTGATCGGTGTGATCTCGTGTTGCAGAGCTCCGGATCTACAGATCCAAATAGGGATAGAGCTGAGTTGAAGTGCTGCACGATTTGCCGGACCAACAAGACCCCCCTTTGGAGAGGAGGTCCGTCTGGACCCAAGGTGCTTAATTTCTTGCCCCGGATCACTACCCGTCTCGTTATTTTAAGTTGGTATTTCTTAGTTTCTTTAATCTCTTGCCTTTTGATTTACCCATTTCTCTGGGATGATTTGCAGTCTCTCTGCAATTCCTGCGGCATAAGGTACAGGAAGTAGAGGAGGGATATCTTAGGATTGAATGATGGTGCGGAGAAGATCAAGAAGGAGACGAAGAAGAAGCTGCGAAACGGCGGCAAGATGGACATGCTCGGATTGCTCGGCTTTGATGCTGGCGTTTTGCTAAAACAGAGATCTATGCTCTGGTTGAAGCGGCGGCATCTCGGGGAGGAGGAGGAGGTTGTTGTTCTACTTATGGCCTTGTCATCTGGGTTTCTGTGAGTGCTGTGGAGTTCGAATTTGGAGGAGTTCGCAGCTCGATCTGCGCTAGCCAGGTTGTAATCCTGTTGTCCTGTAGGGCGAAAGGGGTTGTTTTTGGTGCTGGATCGATAAGGAAGGAGAGAAGCTCTGTTGTTATACTGTACAGCAGTGTTGAATTGTTGCATTCAGTATGAGAGGATCTGTCTTCTTTTTTGCGATGTGTTGTTGGTGTTACTGTTGTTTAAGCTATTTTTTTAGGAATTAATTTCTGATAAAATCGTAACATGGGGATGTGAATAAGAAATGATTCAGTAAATCTTGATCTTGTCTCACTTGTAGTGTATCCAGATCAGTGAGCTGTCCTGCTATGTAGTTAGTTGTTTGTTGAATCATCGGGAACAATAATTTTCGGTGAATAAACCTAATTGTGATCTGTCTTCTTTTTAGGAAGGTAGATGGAGGTTGAAGGGAGAGGGATTTTTTTTGTTTATTTGCTAGCCGTTGGATTGAGGATGAGTTAGATGAACTCATTCATATGGTTGAGTTAACACATTAAACTAACGGAGGGTTATGAGTGTGAGACGGAGTGACTATCCAAGGTTTCTCATGTAATTCGCGATTATACAGGGTTATGAATGTTATTGCCAAATTACTCAGGATTATGGGTGTAATTATCCCTATTATATTAAGTACTAACAATATAAAATAGTGTACAGAGCCATATATATGTTGTATATTTAACAAGTTGTATAATACACATGAACATCTTATACAACTCATACATGCATGTCGTATATCACAATGTCACATAACAATAACATGTATTATACAATATAATGTATGTTTATTGCATATGTTAGTGTAATATACATTATACATGCAAACATGACTCTCAATTCCTGAAGCAAACTTTTACAAGACCATCAAACTTAAATAGGACCCTCAAACTTAGTTTTGTTTCGAGGCATAGACCTCGAGCCCCTACAGGAGGAGATACACCCCCCCGCTTCCAGGCTCATAGCAAAACCTCCATCTAGATTGCCCACCAACAATTAAGGAGGTCGCATAATAAACTCTGAAATGTATCGAGTTGAACAGGCAGGTTATGGTGTATGCTATCTCAAGATTTTCAACAATAAGTTTATAACATATATGTTTAATATAGTATATAGTATGCATGTGTCCAATATGGGTTTTTATATTTAAAATTTTATGATAATATGATTATGCTTAATTGTAGGTTTATATGGGTTTTTCTCTATAATATTAGACTACATATCGCTTCAATGACAATAAACCACCTCGATCTACCTTTCGTCCATTAAACCCTTATTGAAAACAGCCTCGTGGCATCACTAGTTACACCCAAATAAGAGTGGTGGACTAGGTGGAGGTTGCTAGCTAGGGTAAGACAAGTGAATCAACCGCAGACATATATATATAGCCCCTATGATAGGGTTGGTTAAGATCCAAATGGATCAAAGATCCAAGTGGACCCAAAATATTGGGCATAACTCATTACCCAAATCAGAATCATATGAAATCAGGTGTGCAGGATTTATCTCACTGAGATGCTTTTGATGTCCACATTTGACTTGATTTGGCTTAGAAAAGAATCGCCACGGAAAGTCAGCTTGTTTTACATCCAATTACTTAGTTAAATACATAGCTATAACAAATTGGAGCTTTAAAGTTGCAATCAATTACAACATGAAACATTTTCCCGAACTCGATACATCTTTCACTATGAGAGCCAAAGGAGATCCGCTTGAAGAAGACCGCATTGGGAGGACACATGTTTGATGGATTCAACAATAAGTAGACACTCGTGCTTGAAGACGAAGGCCTTTTGGGCCCAAAGATAGTCTATTGTGTTTATAGCAACAATGGCTAGTACAAGATTTGATAACATTTTAGCAAAGGAAGGAACCAAGAGGTGGGTGTCAATAACACAAACGGCATGATAGGGTTCTGGACCCAAGCATTGATATAAGGGTTGAAACGCCAAAAATTCATGATATGGTTATGAAGAGATTGTTAGAAAATCGGAAGCGGAAGCGTAAACATGGAAAAGATAAATTACAAGAAAGAACAAGCGGGATTAACGTGGAACCCTACTCCGTTAGGAGCGGGATGAAACCACGGGAGAAGCCCTCAACGGGGCGTGTTTGTTTATTGACTTTCTTAATGAGTACAGGAGGTCTGGGGCTCCTTATATAGCCTCTCCAGATCCTCCGAGTCCCACCACTGGACGATGTGGGACTAAACAACTGGGTGGGGTAAATGGATCTCCTCCAGGATCCATTTACCCTGCTACAACACAATAGGCGCTTACAACTTATGCTCCAACACTCCCCCTCAAGCTGGAGCATGCAATGCTCAGCTTGGACAAACAGACAGAAACTCAACTCAACGCTACAAGACACTACGGACAATATCAACCCAACGCGCACATGCTGCAGTCGAGGACGTTGCTTCTCATGCCGTGCAGGTGAGGAGGACGAACGGGCTGGAGTGTGAGTCAACTGAAGACTCGGAATCTGACCGTCGAGTCTGAACTTGCGCTTGAAGTCTCCTCGTCGGAGAACTGGGTCTCTCCCATCTGGCTCAGAGAATGGTGCACTGCTCTGGTGTACCTGTGATACCACATGAAAACCCTTGCCCTCAATGGCATAGGGAATGGTCCTCTGCTCTGGAGTCCCTATGGCTCACATGAAAACTCTGGCCTGACAACTAGAAGAATGATGGGGACCTCTGACAATGATGGCAACATATGCTCATCAGAAAATGACCGCACAGTTGTGCGTGTCTGAAACTGGAGACTCGGAAACAATGATCGTCGAGTCTGAAACTGGATCTGAATCGTAGAGTCTGGAATCTGATCGGTCTGGAAATCTGAATCTGCATCTGGAATATAAGACATGTGACTCTACATATACTCCCCCTTGCTCCCATACTTGTCGGAAAACATGGACGTCGACAAAGTTGGGAGAAGACAAGATAATACGGGGGTAAACAAGAACATTCAAACACTTACGGCTTTTCTCCAAATTTTTTTTAAGCCGTCCAATCATTTTAAAAAAAAATTAAGCCCTTGACTCTTTTTTTTTCGGCTTTTACTTCGCAAATTTTTTTGAAATGCGTACGGCTTTTTATTTTGTACGCGACTCTTCTTTTCTTTTTCCCTTTTTTTCTCTTTTTTTTTAACAAACCAGCCTCCATTTTTTTTCTCGGCCCACTTGGGCCCAACTCTTTCCATTTTAAGGAACGGCTCACTTGGGCACTTCTGCCACCCCTTTTTCCCCTTTTTTTGTAAACAGACCCCCCTCCCTACACTCTCATTTTTTTTCTACCTGGGCCCTTTTAAAATTTTTTTTTAATAAACAACCATCGATCCTAGGGTTCCCCTGATGGGAACCCCTCTCTGGAAAGAAAACGCCGCCGCCTGGAGCACGAAAGGGCATCTGCGCTCGCGCGATGGGAGGGAGCCCCCGCGCCGCCTGCGCCTGGGAGGGGCATCGTGCCTGGGGCTCGCCGGGGAGCCTGTGGTCGCGCGAAGCTCGCGGTTGGGGAGTGCGCCTGTGCTGGAGGCGCCTGCACCTGCGTCAGCGCATGAAGGCATGCGGCTGAAGAACCATGTCGCCTGGGGGTTGCCGCCTGGAGTGTTGCCGAAGGACTGATGCTGGCGATTAGAGAGGAGCGCACGAGAGATCGCCGCTAGGAGTTCTGGAGGGGGCGCGTGGGAAGGAGGATCGTCCGATCGCACGCTGTCGTGCGATAGATGTTGGCCTGCGCCGCCGCTGGAGGAAGCTTCTGGAGTGAAGGAGCCGCTGAGCCCTGGGAATTGGAGTCGCCGCCAATGAAGGAGAGGAGGATCGCGCGAGGAGTGGCTGGCATCGCCGCCCTGGAGCTCGGGTCTCGGTGGTTGTGTGGCCGCTGGGTTTTTCTTCGTAGGGCTCGCGTCCTTGGAGATCTATGCGCGCCTGGGACCGCGCAAACACGCAGATGGATGCGAGGGTGGAGTTCTGCGGCGTTGGGTTGCTGGAGTTCTGCGGCTGCGAGGGTGGCGCAGCCTCTGCTTCGACAAAACGGGGAGGAGATGCACATCTGGAGGCTGAGATATCGTATTTGACCGCGTAGAAGGGAGGTGATGCCCTCCGCCTGGACTGCGAAGGACTTGGACGGCTCGATTGTGCGAGGCTTGCTGCGCCCTGGAAGCACCTTGCACGAGATCTGGAGCACAAGCCCCGTCGGGGCTGTGCCTGTAACTGCATAGATGACACATCACGAGTCCTGCACCGAACATGATCCTAGGGTTCCAAGAAAGGAACCCCCAATCTGCCTGGAAATTAGGGCCGATATGCTGAAACACGGCTTGGAAACTAGGGTTTCAGATAACCCTCGAACTAAAAATGATCTTGAATAATAATCAACCGTGCATAATTCCATAACTGAATCTGATTATCAAATCTAGAGTATGAAAATAGAACTTTTAAAAACGAATCCACGAGAATCGAACCCGCTCTGATACCATGTTAGAAAATCGAAAGCGGAAGCGTAAACATGGAAAAGATAAATTACAAGAAAGAACAAGCGGGATTAACGTGGAACCCTACTCCGTTAGGAGCGGGATGAAACCACGGGAGAAGCCCTCAACGGGGCGTGTTTGTCTATTGACTTTCTCAATGAGTACAGGAGGTCTGGGGCTCCTTATATAGCCTCTCCAGATCCTCCGAGTCCCACCACTGGACGATGTAGGACTAAACAACTGGGTGGGGTAAATGGATCTCCTCCAGGATCCATTTACCCTGCTACAACACAATAGGCGCTTACAACTTATGCTCCAACAGAGATGAAAGTAGGGCTAGATAACAAAGTCGTTCAATCTATCAGTACTTAATAGGAAATTACTTGATATGGGTAAGGAAGTGCCACAAGTGGAAGGATGACGATTAGGGATGAAAAAAGGATATGATATGTTAGTATCCAATCTACCACCATATCCATTTTACATATATTTTGACATTTGTGCCCATTTTAAAATGGATACAAATATGGATATCTCTTTTAGATGTGTACATATATGTATCCATGTGTCCATTATCATATATAAATACAGCTATAGATTTATTTCTTATTATATATAACATAATTTTATACATGTTTTCACCATTTCAATATAATTTTTGGGAAATAAAAACATTTAGCATGGTTACATCATGTGTAAGTTATCCAATATACGTATATTTAAGCTAATATATAGAGTATTTCTACTAATTTTCGTATATGATATGTATCCGTTTGTATATGTATTCGTTTTTATGGGAAATGGAAAGACAATTTTCAGACCCTTCAGTATATTATCTTCATCGGTATTCGTATATAAAATTGGATAAGGGCATGGCAACACCTATATCGGAATTTGTGTCTGACCGCTTGCATTCCTAATGGCGATGGCTATGAGATGGTTCTTGAATTAATGCATTGAAGGATTACGAAGATGATCGTCTGAAGCATGTGTTAGAAAATAGAAATGCGGCAGCAAATATCAAAGAAAAAGATAAAACATTATGGACGCGGGATATTAACGTGGAATCCTACTCCCTAAGGAGCGGGATGAAACCACGGGAGAATGTCTCAAAGGGCAGATGTATGCATTGCACTTTCTCACTGGATACAGGGGGTGAGGGGCTTCTTATATAGCCCTCACTGAGTCTCCAAATCTCCCAACTGGTAGATGTGGGACTAAACAACCGGATGGGATAAATGGATCCTAGAGGGATCCATTTACCCATCTCCCACATAAGTGATGCATACACAGATACTCCAACACTCTCCCTCAAGTTGGAGCATGCAATGCTCGGCTTGGACAAACAGAAAGAAATCTCAACTCGCTACATGACACTACAGACAATATCAACTCAACGCACACAACGGTCGGTTGTTGTCGAGGATGTTGCTTCTTATGTTTTGCAGTTGAGGAGGACGAACGGGCTGGACTGTGAGTCAAACTGAATCTCCTCGTCGGAGAGCATGTGCTCTGTACTGTGCATGTTAGAGTTACTGCAACTGAAAATGAGTTTCCACCTGGAGAACTATGGTCCGCCACAAAATGTGGACAACTTCTCCATCTCTGAAAGGGCCGAAGAATATCGCTAATTATCAATATGCAGATCACTGAAGATGGGTTTCTCTCATAGGGACCTCGAAGTGGGTTTTCTCTCATAGGAACCTCAGAAGGAACCCGTACTGGAGTTCACGAACACTGGAGAATGGAGTCTGAAAGTCTCCCCGTCGGAGAATTGAGTCTCTCCCATCTGGCTTAGAGAATGGTACTCTACTCTAAAATCCCTATGAAACCACATGAAAACCTTAAACCCACATAGCATAGGGAATGGGAGCTCTATTCTGGAGCCTTATGGATCACATGAAAACCCTGGCCGAGACACAAAAGATAGGGACCACAAACAATGATGGCAAACATGTGCGCATCTGAAAAAGACAGCATACATGTGCGTGTCTGAAATTGAAGACTCGAAAATAGCTAGACGTCGAGTCTGAAATCTGAACTGCAGAGTCTTGAAAATATGGTTTGTCTGGAATCTGAATTATGACCGAAGAACTCTACACAATACTCGTCCTTTCTCCCATACTGGTCGAAATGAAGACATAGACCAAGTTGGGAGAAGACAAATGAAGTGGGGAGAAACAAACAATATGCCAATCATTTTTTTCGGGCTTTTTTGCAAAATTTTCTTGGCTATTTTCCTTCTTTCTTTTTTTTAATAGCCAACACATCATTTGCGTACGGTTTTTTTGTGTACGCACCTTTTTTTACGTCTGTCATTTTTTTTAAGAAATGGCCCAAAAGACCCAAACATCTCGCTTACAAACTACAACCCAACGTGATTGCCCTTTCCCTTCACTAAATTTTTTTAAATAACTTTTGTCCTACATGGGCAAGCAGAAATATTTTTTTAAATAAGACTATTGGGCCCCTAGGGTTCCCACCTCTCTCAAGAAGCTCATTGCCCCGATGAGGCATCTCGATGATGTCGCCTCTTGTTGTTGCCGAGGAGCACCGCCAAGGAGAGGTGCTCCTCCTGGAGCATCGAGTGCCACTCCTGGAGCGAGCGCGAGGCACAGCATGAAGTCGCGCCGCAGAGAGAGATGCGGCCTGGAACTAGAGTGGTGCCGCCATCGTCGCCATCAACCTCAAGATCTCCGCCTAGCTCTAGAACTGTGAGGGAGAAGCACAGCCTGGAGCTCCTTCCTTGCGAGATGTGCGCCACCTACGGCTAAATTTCCATCCTGGATGCCAGTAATGAGCAAAGATGGCTCCTTGCGGCAGTGCGCCGCATGTTGGAGATTGCACGATGATCTTGCGGAAGGCCTGATGTGCCCAACTCATGAATAAGGGTTTCAATAGAAACACTAGAACTTAGATAGAACTTGAATCAAACAATAATCATCTTCAAGAAACAATCGAATCTCGAATCTAAATAAAGAATATAAAATCCTCGAGAATCGACCCGCTCTGATACCATGTTAGAAAATAGAAATGCGGAAGCAAATATCAGAGAAAAAGATAAAACATTATGAACGTGGGATTTTAACGTGGAACCCTACTCCCTAAGGAGCAAGATGAAACCACGAGAGAATGCCTCAAAGGGCAGATGTATGCATTGCACTTTCTCACTGGATAGAGGGGGCGAGGGCTTCATATATAGCCCTCATTGAGTCCCCAAATCTCTCAACTAGGAGATGTGGGACTAAACAACTGAATGGGGTATCTCCCACATAAGCGACGCATACACAAATACTCCAACAGCATGTTATTGTCCAAAAGGGTAATCAAGAGGCCAGTGCTCCCTTAAAAGGCTATTAAGGATGGCATTATAGGAATCATGAGAGTATGTGACATGCTGAAGATATTTGGATACGGGCAATGACGCTTGGAATACCTATATGTAAAAGAGCTAGTTTTTAATGTTAGAGTCGATGAATGTGAACCACGAAATTCAAACATTGAGATTTACGTGTGAACCAGATGGAGTAGACCTGGTCAGGGAGATGAACGATAATGGTTTCTTGAAAAGCCATCAAGATAGGTAGATGATGATGCCTGAGAGAACGTCAGAGATTGATGTGGGAGAATGATGGATCGAGGAGCAAAGATGAATCTCAACGATAAATGCCCCACTAGACAATGTCGTTGCAACTCCATTGGGTTGCTATCCTAGTGATAGAGAACATCGATGAAGAACAAAGGATCATAGAGATACATCGAGGAGAATAGTGCTGAGAAGATAGGCATAAGTTAAAGATCAATGCAACATCGACAAGATGGATACAAGTCGTTGCAACTGAGGTTGTCGAGATTGCACATTAGGTTAAAGTCCAACCCACATTTCTTGTTTTTTTTTTAAAGCCACCCACATTTCTTATTAATCTTAAACCGATCACGTAAGGCTTTATCTTTTCACCCAATCTTGTCGCATGCAAATCACCATATGATCTTCTAGTGAAAAATAGCAATCAAAGTTTGAAAAATAAATTGGAACATATCATGAAACTCAAAATAATTAACCCCTCAGCACGACACTACGAACGAGAACATATTTATTTAGGCGGTTCAAAATGATCAGATAATGGTCCTACTCCAAGAGATTGGTCTTATAATTTTCTTAAGAATTACATGTAGTACATTGTCTATATCATTGTTTCAGATTTTGCGAAGTTTCAGCAAAATTTTGCCAGATTTCGGTTGCGACGTGGGACCGAAATTTCGAGCGAAATGCTGATATGTAGGCCTTCCTTCACAAATGTTGCCTGATTTGGGCGACATGTGACCGAAATTTACTAAAATTTTCGGTGAAATTTCATTTCGACATGGTGTCGATACGATATCCGATATCGAAATTTAAAACCTTGGTCTATATATAAACCCACTACCTCATATAAGTCCTAATACTAGCAATATAGAGCTATACAAAAAGTTACCCATCAAAACATATAGCACTAAACAGGCCGAACAAGATCGATGAAGATTATGTACGCTCAGTACACAACGTCTCGTGACACTCCATGCCTCCTCATACCCTATGGCAAAAGCCATAAATGAAGAGTTTCACTTATTACTCCTCAAATCTGCTGCCTCCCAAAAATTGTCCTTGTCCTTACAAAACACACATGCCGAGTCAAACCCTGAATGAGTGCTATTGTATCAACATGTTAGAGTATGTGGTTGTAAGTCTATTAAATTGTAGCAGGGTAAATGGATCCTGGAGAAGATCCATTTACCCCATCCATGTGTTTAGTCCCACATCGTCTAGTGGTGGAACTTGGAGGCTATGGAGAGGCTATATAAGGAGCCCCAGACCTCCTGTATCCATTGAGAAAAGCAATAGAAAGATATGCCCCTTTGAGGGTTTCTCCCATGGTTTCATCCCTCTCCTCACGGAGTAGGGTTCCACGTAAAATCATGGTGTTCCATGTTTATGTTTCTTGTTCTTATGCTCTGTTTATCATTCCGCTTCCGCTTCCTATTTTCTAACATGGTATCAAAGCGGGTTCGATTCTCGAGGATTTTATCATGTTCTTCGATTATATTTTGTAATCGTTTTGAGAATCGATTTTGAGATAATCGTGAAGATATTTCTCTGTTCAAGATTCGAATATCAGTGGAGTTTTTTTATCATGTTCGGAGATTGTTGATACTATAGGGTTTCTAAACCCTAGATCTCATGTTCTGTTCGTATGAGGCAAAGCTTCTTCCGCATCTCTTTTCGAATCAGACGAAGCGGCGGCGCACCAGTCCCGCCGCAGCCCCAGGCGCGCATCGCCATCCAGAAGCCCCAGGTCGTGTGCATCGCCATCCAGAAGCCCCAGGCGCGCATCGCCAACTGCGCCCAGGCGCACCCTCCTGCGTGCTTCTCCTTCGTTACATGGGTAGCAGGGCGGCATCGTGTGTACATCATCCCGTATGCGACGACCTCACGCCAAGCTTTGAGCGCCTCCTGCGCACAGGCGTGAAAGCCCAGCAAGTCGCACAACCACATACTCTAACATGGTATCAGAGCAGGTTCGATTCTCGGGTTTCATGTAGTTCATATGTATTTTTTCGAGATTCGATTATCAAGATGTTCGATTCTTAAAGATTATTTTGAAGAGTTCATGTCCAAGTTCTTGTTCAATTTTCGGAAGTCCAGATTCGTGACTCATGCCTCTAGCCGCATGTTCAACATGGAATTATGATGAAACCCTAATCAGTGCGCATCGCAATGGCCCAGATTCTTCTGGCCAAAACCCTAGATTTTTTTCTCCAAGCGGCGCAAACATCCTGGCGATGCATCGTGACCTTCTCCTAGAAGAAGCCACCAACATCGCAAGCCAAAAGCAGCATCGCGTCAGCAGCATCTCTAGGTGGACTCATCCTTGCGCGAAGCTCGGGCGATCCACGAGCAGCAACCCTCATGGCGAGCCCCAATCTTCGTCTCCACACCAGGATGTGCAGGCGGCGCTCCGTTCTGTCTCTCCGCCCCTCTCCTCCGGTAAGCGGCCCAGGCGGCAGCCCCATCGTCGCAGCCCCGGCGCAAAGTGGCGTAGGGCAGTTCCCAGGCGCGGCCCCCTCACGCGCCCATGCGCAGCACACGCGAGCCAGGCGCGAGCCCTAGCAGACTCCAGATCCCTCACGGCGACCTCCATGCTCCAGCGCCGATCGGCCTTACTCCAGGCGCACAGGGCTTCCAGGCGCACGGCAAGATTTGTCCCATCGGAGGGCGCGACGGTTTTTTTTTGCGATGAAGAGAGAGGGTTCTCGTGTTGGGAACCCTAGCGGGCTTATAGCCTCCTGCTTGACGCTCCTCTCGCGCCCCCTCTCATCTCCCAGGCGGCGGGCGGCATGTGAAGACCCCTATCGGGGTGGGGGCATTTTACGAGAGAGGGTTTCCACTGGGAAACCCTAATTATAAGCCCAAAATGGGCCGTCAGTTTGTAAGTCCAAATGATGGGTCGTATATATATATATATATAAAGAAAAAAAAGGGGGGAGGGGGGGCAGTCCATAATTGTTAAAAAAAATCCTTGTGGGCTACTTAGTTGAGTGCCCAAAATTGGGCCTTATTTGAAAAAACAAAGGGTGCGTACATTAAAAAAAACTGTACGCAAGTATAAAAAAAGGAGGAAGAAAAAGGCGCGTACAAGGAAAAAGCCGTACGCAAAATTAAAAAAATGAAAAGCAGAAAAAAAATTCAACGGCTTAAAAAATCGAAAAAAAGAGAATGAAATGATGAATGTTTTGAAAAGCTGACAAAGTTGTGATCGGCTAAGTGGTTTTGTTTTGTCCTCATTATTGTTGTCTTCTCCCAACATTGTCGATGTCTCTGATTTCCGACAAGTATGGGAGAAAGGGGGAGTATATGTGTAGAGTCACAGGTCCGAGTCAAGATCCAATTTTTCCAGACTCCAGATTACAGACCAAGTCAGATTTCCTGACTCTACAGTTCAGACGAAGATTTTCATGCGCAATTCCAGACTCGACGTTCAGATTCCGAATACCAGTTTGATGCGCAGTTATTCAGACTCGACAGTTTGGTCAGAGTCCAAGATCGAGGCACTCCAAGATGAGAGGCCCATTTCGAGATCTCCAGAGAGAGACTCATTTTCAGACACGCACATGGATGCGGTCATTTTCAGATGAGCACATGTTGCCATCATTTGTTCGTGGTCCCCATCATTATTCTTGTTTTGTAGGCCAGAGTTTTCATGTGAGCCATAGGGACTCCAGAGTAGAGTACCATTCCCTATGCCATGTTGGCAAGGGTCTTCATGTGGTATCATAGGTACACCAGAATAGTGCACCATTCTCTGAGCCAGATGAGAGAGACTCAGTTCTCCGACGAGGAGACTTATTTCAGACTCCATTCTCCAGCAACCGTGGACTCCGATGAGGATTGCACAGCCACGGCCTTTTCAGTTCGGCCTTTTTCAGAGATGGAGCAGTTGTCCACATTATTGTGGCGGGCCAGTGTACTCCGACGAGGAGACTCATTTCAGTCACAGTGACTCTGACAGACGCAGTTTAGAGCACATGCTCTCCTACAAGGAGATTCAGCAAACTCACACTCCAGCCCGTTCGTCCTCCTCACCTGCACGGCATGAGAAGCAACGTCCTCGACTGCAGCAATGTGCGTGTTGGGTTTATATTGTCCGTAGTGTCTTGTAGCGTTGAGTTGAGTTTCTTTCTGTTTGTCCAAGCTGAGCATTGCATGCTCCAGCTTAAGGGGGAGTGTTAGAGTATGTGGTTGTGTGTCTATTGAGTTGTAGCAGGGTAAATAGATCCTAGAGAAGATCCATTTACCCCATCCATGTGTTTAGTCCCACATCGTCTAGTGGTGGGACTTGGAGGATCTGGAGAGGCTATATAAGGAGCCCCAGACCTCCTGTATCCATTGAGAAAAGCAATAGAAAGATATGCCCCTTTGAGGGTTTCTCCCGTGGTTTCATCCCGCTCCTCACGGAGTAGGGTTCCACGTAAAATCATGGTGTTCCATGTTTATGTTTCTTGTTCTTATGCTCTGTTTATCATTCCGCTTCCGCTTCCTATTTTCTAACACAACATATTGAAAAAATGGTACATGCAAGGCTACAAGTAGCCATTTCCTCTTGCTAAGGAAGATGCACCCATATCTATGATGTCTACATCTAGGACTTATTATATAATGCCAACAAACACCCCTATATCACACCACTCCTTGATAGCATAAGCCATAAAACAGGTGCCA